>OX442429.1:7484872-7497372 GCA_949361645.1 Spongilla lacustris | reverse complement strand
CATGGATAAGGAGAAGGTATGGTCTGGGGGTGGGAAGATATGGTCTGGGGATGGGGAAAGTATGGTCTGGGGATGGGGAAAGTATGTCTGGAGATGGGGAAAGTATGGTCTGGGGATGGGGAAAGTATGGTCTGGGGATGGGGAAGTATGGTCTGGGGATGTGGAAAGTGGGGGTAAAGGGATGGGGAAGGTATGGCCTGGGGATGGGGAAGGTGAAATGGGAAAGCTGTCAATGTGTATCAGGGAGCCACAAAGGAGGAATGGTGCAGCAATGGAGTAGGATAGGGTGCAGGGGATTATAATAGTTTACTTGTCCTGCCAGGCATCTACATGTACGTACAGGGCAGTCAGGAAAACTAGGGTAGTTTTGTGAAACCATCACAGCATCTGCCCTTTTGTTTGCACAAATTAATCAACAAAGGGGTTGAAAAATAAATGATGTATATCTTTTTTTTTAAAGGAGCACACTCGAAGAGCGTTGATTTTTTTATTTACTCTCCCTCCCTCCCTCCCTCCCTTCCTCCCTCCCTCCCTCCCTCCCTCCCTTCCTCCCTCCCTCCCTCCCTCCCTCCCTCCCTCCCTCCCTCCCTCCCTCCCTCCCTCCCTCCCTCCCTCCCTCTCTCCCTCCCTCCCTCCCTTGGACACACAGGTGTTTGTGGGCAAGGCAGAAATCCTCCACAAAGAACTATCCGCCCACTTTGACCACTTTGGGAAGCCAAGGGCCCAGATCAGGGGGATAGATGATGAGCTGTGTCACCACACTGATGCCGCTGGGTGGACCATAACTGTGTGGCCGCTGCTGGCTGACCAGGTGCTGGAGGTGGAGTGGAACAAGAAGATCATCGAACAGAGGTCCCTCCAGTCCTCTGAGGAGAGCGGGATGAACGAACTTATCTTCACCTCCATGGACAACTGGGACAAATTTGAAACGTGGTTTTGGCCCAAATGAGTCACTCATATTTCCAAATGTTTTACTCTTTCATGTACATGACATTGGTCTGTCTGTTATGTTGTCTGTGGAACTCTTATTTGCAAATGTTCAGATTTCTATTTTTTTAGCAATCAAATTGATCCAGGGGTTAAATTGGAAACAGCTACATAACCCAGGGGTTAAAGTGGAAACAGCTACATAACCCAGGGGTTAAAGTGGAAACAGCTATATAACCCAGGGGTTAAAGTGGAAACAGCTACATAACCCAGGGGTTAAAGTGGAAACAGCAGTCACAAAGAAGCTAAACACTTCATTATACATGTACATCAATTCACCAGAAATAAACATTTGTTCAGTGTTGTGATACTAATGTTAGCTGGTGACAATAAACGTATTGGAACTGCCGCTGTAGGGATAAATGTCACCACCAAGATCCTTGTGGAAGCCAAAGTGCTGGATCCTGTACGTTCCTGGGGGTGTGCCTGGGGCTATGGTCCAGGTGATGTTGGCAATACTTTCCCCCAACAGCTCGCTGGTACGCTGCCAATGGAACTGGGTGAACCAGGAATTGTCGGTTAGGTATACACTCCAGTTTCCAGAACTGGTTAGTCTCTCAACAGTCAGGAATGTCTGCATGGTCTAAGGGGCAAGGGGCAGACATTAATGGTGTGTGTGTGTGTGTGTGTGTGTGTGTGTGTGTGTGTGTGTGTGTGTGTGTGTGTGTGTGTGTGTGTGTGTGTGTGTGTGTGTGTGTGTGTGTGTGTGTGTGTATGTGTGTAGTGTGTGTGTGTGCTACTCCCTACACATCATACTCCATGCATGTGGACAGTCTAACCATCAGATTGTTCTGCGGATGGCCACTCCAGAAATCCACTTCCACTACATCATTCTGAAGGGGAGTGGCAGCAGGTAGTCCCCAGACCCTTCACACACACACACACACACACACACACACACACACACACACACACACACACACACACACACACACACACACACACACACACACACACACACACACACACACACACCAGACCTACCACACTGTACTGTGGCTTTGCGTCCTTGACAACAGATCCAAAGGAGTAGGTAATGGGCACGTGGTCAAACAGCACTGGCGGGAGAAATGACACCTGCTTAGAGCTGTAGTCTGGCACCTCTGGCCCTGGGTCCACAGACTGGTTCTAGTGATGTTTGAACATCCTCAAATTGAAAATATATGTCATTGTGTGTTCTCTCACCTTTGCCATGGCGATAGCTAGGTTGGTATACAGCTGCTGGAAGGCAAGCAGAGTGTAGGGTCCATAGATGGTCGATCCCGCCTCGTAGCGTTGTTCCTATTTGGAGCACACCATAAGCAAACATCCCCTCCACCACAAGAGGAACATGATGGTCCCCTCACCTGGTACTCCTCAAAGGTGGTGATGTAATCACAATAGGTGTTGGAGAGACCTGCTATGACAGGAACAGTGTCAGTCCCAAACCCGTACTGGACCAGGGTCTGTTGACAACAGCTAGGTCACCATACAAGGCTCTTATATTTAAATGGTCCAATCACCTGATAGACAGAGTCCCTTAGCCTCCTCCCAGCCATTGTGCTACAGGGGGAGGAGGGAGCAAATGCAGGGACACGCCTACACCTGGTAACAAAGCCACATACGTGAACTCCCCTGGTACTCCAATAATGGCTAGCTGCCCTATCCTGAACAGCTGGACTGGTGCAATGGCTGGCTCCCAAGGGTAAGGGAAGTCCAGCTGGTGGATCAAGTGGTCAGAGATCCAAGGTTTTGGAATGTTTCAGAAGCATGTGTGTGTGTGTGTGTGTGTATGTGTGCATGTGGGTGTGTGTACATACATCTCCAGTGTCCAACAGGATAGGCTTGGGGTGGTGACACTCTATCTGTGCCTGAGATGGGGTGTGGAGGATGTCACGTAGGAAGTCCCAGAATGGATTGTCCATCGTAGAGCCTGCACATATTGAAAATGCACCACGATGTCATAGATGGTCCCTCCATGGAAACATGATGTCATATATGGTCCCTCCCTTCATGATGTCATAGATGCATAGAACCATGATGTCATATATGGTACCTCCCCTCATGGATTATACCTGATAGGCACACACCCTCCATCCCTTCTACATCATTCCTTTTACAGATCTCAAGTTCTAACATGACTGATACAACACACATATCTTTTTGGTACATACATAGTTCCATAATGCATTTGGTGTGTACCTTGTGTGAAATTAAAAGCCCCTTGCCCGTCCATGCAGCCAGCAGCAAAGGCATAACCCATGGCAGGAGGGCAGGTGTGGACCTGGGGGGGAGGGGGGGGGGGAGGAGAGGATGAGAAAGAACAGGTCTGTTTATCCTGGCCAGACCTGCTTGTCCAGCTTACATTGGTGCCATTGACAACCAGTTGGATGTTGGTCATGTCCACAAACTGATGTCTGAAGTCAACTGGTCCACTGATCACAGTGGTGGCATTGGCGTACAAGGCCTGGGGAGGGGGTGGAGAAGGTGTTTGCACAGATCAGGCTGCAGGTAACATCCTTATAAGCCTCATCCATGGACAGCCTTATAAGCCTCAGCCATGGACAGCCTTATAAGCCTCATCCATGGACAGCCTTATAAGCCTTAGCCATGGACAGCCTTATAAGCCTTAGCCATGGACAGCCTTATAAGCCTCAGCCATGGACAGCCTTATAAGCCTTAGCCATGGACAGCCTTATAAGCCTCAGCCATGGACAGCCTTATAAGCCTTAGCCATGGACAACCTTATAAGCCTTAGCCATGGACAGCCTTATAAGCCTCAGCCATGGACAGCCTTATAAGCCTTAGCCATGGACAGCCTTATAAGCCTCAGCCATGGACAGCCTTATAAGCCTTAGCCATGGACAGCCTTATAAGCCTTAGCCATGGACAGCCTTATAAGCCTCAGCCATGGACAGCCTTATAAGCCTCAGCCATGGACAGCCTTATAAGCCTCAGCCATGGACAGCCTTATAAGCCTCAGCCATGGACAGCCTTATAAGCCTCAGCCATGGACAGCCTTATAAGCCTTAGCCATGGACAGCCTTATAAGCCTTAGCCATGGACAGCCTTATAAGCCTCAGCCATGGACAGCCTTATAAGCCTTAGCCGTGGACAGCCTTATAAGCCTCATCCATGGACAGCCTTATAAGCCTTAGCCATGGACAGCCTTATAAGCCTCAGCCATGGACAGCCTTATAAGCCTTAGCCATGGACAGCCTTATAAGCCTTAGCCATGGACAGCCTTATAAGCCTCAGCCATGGACAGCCTTATAAGCCTCAGCCATGGACAGCCTTATAAGCCTCAGCCATGGACAGCCTTATAAGCCTTAGCCATGGACAGCCTTATAAGCCTTAGCCATGGACAGCCTTAGCCATGGACAGCCTTATAAGCCTCAGCCATGGACAGCCTTATAAGCCTTAGCCATGGACAGCCTTATAAGCCTTAGCCATGGACAGCCTTATAAGCCTCAGCCATGGACAGCCTTATAAGCCTCAGCCATGGACAGCCTTATAAGCCTCAGCCATGGACAGCCTTATAAGCCTCAGCCATGGACAGCCTTATAAGCCTTAGCCATGGACAGCCTTATAAGCCTTAGCCATGGACAGCCTTATAAGCCTCAGCCATGGACAGCCTTATAAGCCTTAGCCGTGGACAGCCTTATAAGCCTCAGCCATGGACAGCCTTATAAGCCTTAGCCATGGACAGCCTTATAAGCCTCAGCCATGGACAGCCTTATAAGCCTTAGCCATGGACAGCCTTATAAGCCTTAGCCATGGACAGCCTTATAAGCCTCAGCCATGGACAGCCTTATAAGCCTCAGCCATGGACAGCCTTATAAGCCTCAGCCATGGACAGCCTTATAAGCCTTAGCCATGGACAGCCTTATAAGCCTTAGCCATGGACAGCCTTAGCCATGGACAGCCTTATAAGCCTCAGCCATGGACAGCCTTATAAGCCTTAGCCATGGACAGCCTTATAAGCCTTAGCCATGGACAGCCTTATAAGCCTCAGCCATGGACAGCCTTATAAGCCTCAGCCATGGACAGCCTTATAAGCCTCAGCCATGGACAGCCTTATAAGCCTCAGCCATGGACAGCCTTATAAGCCTCAGCCATGGACAGCCTTATAAGCCTCAGCCATGGACAGCCTTATAAGCCTCAGCCATGGACAGCCTTATAAGCCTTAGCCATGGACAGCCTTATAAGCCTTAGCCATGGACAGCCTTAGCCATGGACAGCCTTATAAGCCTCAGCCATGGACAGCCTTATAAGCCTCAGCCATGGACAGCCTTATAAGCCTCAGCCATGGACAGCCTTAGCCATGGACAGCCTTATAAGCCTCAGCCATGGACAGCCTTATAAGCCTTAGCCATGGACAGCCTTATAAGCCTTAGCCATGGACAGCCTTATAAGCCTCAGCCATGGACAGCCTTATAAGCCTCAGCCATGGACAGCCTTATAAGCCTCAGCCATGGACAGCCTTATAAGCCTCAGCCATGGACAGCCTTATAAGCCTTAGCCATGGACAGCCTTATAAGCCTTAGCCATGGACAGCCTTATAAGCCTCAGCCATGGACAGCCTTATAAGCCTTAGCCGTGGACAGCCTTATAAGCCTCAGCCATGGACAGCCTTATAAGCCTTAGCCATGGACAGCCTTATAAGCCTCAGCCATGGACAGCCTTATAAGCCTTAGCCATGGACAGCCTTATAAGCCTTAGCCATGGACAGCCTTATAAGCCTCAGCCATGGACAGCCTTATAAGCCTCAGCCATGGACAGCCTTATAAGCCTCAGCCATGGACAGCCTTATAAGCCTTAGCCATGGACAGCCTTATAAGCCTTAGCCATGGACAGCCTTAGCCATGGACAGCCTTATAAGCCTCAGCCATGGACAGCCTTATAAGCCTTAGCCATGGACAGCCTTATAAGCCTTAGCCATGGACAGCCTTATAAGCCTCAGCCATGGACAGCCTTATAAGCCTCAGCCATGGACAGCCTTATAAGCCTCAGCCATGGACAGCCTTATAAGCCTCAGCCATGGACAGCCTTATAAGCCTCAGCCATGGACAGCCTTATAAGCCTCAGCCATGGACAGCCTTATAAGCCTCAGCCATGGACAGCCTTATAAGCCTTAGCCATGGACAGCCTTATAAGCCTTAGCCATGGACAGCCTTAGCCATGGACAGCCTTATAAGCCTCAGCCATGGACAGCCTTATAAGCCTTAGCCATGGACAGCCTTATAAGCCTTAGCCATGGACAGCCTTATAAGCCTCAGCCATGGACAGCCTTATAAGCCTCAGCCATGGACAGCCTTATAAGCCTCAGCCATGGACAGCCTTATAAGCCTCAGCCATGGACAGCCTTATAAGCCTCAGCCATGGACAGCCTTATAAGCCTCAGCCATGGACAGCCTTATAAGCCTCAGCCATGGACAGCCTTATAAGCCTTAGCCATGGACAGCCTTATAAGCCTTAGCCATGGACAGCCTTATAAGCCTCAGCCATGGACAGCCTTGCATATGAACCATGCTTCTATTTAAAATTAATACTTTATCCTGAATAAAGGATTTAATATGGAAGGACAAGCAGATTCAAGTGCACACCTTCTGGTATAACTAAATAACTAACTCTATTAACGTAATACTTTCCTTGGTTAACATCCCATTTGTATAAGTATTGTATAATGCATTAGAACTGATGTGCACACCTTTCATATAATAAATGCCCGTACCTTTCCTGCTTCAAACTGACGCTCTCCTATAATCCTGGTGCTGTCCATCATGTCCACACCGGGACCAAAGGCAGCGCACTGCTCATTCTGATGTCCAATGGGTGAGTGTGTGCAATGTGATGTGTGCAATGTGATGTGTGCAATGTGATGTGTGCAATGTGATGTGTGCCATGTGATGTGTATGTTGTCTCAACCCGTTCTCATAGGTAATTTAATCATCATTATCATTATCATTATTATATAACTCACCCTTCCATTACAGGTACCATGCACAGAATCACATGGTAGTCCAGTGTCCAGACAGTGAGGTCCTAAAATGTTGGGAGAGACATCTCCCTCATTGCTCTGAGCAAAGGCAGCCACAAAGTAGCCCTGGGATGGGTGGGAGAGAGACAAATTGAGAAGAGGAATCTCAAGTAGGAGGGAGTGCAAAGGAGGGGATTAAGGGAGGAGGGGGAGAGGAGGGGAGTAAGGGATGAGGGGGAGAGGAGGGGAGTAAGGGATGAGGGGGAGAGGAGGGAGCAAGGGATGAGGGGGAGAGGACGGGAATAAGGGATGAGGGGGAGAGGAGGGGAGCAAGGGATGAGGGGGAGAGGACGGGAATAAGGGATGAGGGGGAGAGGAGGGGAGTAAGGGATGAGGGGGAGAGGAGGGGAGTAAGGGATGAGGAAGGAGATAGCACAGCAAAAACACTTCAGGTGGAAGAGATAAGGGAGGAGGAGGAGGAGAGAGGGTGTGCTGGGGACAGATAGCTCTTACCTCCTTTGGTAAGTCATCCCCTCCATTCATTGCCTGCTCCATCAACATGGAGGCATAGCCCTTGTTGTCCCCACTGATCAGTGTGTTGGTATTATTCATGCTAACACAGTGGACAGCAAACCAACTGTGAGGGAGGAGAATGGGAAGGGAGGGAGAGAGGGAGGAGGGAGGAAGGAGGAGGGAGGGAGGGAGGAGAGGGGAAGGGAGGGAGGGAGGAGGGGGGGAAGGGGGAGGAGGAGTAGGGTGGGAAGGAGGGGGAGGGAAGGAGGAGAGAGGGAATGAGGAGGAGGAGGAGGGAGGGAAGGAAGAGGGAGGGAATGAGGAGGAGGAGGAGGGAGGGAAGGAAGAGGGAGGGAAGGAGATGGAAAGGGAGGGAGGAGTGCAGAAGGTGTAAAGGTGGAGATTGGGTGAGAGCAACAAAGGGGGAAGAGAGTTAAGGGTAAGAAATGTAATCCTAAAAGCCAGTCTCTCACTTTATCATTCCAATGTCCTTTCCATTCAAGTCCACCATCTTGAGCACAAGCATACCTTTGTCAGTGTCATAGTCATACCTAAGCAACAGCACAACATCACACTTGTAGTCAAATTGTGCAAACGGTTACACACTCACTTTGCCCTCTCCTCAGGTGGGTTGAGCAGGTATGCTGTGGGGCTCCTGCTGATGCTGGCATCATACAGCTGGCCCGAGTTGAGGAGTAGTCTCCCCGGCCGTATGCTGTTGTGGGCGAGGTTTATGCTCTCCACAATACCGTTCACATAGGCCTGGAGCGTCTGGTTGACAAACCCAAGAGACATGATCTGATACATCGCATACTGGAAGTAGCCAGCGGGGGCGGAGTGGGTGTGAGTGCCGCTGATGACGACATTGTCATTGGTGTAAAGGTCTCCGTAGGTCTTAGAGAGTGCCTTGATCACCTGGGTGGAAGGTGGTATTTTGGATGATGTCATTAAATGCCCACCATGGTAGGAGGTAAGTAGTTTTATTTTATTTTATTATTATTATTATTATTTATAGCAGGTAAAAGTTAAGATTTCCTTTGCACCGAGAACTGATGGAATCTTGGCTCATCAGGTGCAATCCTTCGGCCAAAATATTGCAACAACAAAAAATGCGAAAAGATGCTCCCCCCCATCGAATCTTCTACGAAGGGGAGTCTGCTGTAACGAAGTGAGTTAGTGTTCCTGGAACTTGGCTCCCAGTGATGCATATATGCGATTGTAGAGGGAAGGGGATCGACGTCGCGTGCTCCTCGCGCAATATGAAAAGAGCTAGGTTTCCTCACCTCATTCTTCAGTATCTGCGTGCCCATGCAGGCATCGATGCTGACGAAGACGATCCTGTTCTTGTTTTGGGTATCGGCGATGATGAAGGCTCTGCTCCACTGCCTAATGTGGATGCCGGAGGTATACTGTTGAGGTTTGGCGTACCCCATCTGCAGCCAAAGGGATCGAAGGATCGGGGAGAGACAGAGAGAGAGAGAGAGGGGGGGGGGGGGGAGGGAGAGAGAGATACGCATTACATATTTAATGGACAGCTGTTATTGGGGCAGGGAGCGGGTGCTCACCATCTCCACGCCGGCTGCAGGACCGGTGATGTCATACCGACCCGCGCCGATGTAGTAAGTTGAGTCGTCGCCGAGGGCGCTGGCAAAAAGGAGGATAACCAGCAGCATCAGGACCTTTGCTTTTTTTTAATAACCAGATATGGGTGTGCAATGAATCGTCTAATCTCGATCTGATAACGTTCTGACCCGCTGAATTGATAACATGCAGTAGTAACCCATGTTTTTTTTCTCTATTCACAATTCTCCCGGGACAATTATTGGGGGGGGGGGGGGGGGGACTTATACCGGTACCGATACAAAATAAAAAAGCGCCGAATCCGCGATTGTAGTGACATTATTCTCGTGCCCAGGCAGTTTTGAGTAGCGAGATGGTGCAGCGTCGGCCGCACAACTATACCTTACGGAAATAGCGAGCGACAGTTTTTTATTACGTGTGAATACAATTACCGCTAGTCTCGTACCCACGCTACGAAACTTGCGCGGGAGGATGCTGCCACGTCCACTGGTCGTACTAACCTTTACCTTTATCGTAGACGGACATTTATTGTGTTGGTGTTATGTGTTTAGATGTACTCAAATATGCAGCTGTTCAATGGTATCAGACGTCCAGTCAGTGGCGGAGCTAGGGGGTGGCTGGAGGGGGCTTGGCCGGTTGGCCCCCCCCCCCCCCCCCCCTTGCAATTTCAACTTGTACAGTGACGTTAGTGCTAGAGCCCCCCCCCCCCCCTCCCCCTACTAATATGTGTCAATGTGCGCACATGTACATGTGTTTAGCGTTTAGCAGCCTGTGTGCCTCATTTAAATACACAGCTAAACTATTAATTACATCATAGAGCCCCTCCTCCTAATAACATTAACACAATGTGTTCGTGTGTGCACATGCCTGTGTGCCTCCTCTAGTACCTTTGTCCAACGCGTCACTCATCTCTTGAAGTTCAATGCATCAGTACCGAATACTATTAATCATAATTAGTCGTTCCATTCAATCAATTAATCATTTCATTTATTTAATTTCTATCCGACATCCATATTGTATGCAGGGTACGGGGTGCACTTGCGTTACTACGTTAACCAAGTTTGGATTTGAAGACACCCGAAGTAGCGGCATGTAACAATACAGTGATGTTCGGCTGACCTACATGTAAATAATAAATATTAATATTGATTCACTACAGAGTCCAATCGTGATTACAATTTGCACGGCCTGATATAAAATGGAAAGTTTTTGGTTTGCGAGACTACAGGAAAGTCTGGAAGCAAGTAATTATTACCCATGTATCTCTATTACTAAGCAATTACGCTATGATTTTGGGACTCAAAAATTGCGAAAGTTGCAAAGCGGCTGGGGCGCGCGCAGCCCCAGACCCCGATGGGCCCTCCCTTTAACTTATGTTGGCCCCCCGTACAATAAAATCCTGGCTCCGCCAGTGCAGACGTCGACAGTTGAACCTCCACCCCCCAGGAAACATTTTGAACGAGGATTTGCAAACACTCATTGAACCTAGTGTACGATGTAACAAACGACAAATCAATTCGATATGATAACAGCTTCGATACGCTTGACAAAGCTCACCCCACAAACGCCGAACGCCTCCCAGGACCCTCATGCATTATACTTGCATGCAACCTTTCGGATATACGTCACTGATTTGCAATGCGTGCACTTGAACGGCTACGTATACAAGTCACCGCTCAGTACTGTTCAACCGGAAGGCTGAAGTAAGTGTAACTTTTTGCCACTCCAACCTCACTCTTTCTGTTAGTATTCAGAAGGCTACTGTCTTCCGCAACACTGCGCGGAATTGGATTATTGCTTCTCTTCCCCGAACACATCATCACCAGGATATGTACCAGTAAGGCCAGTCCCGGAGTCCATGTGAATGCTGTGAAGGCGACGACATCAATTACTAAGAACACGTATTCTGGCTTTCCGTTTGCACCTGGAAGTTGGTCATACAAAGAATGCATCATTTGCAACGATATAAGGACAGAGAAGGGTGACAGGGGTACACCAGCAATGGAAGCATCTGCTTGATCGCCGTCTTATTCTTCATCGCCACTTCTGATCGCTTGCACACTCCTGTGCGCCAACACGCACAGCATAATCACAACTAGCGACGAGATCGCTAAAAGGCTGATTAGAGCAGGGCCGTACCACAGCGCGAAAACCTCCACAACCCCCGCAAGAATGCTTTTCGAAAGGGCATTTCATGTCGTCCTGCTGTATCCCGCACCACGGCCATCCTTGCGCTTCCTGTCCGTAGGTGCCCGTTAGAAAAGGCACAACCGACATTACCCCGGGCAACACGAGCGAGATTAGTACATACTGCAGTTCGAGACGTTTCAAGTTCTTGTAACACACGGAGAATATGAAAAGATGTAATGGTCATTGTAAGAGTGAAAAATAGTTTAACCAAAGGCACATACGTGGTTAAAAAAGGCGAGGTAACTAGACACAAAGGACGGTTAAATTGCTGGGTCTCGCTATCCAAGATTATGAGCAATTGTGCCACGTCTAAAGAGCAAGTAATTCCATAAACAAGTGCGCTAGTCACCTGATATACAGCCAAGCGGTAAATCAGTATTCTAAACAGCTTAAGTACAAAAGCCAAGGTAATGGCCACAGAACACAGCACAATACCGGCTCCGGCAAAGACACCTTCCAAAACAAGAATTTCTTTAAATGAACCGCTGCTACAGTTCTGAGTAGCCCTGTACATTACTGCGCAAGGGTATTAGCAGGTAATACTCACGAATTGAACATAGAAAAGGACGTCTTCGCCACACCCTCAGTTAATTGCTCAGTCAATTATGGATTATTTTAATAATTTAACAATAGAGTACTCGACAATTAAAAATCAACTCAATTTTTTTTTTTTTAATGCATATGACTAAAGCATGATGACCCCGAGGAGTGGGATGGGGGGGGGGGGGGGGGGGAGGGGGGGGGGGGGAGGTCAAGGTGGAGATTGAGCCAGGAGCACTCTTGAGGAGGAGGATGTGGTCTACACTGCCATAACAGACTCAGGGATGCAGTCTTAGGCTGAAGTGGTTTGGGGGCCAAGGGGAGGAGGCACTCATACACAACCAGCTAATATCACACTGGGATTTCCGTATTCCCTTGTTTCCTTACTTTAGCAGCGGCGGATCCAGGATTTAGGGGGGGGGGGGGAGGGGGGGGCTGGGGCACGGGGGGGGGGGTGTGGCAAGGGGTGGGGCGAAGTAGTAGGCGGGGCCGCCCCGGGGAGAGGGTGCGGGAGGGGGGCACCCCTCCCGCCCAGCTAGGGGGTATGGGGGAGCGCTGCAAGCTCCCCCATCGGGGGTCTGGGGCTCCGCCCCAGAAGCCAACGCTTTTTTGCGTAGAAACCCCGCCCAAAAATACGCTAAAACTCGGATCAAGAGCTCAGCCTATATGCATGTTCAAAGCGCCGATGAACCACCGCGATAATGTTCCAAAAACTTGGTCAATATCTATG
>OX442429.1:7435239-7484672 GCA_949361645.1 Spongilla lacustris | reverse complement strand
TTCAAAAAGTGGGGGGGCTGAAATTAATTATTCATAAGTGGGTGTGGTAAAACGAAGCTGTCAGTTGCGCAGTGGCCACGTGGGACCTGGCACACAGGCCCCACCTGAGGGCCTAAATCATGTAAAGCACGGGGGGCACCAATAATTGCACGCATGCGCGTCATGCATGGAGGCAATCCATGTAACTCGATGTATAATTACATCATGGACTTTTGAGCGGTCTCGTCTTATAAGACAGTTGCAAACAGTGATTTGTTCGTGCTATCCATGCAGTGGAGAATCGGATCGAGGATTCGATGATGTATTTAGAGCAGCGACATTGTTCGTTCGCATTTTTGTTGACGAAGTAAACTAAACGGATCGACCAGCGATAGTGCGTGTGTTTGCCGGTGACTATGGGAGGGAGGCGGTATAATATTATAATATTATTATTTAGCCCCCCCCCCCCCCCCCCCCCCAGCCATGAAATAGCCACGGCCGCGCCACTGGTTACCAAACCGTATTCCGCGATGCTTTAACTTTACACAATTCCATTGAGATTTTCCCATGTATACGCAACTAATAGTATGGCATAGTATACGAGTGTAAATGCAGAGCTAACTATACGTGTGTGCATATACACAGCACGATTGGCCATGTGGGGTTGCCATAACATTTCTTCGACGCACGATTTCATGACAAAAGTTAAGATGGAGATTAGAAGACTACAAGCTAAGTATACATGTACATGTATATGTATAGGTAATTGCATGCATTTTCGATTTCCTGCTGTCAATATCCTTGGTGCAGCATTGCCGTATATAGAGCCTTTTACGTATCTTTGCCACACATTTGCTGCCTGCGGCAATGTCTAGTAGTAGTAGCCCTAAAGAACCGGCCTTGCTGTGCAATTTATGACATAAATATGAGAAAATATCCGCGAAAAGGGACCTAATGCATCTTATTTTTATTTGGTCCTCTACAACTTCATCCTTTCTTATGCACTTGAAATTCGACTGTCCATATTTAATTTAAATGGCGGTGTAAATTTTAATTACGCCGGCGTACATGCACGCATCCACTTTGAGGCTCGTTTCTGGTAAATTCAATATTGCTGCTTTAGGTCCCTTTTTTATATCCCCATACATTTGTCAGTCTATGATAATTGAGGGTCATGCAGAATCGCTGCCATACCGACGCCGTTCCGAAAACGGATAGATATAGGTAATCAGCTCCATTCTGCTCGCCGTGATCTTGCATCCGTTAACAGAGCGATTAATATTAAATATGGGCCCAAAAAGTGAGGGGGCTTAGCCCCCCCCAATATCAAAAGTGGGGGGGCTATAGCCCCCCCTGCCCCCCCGCTTCCTACGCCTATGTGAATGAATAGTCAGCTAGCGCTACGTAGCTGAGCAGCTAATAAAGTTAATGGCATACAAAAAAAAAAAAAAAATGGGGGGGGGGGGGGCACGTGCCCCGAGTGCCCCCGCTTTAGTGACTACAAATCCTAGGCATTAAGCATCATCCCGGCCCCAGCCCCACGTTTCCCTATTAGATTAATACGTATTCAACTATATACCGTATAGTGCTATTATAGAAACACAAACGTTCATGTGATTGTGATCACACTTCAATATCATATTATTAATCTCCACCGCGTATGCGATGTGGTCGGGAGCTCTACTCGGTTTGGTTTCGTTGGTGACGCTGGTGCATGGAGACGACTCGACCTACCTGATCGGCGCGGGAAGATATGACATCACAGGCCCCGCAGCCGGCGTGGAAATGGTGAGATACGTCGTGTTTTGCGCACACAGCATCACCCTTCGGTCTCATGCAGATGGGGTACGCCATGCCGCAGCAGTACGCGAGTGGCATCCACATTAGGCAGTGGAGCAGAGCCTTCATCATCGCCGATAGCCAAAACAAGAGCAGGATCGTCTTCGTCAGCATCGATGCCTGCATGGGCACGCAGATACTGAAGAGCCAGGTGAGATGCGACAAATTGGCACGTGATAGTCATTGCATGCAGGTTTGCACCGCTTCACTACGCTTCTCGAAACTTGCCGTTCAGTTAAAACAAAATCTGCCCCCCCCCCCCCCCCCCAAAAAAAAACCAGGTTGTGAACAGGCTCAAGTCACTGTATGGCGACCTTTACACCAATGACAATGTCGTCATCAGCGGCACTCACACCCACTCTGCCCCCGCTGGCTACTTCCAGTACGTGATGTATGAGGTCATGTCCCTTGGGTTCATCAACCAGACGCTCCAGGCCCTGGTGAACGGTATTGTGGAGAGCATAAACCTTGCCCACAACAGCATACGGCCGGGGAGACTCCTCCTCAACGCGGGCCAGCTGTATGATGCCAGCATCAACAGGAGCCCCACAGCATACCTGCTCAACCCAGCAGAGGAGAGGAAAAAGTGAGTGTTGTCCTGGCAATGTGTCAGACTGTGGGAATGAGGTGGATTGGATGTAGGAATCGGGCAGACAAATCATTGAGTCTTTGTAGTGGGAAAACTGAATGGTGGCTTAGTGCTAGAAGGGTTGGCTGTGAAGTGATGTCATCTTTCTACGGTGACCCAATTGATCACTTCAGATAATTCTCACCCAAAGGCAGTATGGTTGGTAGTAAGCCCTATTGACACTTGGCTTATTGGCATATTGTATGTCCATTAAATTCTTTTATTGCACAGTAGAATGTCTGGGGGGGGGGGGGGGTAAGACATATTGGTGATAACCTGTAAGTAGTAAGGTCATATCATAGGGTGACAAGGTCATCAAACTTGATCTTCTGGCCCCCCCCCCCCCCCCCCCCCCCCCCCCCCCCCCTCCCCCAGATAGGCGATGCAGTGGGTATGCAGTGGGTATGCAGTGCCTTCACTCCTGACCTGCCAGTGCAATTTTATTATTTTTGCAGATAGATGAGGCTGGGGGGGAGGGGGCCCACTATAGATAGATTAGGTGGGGGGGAGGGGGCCCACTATGAGGTAAAATGAATAGTAGCAGTGTGGTGTGATCAGATGATGCTTTGTCAGTGGGGCCCCAGCTGTGCTTTCCATGGATAAGTAACTGTGTACATATAATGGCTTTTGAGACCCTTGGGTAGCTAACTACAACACTACATGCTGTCACAGTTAATTGTGGGTGTGGTGAGTACAAAGATGTGTGTGCAGAGGAAACCTTTTTGTAGAGCTGTACAGTGGTAACCTTGACGCATGTTGTGCTGTTGCTTAGGTATGACTATGACACTGACAAAGGTATGCTTGTGCTCAAGATGGTGGACTTGAATGGAAAGGACATTGGAATGATAAGGTGAGTTCATTTTGACCTTTCTATGAGCTTTTTATCAGTCCATCACTACTTCCCTCCTCTCCTCCCTCCTCTCCCTCCCTCCTCTCCCTCCCTCCCTCCCTCCTCTCCCTCCCTCCTCTCCCTCCCTCCTCCCCTCCCTCCTCTCCCTCCCTCCTCCCCTCCCTCCTCTCCCTCCCTCCTCCCCCTTCATTTATCACAGTTGGTTTGCTGTCCACTGTACCAGCATGAACAATACCAATGTTCTCATCAGTGGGGACAACAAGGGCTATGCCTCCATGTTGATGGAGCAGGCAATGAATGGAGGGGATGACTTACCAAAGGAGGTAAGAGGAGTGCTTATCACTCATTCTATCACACCTCCTTACTCCTTCTCCTCCTCCTCCTCCTCCTCCTCCTCCTCCTCTGTCTCCCCTCCCCCAATTTATCTTCATCCACCCTCCATCCCTACACCCCTCTACCCATCCTCCCTCCCTACACCCTCTTCCCCACCCTCCCTCCCTACACCCTCTTCCCCACCCTCCCTCCCTACACCCTCTTCCCCACCCTCTTCCTCACCCTCCCTCCCTACACCCTCTTCCCCACCCTCCCTCCCTACACCCTCTTCCCCACCCTCCCTCCCTACACCCTCTTCCCCACCCTCCCTCCCTACACCCTCTTCCCCACCCTCCCTCCCTACACCCTCTTCCCCACCCTCCCTCCCTACACCCTCATCCCCACCCTCCCTCCCTACACCCTCTTCCCCACCCTCCCTCCCTACACCCTCTTCCCCACCCTCTTCCTCACCCTCCCTCCCTACACCCTCATCCCCACCCTCCCTCCCTACACCCTCTTCCCCACCCTCCCTCCCTACACCCTCTTCCCCACCCTCCCTCCCTACACCCTCTTCCCCACCCTCTTCCTCACCCTCCCTCCCTACACCCTCATCCCCACCCTCCCTCCCTACACCCTCTTCCCCACCCTCCCTCCCTACACCCTCATCCTCACCCTCCCTCCCTACACCCTCTTCCCCACCCTCCCTCCCTACACCCTCTTCCCCACCCTCCCTCCCTACACCCTCTTCCCCACCCTCCCTCCCTACACCCTCTTCCCCACCCTCTTCCTCACCCTCCCTCCCTACACCCTCTTCCCCACCCTCCCTCCCTACACCCTCATCCCCACCCTCCCTCCCTACACCCTCTTCCTCACCCTCCCTCCCTACACCCTCTTCCCCACCCTCCCTCCCTACACCCTCATCCCCACCCTCCCTCCCTACACCCTCCCTCCCTACACCCTCTTCCCCATCCTCCCTCCTACACCCTCTTCCCCATCCTCCCTATCACATCCCAGGGCTACTTTGTGGCTGCCTTCGCTCAGAGCAATGAGGGAGATGTCTCTCCCAACATTTTAGGAGCTCACTGTATAAACACAGGACTACCGTGTGATCCTGTGCACAGTACTTGCAACGGGAAGGTGGGTGGAGTATGTGAAAGGGGGAGGGTGTGTGTGGAAGGAGGAGGAATGTGGTGCATGGAAGGGTGGGTGGGGTGAAGTGGGAACATGTCAATGTAAACCCCATCTCTCCCTCCCCCTCTCCTCCCCATACCTACAGAATGAGCAGTGCATAGCCTTTGGTCCTGGTGTAGACATGATGGACAGCACCAGGATTATAGGAGAGCGTCAGTTTGAAGCAGGAAAGGTACTGGCATTTAATGACCTGTAATGTGTAGGTTTGTGTACTAAACAGATCGCAGGTGCAGGTATCTCATTTAGTGGTCCTAAGCATGATGAATGGTCCCTAATCAAATCACCACAAAATAAATATTTTAGTGTGGGCTAGCTTGTAAGACTAATAATTCTTTATCTACATCACGTGACACTCATCACATGGTCCTCCCATGTCACATGACACTTCCCATGTCACATGACACCTTGTACAAGTTTACGTGTCCACTATCAGTATGCTAGTCGCAAGAAACGAAATCACCTTTGGTTAGTATGAGGATATATCAGCAATGCACATGTTAAGTTCTGATAATTCAATTCAATCTTACAAATACCAAATACCACATCTACTACTCCATACTCCCCCTCCCCCTCCCCAGGCCTTGTACGCCAATGCCACCACGGTGATCAGTGGACCAGTTGACTTCAGACATCAGTTTGTGGACATGACCAACATCCAACTGGTTGTCAATGGCACCAATGTAGGCTGGACAAGCGGGTCTGGCCAGGATAAACAGACCTGTTCTTTCTCATCCTCTCCTCACCCCCCCCCCCCCCCCCAGGTCCACACCTGCCCTCCTGCCATGGGTTACTCCTTTGCTGCTGGTACTACTGATGGACCAGGGGCATTTGATTTTCAGCAAGGTGTGTGTGTGTATGGTGTGTGTTTATGTGTGTTGTGTGTGTGTGTGTGTGTGTGTGTGTGTGTGTGTGTGTGTGTGTGTGTGTGTGTGTGTATATTGATGTTGTATGGTGGGATATGTATGCTGTGGTTGTGTGGTGGGGATATGTGTGGTGGGATATGATATGATATGCTTCTTGTACTGTTCACACAGGCTCTACGATGGACAATCCGTTCTGGGACTTTGTTCGTGACATCCTCCACACCCCATCTCCGGCACAGATTGAGTGTCACCACCCCAAGCCTATCCTGTTGGACACTGGAGATGTATGTACACACACCCACATGCACACATACACACACAGTACCAGGGACTTCAATATTGGCTGCTTCACTTGCCTCTTGATCTAGGTAACCTTTCCATATCCATGGCAACCGGCCATTGCACCAGTCCAGCTGTTCAGGATAGGGCAGCTAGCCATTATTGGAGTACCAGGGGAGTTCACGTATGTGGCTTTGTGACCAGGTGTGGGCGTGTCCCTGCATTTGCTCCCTCACTCCCCCTGTAGCACAATGGCTGGGAGGAGGCTAAGGGACTCTGTCTATCAGGTGATTGGACCATTTAAATATAAGAGCCTTGTATGGTGACCTAGCTGTTGTCAACAGACCCTAGTCCAGTACGGGTTTGGAACTGACACTGTTCCTGTCATAGCAGGTCTCTCCAACACCTATTGTGATTACATCACCACCTTTGAGGAGTACCAGGTGAGGGGACCATCATGTTCCTCTTGTGGTGGAGGGGATGTTTGCTTATGGTGTGCTCCAAATAGGAACAACGCTACGAGGCGGGATCGACCATCTATGGACCCTACACTCTGCTTGCCTTCCAGCAGCTATACATCAACCTAGCTGTTGCCATGGCAAAGGTGGGTGGTACAAGTGATCTGGAGGTGGGGTCTGCCTTGATGGCCGTAGTGTTTTGTTCACTAGAACCAGAGCGTGGCTCCTGGCCCAGATGCTCCTGATTATGGTCCCAAGCAGGTGACGTTTGATCCACCAGTGCTGTTTGACCACGTGCCCAGTCCATACTCCTTTGGATCTGTTGTCAAGGATGCAAAGCCACAGTACAGTGTGGTAGGTGGTGTGTGGGCTTTAAAGGATTGGGGGACTAAGGTATTCTAATTATCCAGAATGACACTGTGGAGGTGGACTTTTGGAGTGGTCATCCTCGCAACAACCTAATGGTTAGCATTACATCACCCTAATGGTTAACAGACGTACTGGTTAGCATACAATGTACATGTACATCACCTGCACACACACACACACACACACACACACACACACACACACACACACACACACACACACACACACACACATCATTAATGCCTGCCCCTTAGACCATGCAGACATTCCTGACTGTTGAGAGACTAACCAGTTCTGGAGACTGGAGCCTATACCTAACCGACAATTCCTGGTTCACCCAGTTCCATTGGCAGCGTACCAGCGAGCTGTTGGGGGAAAGTATTGCCAACATCACCTGGACCATAGCCCCGGGCACACCCCCAGGGAAGTACAAGGTTCAACACTTTGGCTTCCACAAGGATTTGATTGGTGGGGACATTTATCCCTATAGCGGCAGTTCCAGTGAATTCGAAGTTGTTTAATTGACAGGGAAATTATTTTAGTGTGCTTAGCTAGTGCTTGTGCGTGTATCTATGTGGTATGAGCTTTGTCCTTGTGCTGCTGTTCGAAAACTGCAAGAAATTATACACCTAAAATATAATCGTTATTAATTTTTATGCAGTGTACATAAATTAATGACTTTATGTACAATTGGATCAAAATGATGTGGCCAGTTCATTCAGAGGGTACTGTCTGCTGACACCAAACAACACAAATATGTATGATCCAGTTCGTCAATATCTTTTTACAAAAAATAAAAAAATGTAGTTGAATAAACAAATACCACAGCACACATGAGCTGCACTTGCAATGAAATGTAACAATTGAAATTTTTGTCTGAACACACAAATGATTTGCAAATGACACAAAGTAAGTGACACTCATACAGAAGAAGACAAATTGACAATGCTGACATTTGGATGCCTCAGTTGCTATGAGGTGTGTAGTAGCCACTAATGAGATAACTATCTGTGATATCTTCCACTATCCACGCAATGCTACTGTCCGCATCACTACTATCAACATGGACCTTTATGTCAGAGGGGGCGGGCCCCACTTGGTTACTGCGAGGTGCCAAGTATATAAGGTGTCTCAACATAAGAGTCAATAGTAGTAAGAGGGTCTGGGGATGAGATCATTACATCATGAACAACTTGTACCAGTATGTTGGTGAGCCCCTACCTCTAACCCCATCCTTCCAGCACCCAGGCCTAGTGTGATCCACATCACGTATGTGAACCATTCGTTAATCTGATTACTGCACTGTTCCTGTGTGTTGTGTGGAGAGAGAGAGAGAGAGAGAGAGAGAGAGAGAGAGAGAGAGAGAGAGAGAGAGAGAGAGAGAGAGAGAGAGAGAGAGAGAGAGAGAGAGAGAGAGAGAGAGAGAGAGAGAGAGAGAGAGAGAGAGAGAGAGAGAGAGAGAGAGAGAGAGAGAGAGAGAGAGAGAGAGAGAGAGAGAGAGAGAGAGAGAGAGAGAGAGAGAGAGAGAGAGAGAGAGAGAGAGAGAGAGAGAGAGAGAGAGAGAGAGAGAGAGTATGCCATCATGTTT
Source organism: Spongilla lacustris (assembly GCA_949361645.1). NCBI lineage: Eukaryota > Metazoa > Porifera > Demospongiae > Spongillida > Spongillidae > Spongilla > Spongilla lacustris. The sequence goes on along the minus strand of OX442429.1, from coordinate 7,476,316 downwards.
ACACCAATCCTTTTAAGGCTTACGTACATATGCTTGATCAACTGTATCAACAGTCGCAGTGCTTATGGAGCACGTGAACTGCAGGTAAAACACACACACACACACACACAGTACACACACACACACAGTACACACACACACAGTACATACACACACATACACACACACACACACAGTACACACACACACACACACACACACACACACACACACACACACACACACACACACACACACACACACACACACACACACTTGATATGTGAGGTTTTAACATCAAGTCATCTACACAGACCTCTTTGTCCACTTCGTACCGTACCAGGCATTGCTCGCAACAGTACTGCTTCAAATTGCCCAAAACATCAGAGGCGGTCTATTGATAACACACACGCGTATTTATATACATATACCCCCGGTATTGGGTTCATTAAGTATTATACTTAATAAGGGTGACTTACGTCTCCCTTCTCCAAGTACATGTACGCCCACATGCCAGCCTCGCAAGTCAACAGCCCTACCACCAACACGATGCACTGGGAGCGGAATGCAGATGAGGTGGTCAGTACAGTGACATGTCCTGCATGCGGTGCATGCGCGCGCACGCAATGCACGTACTGCGAGGAGCACTCTTCTGTCCCGTCGCAGTGTTCCGCAGATCTCCAGCAACACTGTAAATTGAAGCAAAAATAATGTTCTTATTGCGTGCCCAATGAGATGTGCATGGTACACTTACCAAATACCAACAGATACAATCCTATAGCTGCATAGCCCCAGAATACGTCTCGCATCTGCCAGGGACGAAAGGCGAGCACATATATATACACACGCGAGTCGAATGCATATTTCGGAGCAGACGACACAAAACCTCCCGTACACTCACATAGCGCTCCACTATCACAACGAAATCGTTCACGTATATGACGAACCACAGACCAAAGGCTATGGTGATAAACGCCAACAACTGCAAAAAAACAAACAAAAAAAAAAAAAAATGGATTGATTAAATGTAATGCGGAGCATCTGCTTACCCCGCCTAAAGCAGATAATACCACTACGGCATAGACCTGCCGCCCGTAGTCTTCGCGGCCTTTGTTTTTACTGCACATCAGAGTGTTGTTGACACATCCTAATTTAGCATAACACCTTAAAAACAGTGTAAGTAATTTTGATGACCCTGGGCTGCATGTAAGCAGAGAGAACAAAGGGAACGAGCACGTATTCATGTGCAACGTTACAACTTATACGTACACTATGAATCAAATCTTTGCTTAGTTATATGCACACTTGGTCAAACACTGCTAAATGCACATGTACATGTACCCTTATCTCGATATTATCATATAAAAGTCGGGCGCAATGTATGAAACTCGACGATCTGTTTTATCTCTAACATGCATATGGATGAAAATTATTAGAGTGCAAATTTATTTATTTTTAAATTGAGCCATTTAGCAGCTGGAAAACGGCAGTGCAGGTCCGGATACACAAATGCATCAAAAGCGATTATGAAAACAGAAAGTTACATGTAGGTGTGGTTACATGCTTGCACAACAGATTGACACGTGATCTTATCAATCCTGCCGGCCGGCCGGAAAACTACGTACGCATTTGTATATATTCACACAAAAAGAATGGCTCAACCACTGGTGAGTGCGCCTTGTAACGGTCAATGGGTGTGTACTACTGCGAGTTGAAAATATGAGTGTGTCTGTGTGGTGCATCGGGCGGGGGAGGGAATTAAAAAAAAAAACTTTGACCGTTCTGAGGGTGTGGCCTGTAGTGTACTATATCCCGCCGGTATTACGGCCCGGGTGGTGGACTGGTGGTAGGAGGAAAGTTCAGATGTTGTGAAAGTCGGGTAGTATGAACTTTTATACACATATATAGCTAGGCCTATACACTACTTGCACGATTCATTTCGATCAAATGCTCCAAGATCCCCTCCCTACTCCTTCAGTTGCGTAGTTGTGGCTGTGTGTGTGTGTGTGTGTGTGTGTGTGTGTGTGCGCGCGCGCGCGTGTGTGTGTGTGTGTGCGTTATGTGCGTGTCCTTCCAACCGTTTCCGAGAACATTGTCTTGGATCGTGCGTGAATCCTTAGAATGGAGCATGCTCCTATCCTTTTGTGTATAACTATTGGAGACGTTGTACCATTTGCGTGAGCAATAATTGACAGAGTAAACAGTCGGGCATTGCTAGAACATTTATCTCTGACTACTCCGTATTTGGGTTGGGTGTAAGTGGTATTGTGGAGTTGTGTGTGTGCCTTACTGCACTTGGTTGTATCGCTCACTACCTTTACATAGAAAGAAGATGCACCTCCTGATTACAGTGCAAGCACAACAGGTAAGGTTATTATTGTCCTTCCTCTTCTTTCTCTCCTCCCAGTCCTTACCCTCTTCCCTCCTCCTCCCCAGTCCTTACCCTCGTCCCTCCTCCTCCTCCCCAGTCCTTACCCTCTTCCCTCCTCCTCCTCCTCCCCAGTCCTTACCCTCTTCCCTCCTCCTCCCCAGTCCTGGCCCATTATTCCCTTCTCCTGCCCTCCTCCCCAGTCCTTGCCCCCACATCCTTCTCCCCCCAGTCCCTGCCCTCCTCTCACCCTCCTCCCCAGTCCTGGCCCTCACATCCCTTCTCCCACTCTTTCCCATTCCTCTCTCCATTTTCAAGGTCCCTTGCTTCTTAACTATACCCCCTTCTCTCCCTTCTATTCAGGGGACAAGCTTCCAACATACCAAGAAGCCATGGGGCATGTTGGACTGGGAGAATTGACACCAAAACCTGATGAGCAGAAGCCAGGCTTTATCCTTAGAGCCGTTGTCGTCCTGTGTGGTTCATGTATGCTGTGTTGGGGTTTGGGTGCTTTATAGTGCTGTGGGGTGCTCTATTGGGGTGCTGTGTAGTGCTATGGGGTGCTCTAATGGGTGCTGTATAGTGCTATGGGGTGCTCTATTGAGTATGGGAGTATGGGACATGGGAGTATGGGACATGGGGGTATGGGGCATGGGAGTAGGGCTTGCTTTGTTCTCTGTTTTGAAGGTTACTTCTGAAGATGCATCAATATAATGATCCACGTGCGCTATCAATTCAAGTGCATATTCCTTTTTACCTCTCCCTAGGCCTCTGTTCCTTATGCTATCTGATCCTGGCTGCCCTGCCTATCTCCTCAGTGGTAATAGGTATGATGGTCACATACACATACCACACACACACAATATGTACATACACTACTTCCACACAATACACACACACACAACACTTCCACATGCCACACACACATGGATCCATACATACACTTCCACACCACACACACACACACACATGCAACCTGTAAATAAATTCTTTTCCCATCTAAGGCTCTGTGTACCTTGGTAAATGTGGTCTGCAGCCCAAGATTCCCATCTTCCTCATCGTCCTTGGCGGCGCTGGCCTCCTCAACACCATCATCCACCTAGCCAAGCAGTGCCTCAAGCGTGTGGCCAACAGGCTGGGAGGGGAGGAGAGCAACCAGGGGGCCTCCCGAGGGGGAAACTGTGCCGAGAGCTTTATAGGCCTGTTCCTCTTCGTTTGGATCATCGTGGGAAGTGTGTGGGTGTTTGGCAACTGGTCAGAATTCAACCATTTCAAGGGAAACTCCTTTTGTGCCGATAACTATTCATTTAATAACTACACTTCTTCTGCCACTAACTACATCTCCTGTTGCCACCCTGTAGCGTACTTGTATTCATTCTCTGTACTGGTCCTGATGTACGCCCTGCCTGTGTGCATGTGCTGTGTGTGCCTGTGGTTCCTGTGCTGCCTGCTGTGTCTTGCTGACTGAAAACAGGCTGTACTGATTGTAGCATTTGTGTGCTGTGTTTAGAAGATGCAGTGGTTATTTTATTGTTCATGATGCTGGCGCACCCCCTCCCACATGCCCCTACATGCACCCCCTCCCACATGCCCCCTACACGCACCCCCTCCCACATGCCCCCTACACACACCCCCACCCACATGCACCCCCTCCCACATGCCCCCCTCCCCCTCTACACGCACCCCCTCCCACATGCCCCCCTCCCCCCCTACGCGCACCCCCTCCCACATGCCCCCCTCCCCCCCTACATAGCCACTCCCTTCCCTTAAGTAGCTGAAGTATTGAGTATTGTGGATTATTGGTTTAGCTTCATTGTGCACGCTGCCAACAAAACGCACATGCACACTGACACACACACACACACTGTCACACACACAAGCAAGCAACCAATTAGAGCAACACATTTGGAACCAATTGAACCAACCATAACAAGATAATCACAGCCACGGAGGCTTGATCCTACAACACAGCATCACAAAACACAATACCTACAACACTTAGAGCAGGGCCCACAAGCAAAATAAATAAAAAACATGATTTAGAGGGGGTATGCCCAACCCCCTCAAGACCACATCACATGTACAATAATGCGGGGGTGCTATGTTATAGAGTACAATATTACTAGCATCATAATCAAGAACTGAATGGAACAATAAAAAGCAAATTTTAACGGCTAAATTTAATAATAACTTGGCCACAGTACCCAATTCCATATAGAGTACTACTGCTCTAATATATCTCAGTATTGCCATTCCAAACATTAACACGAATGCATGAAAGGTATGTATGAATCATAACTTTAAATTACAAGTATTTTCAAGAGATTATATTACATATAATTAAGACTCATTGCAGGTCCTTGAGCACTATACATGTATTCAGCATTAAAAGGAGCATCAAAATAAAGGGGGCGTGCCTGGCTAAGGCAGCATTGATTGATTGCCTTGTATAAAAAGCCAGCGCTGCGCCATCTGCATTCCTCACATCCTGGATCACGTATTCAGCATAATTGTTATGTTACAATTATGCGCGCACGTGTGCATGTACGTACAATATACTCTTTATTTTAACGGTCACTTAACTTAGACTCACCGGTCGGTCATGGCCATAACTAAAGTCATGAGTTGTGGCTGCTGTACAAACGGGTGATCATACATTAGGTGATATAACTTATAAATTACATGCAATGCATAATTTCCGTAATTCCTTCTTTCCCTTACCTTTTACTCAATTGCTATCTACATATCCTACATCACCAATTTTGTTTGTAACCATACCGGTAGTCTGAAATTCTGCCAAAGTTTTCTCCGCGAGGCATTCAACCCAACAGACGTGGATTCTCGTCAATAATAGCGCGCGCGATACAAAATTCACAGTTGACTTCGTTATCAGCCAAATTGTGCAACCTGTATATACTTTTGGTTCTTATTCTTGTATGTGTTTATTCTATTATTACACCTTTCTTTAAAAATTATCAACCCTGTTTCGCTCGACCCAGCCACTAGATATGATCCCTTGCTCACAGCGGATAAAATCAAAAAGCACAGCGACCTGAGAAAAACTTTTCCCAGATCAAGAGTCTGGCGCTCGCAATCTGATCTGATTGGAGACGCCTATATGCATGTAGCGGGATTGTTCTAGTTGGGCGTGGCCCGACTGCGAGGTACAACTGAAGTTATTGATAATGTCTATATGCATGTAGCGGGATTGTTCTAGTTGGGCGTGGCCCGACTGCGAGGTACAACTGAAGTTATTGATAATGTCAATTCAAGTACTACACGGTGGAATGGAACTGGTACGCGGTACTACCGGGGGGGTATTTCTATTAATGTTAACGTCAGAACTTACTACCTGTAAAACCATATTCAGCCGATGAACAATTCGTCTCCTTTCGAACTACCACCGCCCTACGGTGATGTGGAACGACAAACGCACGGCGAAGTGGCGCGCCCGCCAGCAGCCATATTTCCCAACAGTAAGTCATTAAATTAATTCTTGCAGGCTGTGCACCTGTTATAAGTCCCCTAATCGATCCGTACACACCGTGTAGCCCAAGAAACCGCCCCATTGCTGGGACGCCGACAACAGCCACCCGCCGTCGAGCGCATACAAGCAAGTTTCAGTATCAAGACGTTTCTCCTTCATTGGGCATGTATCGGCGAACATGGCGATACTCACATAGTGGCAGGTAAATGCGTTTGAATGACCTACATGTATACACGAACGAGCCTCCACTTGACCCCTCACAAAGGGCGCCTGTGTGCAGCTGTGTACTTCACACTGGGCGTCATCGGCACACTAGTGATGGCTGCTACAGGTAATTAGTCCCACACAGGAGCGTGATAATAGTTGTGATTATGTATTAACAGTGGTTGTCGCTGTTAAAAAGAGCTGTGACCTCCCCCTCGAAGTCCTTGTATATGCTGCTCTTGCGCAGTGCGTTGGACCAGTCTTGCTGCTTGTCTGGATATGCGTGGCCTGTTCACGAGGAAGGAAGATCACGTGTGCTGCTTGCTTTGCCTGGCTCGTCTCTCTCTACTTTGTGGCAGTTATGAGTGGACTGGGGTCAACTATGGTGCAAGGGAACGCCTATACTGGCCAGAGTTCTGGTGACAGCCTCTGTGCTATAGTGCAGTACATCCCTCTCGGGACTTTGTGTGCTTTGGGAGGCATGGTTGTGTTTTTCAGTGTGGTTTCGTGTGTGGCTTGTTGCTGTTTTCGAATAGCTGGGTCTTTTTTTTGAGTGTGTGTATTTGTTTTGCATAATATTAAATGCCATTTAACAATTGTGTTTTGACCCTGTTAGGTGGGGATGTGTGTGTATGGGTATGGGGGATCTACTGCTACCAGTAATATGTACGGCTTCCGTAGATGCGGCATCGCATGGGTTAAAGCGTAAAATTGTAATTATTATCGAGCTGACGTAGCACAGATGAGCACGTCTCACTATGGCCAAGAAACCAGGAGTACGTAGAACCCCACCAACCTTAAGAACCCTTCCTACCCATTCTTCTCTTAAGGGCCCAGGCACATGGTGCCCCTACCGCCTACACGGCTCAAACGAAGCTTTTGCCGCACGTGGTGTGATTATTGGTTCTTCGTCGGTAGAAACAGTAAGTGTGTCGTTAACGCGACCACTGTGGGACTCATTGCTGGTGGCCTATATTCCTTTTCAGGGCTCTCCTGTGCAATCTTTAATACGCTTCTGTTTCTAAGTGCGGTTACTTTGATCCTTATCGTCTGTGAGTGAGTTACTAAGGTGACGGCCATCAGAATAACCCGTTATTTTTATGCATGCAGCTGTGGGTAAAACAGTGGACTGCCCTCCTCTGGTCGGCGCCAGCGTCTTTTGTTTCATCCTAGCGATGCTTGGAATCGTTCTGTCGTGCCTGTGCTGTTGCTACCATTTTGTTAAGGATGATGACGACATCCCATTCGCCCTCTTCTGCTGTGCCTATTGCCTTCTAGTCCTGTTCATTGCAACAGCAGTTGTAGGAACTGTGACCGTCTTCCTACACTACGACACGATCTCAAGAGGTTTCTACTATGATAGAGCCACTCTGGTACACTGCTCACTGACTGAGGTCCCCTTTGGCACCCTCATTCTCACATACGTCATTAGTGTCCTGCTGTTAGTGATGTCATACTGTACTTGTATCATTGCCATTGGAGCAACAAGCGATGAAGTATACTAGTAACCCACCCCCATGCTAATTGGTCTGGGGAAGAGGCATTATGACAGGTGTTCACAGCACAAAGGACTGATCTTGTGTTGTTCCAAAAGGACAATGCTGACCTGACACAGCCTCCAGAAGGGCCTGACATAGCAGCCACCCATTCTCCCCCCCCCCCCCCCCACCACCCTCCTAGCATGTACACATGGATGATTTAAAATGACATACAGGTATCACACAACAGTTGCTATGCAGCCATTTTACACAGCATAAAACTCCTCCTTTAGTTGCAGCTCGTTGCCTAGCAGCTGCAATGCAAACAGCTGGGCCTTCAGTGTGTCAACTTGCTGACGCAGTTTGAACTGTACAGCAGTTGGTGTACACAACCATATCAGATAACATGCAAGAGGTCAAAAGGTGGACCTCCAAACCCCCCCCACCCCTCACCTCAAGGTAACTGTCGCTATCCTTTCCCCATTTATTTTCTGCCCCCCTCAATGCTACCTTCTCCTCCTCCTCCCTGGGGACAGTCACATATCATCACCATAACCCCCCAAAGACCACACCCACCTACGCCGGACCCTCTCATTTTCAAAGACCCACTGGGCATGAAGGTGTATGATGCGATCGTACATTCCTACCCTGAGGAAGGAAAAAAAATCAACAACCTTGAGATGAAACTCTTAAATGATAAGGCTTTCTGCCACAATAGAGCCACAAACCGTTCCAGTTGAATCCCAAGAGGGAGGCGTGGTTCAGTCTTCTCGTGATCCAGAGCAGCCATTTCGGCTTCAATCTGTTCAGATGCCTTCCTAGTCTTGTGAGATGCCTTGTCGACATCAGCCTGCGAAATGAAATCACACACACCTCAGCTCCATCTCTTCAGCTCAGGGGATTTTTGAAGTGGACTTCTCCTGCCCCTATCCCACCTCCCCTACTAGCACAGTACACCTCCCCTACTAGCACAGCACACTGACCTGCAGTTTTATGACAGCCCTCTTCAGCTCACTAATGGAGGCAGCACTGCCGCCAGCCACATCACCATGGCTACCCTCATCCTTAAGGGGGTGAAGCAGCGATGGTATGGGTTCATTTGGGATGCAGATACTATCACTGCACTCCAAGGTAGGTACAAGAGGCAAAAGGTCTGGGCACTCCAAGGTAGGTACAGGTAGAGGGTCTGGGCACTCCAAGGTAGGTACAAGAGGTAAACGGTCTGGGCACTCCAAGGTAGGTACAAGAGGCACAGGGTCTGGGCACTCCCAGGTAGGTACAAGAGGCACAGGGTCTGGGCACTCCCAGGTAGGTACAGGCAGAGGGTCTGGGCACTCCCAGGTAGGTACAGGTAGAGGGTCTGGGCACTCCCAGGTAGGTACAAGAGGTAAACGGTCTGGGCACTCCAAGGTAGGTACAGGTAGAGGGTCTGGGCACTCCAAGGTAGGTACAGGCAGAGGGTCTGGGCACTCCAAGGTAGGTACAGGCAGAGGGTCTGGGCACTCCAAGGTAGGTACAGGCAGGGCTGCCTCTGCTCTAGGAGGAGACAACAACTCTTCAGTACTAAACTGGACATCGATTGAAGATCCCCTAACAACATCTGGGTGGTCTTCTGACAGAGATGACTGACTTAGCTGGGACAAAGACAATACATCACAGGAGGGCACAGGAAGGGAAGGGGCAAAGAGCTCTGAAGTGGGAGGGGCAGAGAGTGCTGAAGTGGGGCCATTGTCTAACTGACTTCTACCACATGTTGCAGACTCCACCTCAACGCTAGTGTACACTTGGAGTGGCATGGCATCTGACCGCTGCAGCTGACATGCCCCAAATGACCCTGAGGGTCCATCCTCCTGGCTCAGCTGCAGCGAGAGAGGGGAGAGGCCCACGGAGAGGCAGAGAGAGGACTCACAGCTGGAGTGTGCCCCCAGGGATGGATCTGGGACATTGCTCAGACATACTGATGAGTCTGCGTCTGATTCCAGGGATGTCTCCAAAAACGACTTAGTTAGAACCAGAGGATCCACACTTATATTGCAGTCAACTTTGGAGTCTGGTACTGACTTAGCACCTTCCTCCTGACACCTTACTGGTAGAGCACCTTCCTCCTGACACCTTACTGGTAGAGCACCTTCCTCCTGACACCTTAGTGGTAGAGCACCTTCCTCCTGACACCTTAGTGGTAGAGCACCTTCCTCCTGACACCTTAGTGGTAGAGCACCTTCCTCCTGACACCTTAGTGGTAGAGCACCTTCATCCTGACAACTTACTGGTAGAACACCTTCCTCCTGACACCTTAGTGGTAGAGCACCTTCCTCCTGACACCTTACTGGTAGAGCACCTTCATCCTGACAACTTACTGGTAGAACACCTTCCTCCTGACACCTTAGTGGTAGAGCACCTTCCTCCTGACACCTTAGTGGTAGAGCACCTTCCTCCTGACACCTTAGTGGTAGAGCACCTTCCTCCTGACACCTTAGTGGTAGAGCACCTTCCTCCTGACACCTTAGTGGTAGAGCACCTTCATCCTGACAACTTACTGGTAGAACACCTTCCTCCTGACACCTTAGTGGTAGAGCACCTTCCTCCTGACACCTTACTGGTAGAGCACCTTCCTCCTGACACCTTACTGGTAGAGCACCTTCCTCCTGACACCTTACTGGTGCACTGTCTGTCTTCACAGTGCTGGAAAACACAGCAGCTATTCTCACTGGCCTTCGTTTCTTGGCAACTGCAGTAGTCATGGGGACAGACACTGTTCCAAAACTGGAGCCCACAGGTGGAGGAGACAGGTGCACATTTGCCCTCATGTCCATAGACATTGCTGATGTGGTGAAAAGACTCGACAACTCTACTTCGGTAGTATGACCTCGAGTAATAGGGCCTGGGCACTCTAGTTGAGTAGAAAGGCCTGGGCACTCTAGTTGAGTAGGAAGGCCTGGGCACTCTACTTGAGCAGATAGTTGAGCTGTGAGAAGACTGGCGTCCACTTCAGTACTGTGAAGACCCAGTGGCTCCATTGGAGTGCTGAATAGGTCTGGGGACTTTACACGAACCTCAGAAGTCATAAGGAGGTCTGGGGACTCTACTTGGGGAATGGAAAGGTCTTGGTGGGCACTTGATAGAAGCTTTTCACTAAATGCAGTCTTTTCATCACCACCACCTCTGACATCAACGAGACCACTCTCATCTTTACTCTCACAAGGGTGACCTAAAACTTCACTGTTACAAGGTGCAGATAGCAGCAATGAGCCTTGTGGTAACAGAGATGGCGGTGCCCGTGACAAGTCCTTAGAAGATAGCGTGGAGGTAGAGGTGGAGGGAGATAGTGAAGGTGGTGGTGTCGGTACCCATGATGGAGGACATGTTGGAGATTTGGACAATGGCTGCAGTGACTGCTCAGGGATGTTGGGGTAGACAAGTGACTGGGGAGGAGGCTCAGGGATATTGGGGTAGACAAGTGACTGGGGAGGAGGCTCAGGGATATTGGGGTAGACAAGTGACTGGGGAGGAGGCTCAGGGATATTGGGGTAGACAAGTGACTGGGGAGCATGTGGAGGCTGCTGTGATGGATAGTACAGGGGAATTGTAGCCTGGACTGGAGACACACCACATTCAGCACTGGACGGAAGCAGAGCGTGGACTGGAGACACAGGTGAGGCTGGACACAAAGCTGACGCAGCTACCTGAGGTTTGCCACCTGTCTGTCCTTGGAGATTCCCCAGCACTTTGGCCAATGTTCTGCCTCTGTGGGTGCTGAGGAAGCTTTTGCAGGTGGCCTGGAAGTGGCTGGGTGAGCAGGTGGCCTGGATGAGGTGGTTGGGTGAGCAGGTGGCCTGGAGGTGGTTGGGTGAGCAGGTGGCCTGAAAGTGGCTAGGTGAGCAGGTGGCCTGGAGGTGGCTGGGTGAGCAGGTGGCCTGGAGGAGGTGGCTGGGTGAGCAGGTGGCCTGGATGAGGTGGCTAGGTGAGCAGGTGGCCTGGATGAGGTGGATGGGTGTGCTTTGATACAATGCTGACGGAGTCGATTCTGTAGCATCGCTGCACTCTGAAGAGGTGTCAACTGAACTGGAAGGCATCGCTGCTTCTCCATCGACCACACCAAAAGACCCTCGGGCTACATCTAAGGGGCTCTCCCCAGCACACTCTTGGGACATTGCCAGGATGCCCAGACCACACCCGCCATCAGGACTGGTGGCTGTACACACTACACCACCATCCTCCCTCTTCCCACCAACACCAGCACCCAACGATTCGGATACAAAGGGCGGACAGCCTGACTTCATGGCTCCAAAATCGTCGAGGACATTAGCTGGAATGCTTGGATGGACAGTTGGAGGACACCTGAAATCAGATGCTGCAATTGTAATAGTTATGATAGACACAGGTGCAAACATACAAACAAAGGGGTCTCTTCCTGGTAGGCCTGTTTGGGTGAGTTTCTGCAGGCATGGAAGGCATGGTGCTTGGAGAACCAGCTGTGGTAACCAAGGTAACAATTACATCAAAGATGCAGTCCACCAGCCATATATTCAACATACAAAACAGGTGTGATGCCTGCACAGTGATATGGCTTCCATGAAGCATCTTCCCATTCAGGTCTTGTATGGCTTTGTTGGCTTCCTCAACTTTTGAAAACTGCACAAAACTGTGGTGTTTGACCGTGTGTGTGTGTGTGTGTGTGTGTGTGTGTGTGTGTGTGTGTGTGTGTGGAGCATTACAACAGGAGTCTAATTACACCTGGGGTAGCACTACACCAGGGGTCGAATTACACCTGGGGTAGCATTACATCAGGTACCGGTAGCACACTACACTAAGGACATAACTAACATTGGCTAATGAGCTGCATAACAAATGCAAGAGTCAATTGGATGGGATCGTATTCACAAGCCATCATGGTATACATGGGAGAGGACTGAGGCTACATGGGTCCTTCCCATACAACACATCACCTCCAGTCTTCTCCCTCCCTCCCTCCCTCAGATAGCTGACGTGCAAACCTTGCACTTACCCTGAGAAGGCCTGGGGAGGAGAAGCATTTGGAGGCAAAACAAGCATATACGATGCTCTTATCTTTCCACATTTGCTGAACAGCTGGTGAAACAAACGCTGGAGAAAGACCCTCACACATGCACTTACACTGACAGCTGTGGACTTCTTACCTCGGTCATGGTGATTGGAATATTCTTAACTTGCACAACAGTGCTTTCAACATTACAACTAATAGCTTCATCCTTAATTGTACTGACAGCTGCATGTGATACAGAAGTGTGGTCACGTGAAAGACAGCTTACATGTGGTACATATGTGGTCACATGACAACTGCATTGGAGGACCAATCAGTCAGTCATCAATTAGGTGAGCACGTTGCAATCACACAACACACTCACCACCCACTGTCCCACTGTGTGCAGCTGCCCTCTCCCTTGGTAAGGCCCATTCCACTGCTATCATACAGTCCCTCCAGTTTGTGTTGTCTAGCTCCAGTTTGGCTGTGCAGGCTGACATGTGGTTTGAATACTCCACAAAGCTGGGAGGAGGAGGAGGAGGAGGAGGAGGAGGAGGAGGGAGGGGGTTGAAGTTTTTGACGGCCCTCATACGTAACAAAACATTGGGCTAGTCCGTTATTTAAACCACACACTCCTTCAGACGACAATAAATGATGTCGGGGGGGGGGGGGGGGGGGTTAGAAATATGTCATCCGAGGGGTATGTGGGTATGTTATCTGTGGTTAAATAATATGGAATAGCAGGGCTGCGTTTACCCAAAACTGTATCGTGCACCGAGCCGTGATGGCGGAAGTATTACGACACTCTGGATCGGACCGTACTGTTTGAACTTAGCGAATAGCTCGTCCTGTGCAGAGAGAGAGACACACAGCAGGATCGAAGCACACGTCATGAAACCAGCCTACCCTGGTAATGCCAAGTGGCAAATAACGGATTGCGAGCTTGCAATTTGTAATGGGTGCGCGTCCCCGCCGCTTAACAGACAACTGTAGCAACAAGGTGGAAGGAAAAATTGTGCGCAATCGCAGCGTTCACAGGAGGCTTGACGCGGAAAGTTCATGTCTTTACCGGAGGCAGATCGGAACCTGCCAGAGCCATACAGCCGCGAAGAAAGCACACTGAGGCGAGAGAGCGAAGTTTAAATTTTCAGCCCGCGGCTGCCGCGTACCACATGGCTTGTCACGTGATGTATTCGTTAACATGAAAACATGAGTTTACGGCGGCTGTTTCATTGTGCCAGACGTACAGGAGCATTCATTGCTGTAAGACATCATGCCACTGCCGACTTATCGGCAACTCCTACTCCATTCAGGATTCCACGTGAGACGGCGCTGCTTACATGGGTGGCTGGTGGTATCGTGAGTGTTGCTGCAGTGACGCTGTGGGCAAGACGAAAACTACAAGCTACCAGCAGGGATTACATGGCGGAACCCCTCTCCGGATACAAAGCATTGACGGCCAACGTATTGGAAAGTCGCATAGAGATGGAAAAGCTGTGTATGGAGGTACAAGAGCAGCTGTGCCGAAGTTTGGAAGCATTCGAAGACAAGAAGTTTCGCGTCGACCGGTGGACTCGAGAGGAAGGTGGTGGAGGGATATCGTGTGTGCTTCAAGACGGAAAGACTTTCGAGAAAGCTGGCGTGAACATATCCGTGGTTCACGGGAGTCTACCCCCTGCAGCCGTAAAGCAGATGCGGGCAAGGGGGAAAGATCTTCCAGAAGACAAAAGTCTTCCGTTCTACGCCGTGGGTATCAGCTGCGTCATCCACCCTGTAAACCCAATGGTCCCTACTTTCCACTTCAATTACCGATACTTCGAAGTCAACGACGGGTCCGGTAAGGTTGATTGGTGGTTTGGGGGCGGTGCCGACCTCACGCCCACGTACTTGAACGACGAAGATGCTACGCACTTTCATCGTACTCTCAAGGAAGCTTGCGACGCGAGCGACGCGGAGTATTACACTAAGTTTAAGAAATGGTGCGACAACTATTTTGTTATTACGCACCGAGGGGAAAGCAGAGGTATAGGAGGGATCTTCTTCGACGACCTCGACTCTCCGTCCAAGGAGGCGTGCATGGACTTCGTTTCCCGCTGCGCACGTGCTGTGGTTCAGTGCTACCTTCCGATAGTCGGCAAACACCATAAAGATCCATACACAGACGAGCAGAAGCGCTGGCAGCAGCTGCGAAGAGGTAGGTACGTCGAATTCAACTTGGTGTACGACAGAGGGACAAAGTTCGGCCTGTTCACGCCTGCTGCGCGGATCGAGAGCATCTTGATGTCTCTTCCCCTTACTGCACGGTGGGAGTACATGCATCAGCCGAAGCCTGGCTCTGCTGAGGACAAACTTATGCAGGTATTAAAGAACCCCAGAGACTGGGTGTGAGACTGATGACTCCGAACCTTGTGTTACTTTTTTTTTTTTTTGCATTGGTTTGCACGAGATTTCGTCTCCATAATAATGACGATTGGGCTTGATCTAGCTATCGAAAATACCGTTTCTCAATAATGCCATCAATTCAACATCGTACTTTACTAAATTAGCTTTCAGATTAAGTCTCGGCCCCAGACCCCGATTCCCACAGCTGTGGTTAATTACATCACCGCTGCCGCAAACGGGTCTGAGGCCGAGAGCAGCACTCTTTATAGAGGCCAGAGTGTCTCACGACCAGCACCCTCCAACTCATCGTACGTAGAATTTTGTGTTGCATCTAGCTCGTATCTTCTGTCAAGTTTTACTAATCTTTCGACTTTTTTCTCGAGAGGAGCGAGGCGTCGATGCATCATAGATTAATAACCTTACGTAAGGTTATTAATCTATGATGCATCTAATTAGCAGCATCGCGAAGTCTGTGCCACACATCTATACAAGGAACCAATGTGATAGTTGAAGCTGTCAAAGGAGTTGATGTATTTGATTCAACACAAAATTAGAGAATCTTTGATCTTCCAGAAAACACCAGGAAGAGACTTGCGAATCTGTACTTGAAATGGTACATGTACAATGATTTTAAGTTAGACAAATGTGGTGTGTTAGGGATTGCATTTAATAACCAAAGATAAAATTAACCCTTATCCACTTACAATAATTTAAATCCAATTGGATTATTACGGTAACGTATATTAATGAAATGAAGTAATTACAGTCGCGAGTTAAATTGATTTCAATGTGTGCGTACATGTACTTTGTGTACACCTGTTGAATAATAATAATAATAATAATAATAATAATAATGACAGTAACAGATGTGTGCATGAAAAGAAGAAAGAAGTGTAGAGAATGAAGTTTTGAATGTGCCCATTTAAGTGACAAACAACAGAGAAATGATACAGGACAAGTAAAGCCAAGTGCCTCCTAGTACTGGATGCAGAGATTGAAGTGACCCTTGTGGTTATCAAACTGGAGATCAATCACAAAATCATCTTCATCCTCAAACTGTGCAACCATCTCATCGTTTAGATTCACTAGCAACCTGAGTGTGACCAAATTATTCAACCATCTTATGAGAATCTCTCAAAATGAGCTACCACATCTCATCACATGGGTCCAAACATACAACAGCCCTGCCCCTTTTCAGCATTGACATACCCTTTCTTTGTTCTCTTGAACAATGCCTTAATCATATCTGCAGGCACATCGTACTTCTTTGCAACCTGTAAAGCAATGTGATCAGCCATGGTGCAGGCCCCACCGAGTTGAGCAAGGCGACTTTTCACCTTACATCATCTTGACAAATGATTGACAATCCATGCACTACATTGAACACTAGGCTCCCTGCACTACATTGAACACTAGGCTCCCTGCACTACATTGAACACTAGGCTTCCTGCACTACATTGAACACTAGGCTCCCTGCACTACATTGAACACTAGGCTTCCTGCACTACATTGAACACTAGGCTCCCTGCACTACATTGAACAACATATCTCACCCCCAACTTGAGGTCATGGACAGTGAGTGAGTCCAGCAGTAAGGCATTGTATACTTTCTCCTCCGCCTTCTTCACATAAATAGTCGTCATTGCTCCTAACAAGAGGGGCAGGAGGATCACAGTTGCATCATACTAGCACCATGCTTTTTTACTTTTCTTGGGAATTCTTGCAG
Organism: Spongilla lacustris; assembly: GCA_949361645.1. Taxonomy (NCBI): domain Eukaryota; kingdom Metazoa; phylum Porifera; class Demospongiae; order Spongillida; family Spongillidae; genus Spongilla; species Spongilla lacustris. The sequence continues at coordinate 7,459,690 of OX442429.1, read as the reverse complement.
TTTTAGCTGCTGGCACTGCAACTTCCAAGTTGTCCAGCTCTTCCTAAAAAGGGACAGTGTACCAGAGCAACCTTACTTCACAACTGATACCAAGTGTACCCCCAAATACCTTTGCCTGAGATAGAATGTTACTAAAAGTCCTTTTAGTTTCCCTCTCCCTGGTTGGTAAGCAAGAACAGTGAACCACCTGCTCCCACCCCTGGGGCACAGAGGTACCTGATGCTCGCCAGGAGGGAGGTGGCTGCAGCCTTGGTGGGAGCCAGGACAGTCTGCCCTTCCTGCTCCAGGGATGGTTTCTGGGGGCGACGTACACACACAGGTGGAGTGAAACGTGCGGCACTAAATCTGAAGAAAACACCTAACCTGCTGTGGTATGAAAACAAATGGTTTTGGACCAAAGGTGGTTGTGGATGTTAACACGGTCTCTTTGCTTGGAGAGTGGAATACAGAGCTGGGACCAAGATCTGCATCCAAACTAACACCTGAAATTTTAAAAAATTAAAATAAAAAAACATCAATAATTCCACAATCCAAGTACAAATCAGTGTTAGTCAATGTTAACCAATGTCAAATTCGTACTTTTCTTTTTGTGTGTGTTAGTGGGGAAAGGGGGGTCAGAGTTAACTCACTTTGTTGTTTGATGATCCTCTGCATCCTCCTCTCCACATTCTTGGTCTCGTCTTTGTTCTTCCTCTCAGCTCCCTTCAGGATCAGGAAATTGAACATGGTCACCAGCACAGTTACCCCCCCCCCCCCCCACTCTCCCTGCCCTTACCTTGTCCCTGAAGATCTTGACCCTACAGTAGCCTCTATGAGCCGGCTCACATTTATCCGTGTCCAAGTCTTCGTACGTGTCAACCACCAAGTGCAGGGGGATCCCTTTGACCCCCTTCTGAGATGAAAACTCAGTGCTAAGGCAGTTAATTCTAAGAACGATCTGCAAACAAACCAAACCAGAAAGGGGAAAAGTGAGCTATGAGTAAGAGGAATTCTTGACTGCCATCTCTTTCACCTTGGCACCAAGCTCAGGGGTCCAAACAAAGCTAGTCATATTAGGTGTCAGATCTTCTGGCTTGTCTGACACATTCTCACAATTCTTCCGATCTAAACAGAAAACAATGAATGGCCCCTTAGAACAGCTTGCACACACAATATAAGCAGCACATATTTCGCGCACCAATGTCAAAGGCCCTCTGGTTTGGATTGGCCTGTATATTGTACCAATACTCCCAGTGCCCAGCTTCCACACTTTTGTCCGGCTCGTCAAAGAAGGTGAGATGGACTAGAGACTTTGCCTTGGCAGGCAAATCCATACTCATGTTGGCCCGCAGCTGTAGTGTGTAAAACTGGCCTGAAAGGGTTAGAAAGCGCACACAGTGAAAGATATATTTAAAAATCATCCACATGAGCATGTTTCTTTGACATGAAATCATTAATGCCTGATAATTTTTTAGGTCACACACATGTGTCTTTGTGAACAAAGTCGAATTCCTTAAATTGCACTATAGGTGGAAAACCTGTGGCTTATCACACATTTATTTTTACCAATGTCTTACGTAATATTTATATCAGACTGTTCACCAGTGAGCAATACCATTTTGAATGGTTATCAACCCTTTATTGTAATTAGATAACAACAAGCTGATTTATTATCAAATGCACACTTAAGGTAATGAGGCAAATAACGACACAGAATATGCTCAATGGTATTATTATATTCTTGACAGTTGCAGCTAAACAAAGCAAATAAAGGCAGGCATACACAGGGCTACTTCTAGTCGATTTGTCGCATGCAACTAAAATGAATATGGACAAATGTTCCGCAAACCATCAGTAAACTAAACAATTACGGAACTTTTACCCATATTCATTTGAGTTGCATGAGACAAATCGGCAGGAAGTCGCCCGGTGTATGCCGACCTTAACATGTACACGTAATCAAAAACATAATTCTAATTTGTTTACATCACTATTAGTTACCTAGAGTAGTGTACAAACAATACATTAGCTATGACTGTGCATGCACCAGTTACATATGTTCAAAGAAAAACCATGTAACAGAAATTACACATTGACACCATGACTGCTATAGAGTGTACAACAGCACATGATATCATGACCAAATCAATGACCTCTGTTAAGGTATGTAAGGGTATCCTCCCCCTGGCGTTGAGCAATGGAAATAGGAGCCCCCAGCGTGACCACGTACCTACAGCAAGAAGGGACAGGGGACCAGATCAATTGCTTGTATCAGACACAATCCACGAGCAAGGAAATAATTGGACATCACATGGGTACTGGTGTGTCTGCGTGTATGTGTGAGAGTGAGGGACCTACTTCTCCTGTGCTCTGAAAACTGTTTGCGTTGTAGAATTGGCCAGGAAATCAGATTGGGTGGACTAGAAATGGGTAAAGCATTGGTCATATACTCCTTTACTATGACAATATTATCCCCACCACATATGATGGGTGCAAGATAGTCTGGGCTGTACAAATTATCGTCTAGAACACACACACACACACACACACACACACACACACACACACACACCACCACACCACAAGACACCATCCAATGATACACCAAAACAATGTATTCATTGTATATAGCACATCAAGTTACAAAACGTACTGATTTGGAAAGTGTATCACCAAATTCTCTGTCTTTCGAAAGTGTCCTGTGGCAGAATGGTAAATTGGTTAACAACCACACCCCTGCACTCCTTTCCTACATACTCCTCCCCTCCACCACTACACACCCTCCATTCAACCACTGCACTCCTCCACTACACCCCCACATCCCTGCACTCTCCCACCCTCCTCCACTACACACTCTACCCCTACATACCCAAGATTTGCAGCAGCCAGCGTTGGCCCGTAAAGGTCATAGAGAAGGTTGATATAGGTACCATTGGTGTCCTCCACAGCAAGCCCTGAACTGTGGAGCAGAAAAGGGCATGGCTTTCAGCTCAAAACAAATCACAGAAAGACACAACTGTTTCTTCCATAAGCAAACCTATCCAGCATACGGTTACCCCCTCAATCCCTTACAACAGTAACCCCTCAATCCCTTACAACAGTAACCCCTCAATCCCTTACAACAGTAACCCTTCAATCCCTTACAACAGTAACCCCTCAATCCCTTACAACAGTAACTCCTCAATCCCTTACAACAGTAACCCCTCAATCCCATACAACAGTACCCCCTCAATCCCATACAACAGTACCCCCTCAATCCCTTACAACAGTACCTCAATCCCTTACAACAGTACCTCAATCCCTTACAACAGTACCCCCTCAATCCCTTACAACAGTACCTCAATCCCATACAACAGTACCCCCTCAATCCCTTACAACAGTACCTCAATCCCATACAACAGTACCCCCTCAATCCCTTACAACAGTACCTCAATCCCTTACAACAGTACCCCCCCCCCCCCCCCCCGCCCTCCTCAATCCCTTACCCTTTCAGTAAAATAATGGACCTACCTATGTTGTACCATAAGAGGTCTTTGTACCAGTGAAGGCACAGTCAGAGGTGTGTTTGTGATCAGGTCTGAAAGTTCAGAGTAGGCAGAGGAAACTCCACTGCAAGCCTAGGCAGCAATACACAAACAAACGAGCAAACAAAAAAAAAAAAACGTCATAGCATGCTTTGTAATTTCTAGCAACCCTTCTGATCTTACAGGGGATATGTGCCACCCCCATCCAGATAAATCATTCGGCATTCATGTCTTATCTGGTTAACCACCCAAACGTTGAAAAGTAACACACCCACCAATAACAACGATTTAAGGTTATTCAAAGTCATGAATAAACTGGAATGACTTGGCAAAGTGGGAAAATGAATGCACTGGGTACCATCTAACATCAGCTCCTCAAACAGGAGACTTACACCTCTGTCCAAAAACATGATGTGAACACTAATATCCCTTGACAACCAGCCCCCCCCCCCCCCCCCCATCCAACACATTTTTAAATTTCAAAACATTTCTGTAGCAACCACCCTCCCCTCCTATTGTCCTGGACAACCCAACCAGCTATTATTCCTGGGCAGGCCTAGGACTATTACCTCTGGGGCACTCAATGGTTCTGCCTTGGGGGACGGAGAGTGTGAATCAGCACGACTCTGGCTGCAATGGGGATGGGCATTTGCAGGGGGCACACACTCACTCGAGCGTCTGCTCGAGTGGCTTTCCGGTGATGACTCTGACAAACTGTCACTCCTAGGGTGACACAAGATGAAGACAGGTGCTCAGATAGAAGCAAACATCACACACACATACACATCCACTTGCATGTTACAAACAAAGATGTGGAGACACATACATACACCAAAATGCACAATACCGCACCCTATAACATATAAACACACACACAGACTTACATGTTACATACAAAGATATACACACATACACACACACCAAAATGCACAATACCAACACACCCTATAACATATAAACACTCATACAGACTTACATGTACATACAAAGATCGGCCACTACAGAAGATGATCCAGAAAGGGGAGACCTGCTTATCACACACATAGAGGGAATGCAGCTCTTGAGTTGACAGGCAGGAATTAGAACACAACATCTGGCGAAAACACTGCACACCTCACAAAGCACGCAAGTTCCTTGCACCCACAAAGTCTGACACAGACACACACAACAACTTTAGGTCACTTGTCGTATCCCGGCGTTCACTATGAGTTGTAAGCGCGCCCCCATTGTCCACAAACCGTCGCTCAACGCCGAACTTTCGAAACTAAAATGCCTGCCAGAGCGCGCGCGCGCGCACACACACACACACACACACACACACACACCCACACACACACGCGCGCATACATACACACACGTACACACACGTACACACACACACACACACACACACACACACACACACACACACACACACACACATACACGCACACACACGCACACACACTCCGGGGATATGGCGTCATTTGTCGAAAGGTTCGAATAGAAGGCATGGACACGAGGATCAGCTTTGTCCTTTTATTTTAAGCACATAACCGTAACGTACAACGACACGTCAAGAAAAATACAAAAGCAAACTTACTCTTCAGCGGTCATGCTGATGTCTGCACAGCTATAGGTTCCACCTCATCCTTTGTACCCGCTAGATGTTAAAGCGTGATAAAGAAAGAAGACAAAAGTATTGCGAGAGTCTGGTTTTTTAAAATACTCTATACGGACCTTGGTACAGCCTACAATCTTTGAAGGAATGGTACCGAAGGAATGACCCCTCACCACGTCCTTTCCGTCAGTTCTCTGAACTCAACCAAGTTCCTTCCCGCTTTAACGGATACGTCATCGATAAAAGAGCATGCATGGTAATAAAGAACAAAATCGTCATACGCCGTCCACGTTCTCGTCATGTGATCGATCGGCTTTAAATGTTTTAATTTTATCTGCAAACCGGTATACATACTACTACTGAGTTTGGCGTGCAAGTGAGATGGACGCTCTTCAGGCGAATTGGGAAGTTAATATTAGTCCCAACACCCAGGAACTTGTGAGGAAATGGCTGGAACTTGACCGGGTGAGGAAGGCACAGAAGAAGTATTTAGCACTCTCTGCTTTAATACTGTTGCCGATATATTTCTTTATTAGATAGCCAATGCCGTCGGCTATAATTTTTTTGGCTTGCCTGCACTTTTTATTTACTTGTTGCGATTATGACATAACTTTTCTGTGTACTACATGTAGAACCCAGCCACTCGGAGTGAAATAGTAGCACTCGCAAATGGCGGAAATGAGTGCGAGCTGAGCGCTCGTCTTAGCACAAGAATGGCATTTGGAACAGCTGGTAAGTGTATCCTTTATTCCACTCGGATAGAGCAATGCAGTCATGTTCTGTTCAGTACTTGCTTCCCGCATTGGCTCGTTCTTTTTAAAAATAAATAAATACATACAACGCTATTCTAGCACTCTTTTCTCAGAAGTGCGAACACGGCATATATGTTATGATTAGACGAGCAGAACGTGCCAACCTGCCCACCAATCTGCTGCATGGTCAAATGGGTGGACACAGTTGTCTTAATCCGATTATGAAAACAATTCATGAGTCACGACTGATTGGGCCTTTTGATAAGAGAATGGCATGAAGTATGCAGTGTGAAAATGACATGTACTTTATTTGTCTACCCTGGTAGGTCTTAGGTCCAAGATGGGAGCTGGCTACACCAGAATGAATGACCTCACCATCATACAAACAACCCAGGTACTAAACCGGAAGTAAAATAAACAGGTGGTGGGTGTGTGCAAGTGTTCACTCCCCAGACCTTTCTCTGCAGGGACTGTGCTGCTATCTACTGGAGAAGTTTGGTGTAGATGCCTGCAAGAGCAGGGGAGTGGTGATTGGGTATGACTCGAGGCATAACAGCTACCGGTGAGTAGTGCACACCAGGAGGGAGGGAGGGAGGGAGAGTGTCCCAAGGCACTGGGTGGGTGTGGAGGAGAAAAGTGCTTCAGGGGAGAGAGAGGTGTGGGTGGGGGGGGGTGGGGAGGCATGACTCAAGAGGCATTGGAGGAAGAGTCTCTTTACTGGAGATTGACTACTATGCAGGTTTGCCAAGCTGGTCGTGACAGTGTTTGTAAGCAGGGATTTTAAGGTCCGGCTTTTCTCAAAATATACTCCAACACCTTACACGGTGAGGATGGGGTGTGTGTGTGGTTGTGTTCTAAACGTTAATGGTCATCACTATTGGTTAGTTAATGGTCATCACTATTGGTTAGTTAATGGTCATCACTATTGGTTAGGCTTGAGTGTGTTCGGTTTGGATGGATTTTATTTGGGAAGTTGCTACTATCCCATAGTAGGATCTAAACTCAACCTTGTAATATACAATCATATATGCTACACCCATACACCCATACAAGTCTCTGATTGGGTGATAATAGCCCATGAGCCAAATCATAAGATCTACTTACTAACACCTATGTTTGGGAGATAAAGCACACAGACACAGTGGCATACATGGACATCTCTCTATATACCCTCGTGCATAAACTCCAGTTTGGTCCCACTTTTTTTTTTTTTTACTGTGGCCATTTATTTGAAGTTCTGTACATTTTATTGCCTGTTATAAAATTCGTCTAATGATGTGAAGCACGCTCAAAACTTACCAGAGCTCTGCAGAGGTGGTATTAGGTGGCTCTGCAGAGGTGGTATTAGGTGGCTCGCTTTATACGTGTTGGCTTTTTATAGTGACTAGTGAGGTTTTGAGTACTATAAAGGTGGACCACTGTTGTATAGCGTTCCTGTCACACTACCAATGGATGGATGTTAATATTACATGCAACGATGCAATCTCACAACTTAATCATGTACATGCATATTCCTTGTACACACAACACTTACAACACACATGCACACAATGCACACACACACACACACACACAGGCTTACGCTGTGAAGAAATACAGCGCTCTAGCAGGAGTGATGGTGACTGCTTCTCACAACCCCAAGGAGTACAACGGCTACAAGGTTTATTGGGACAATGGAGCACAGGTATGTGTTCCCTTTCTACCCCACAAAGGGGGCTCTCTTTGATGGCCTCCCCTTTATTAATGAACTGTGCCCCTCCCTCTTACATAATATTAGCTATTCAGAATAAGTCATTGATAACTACCCCACAGATCATACCACCCTTGGACAGTGGAATAGCTGCATCAATTGAGAAGAACCTGCAACCTTGGCCAACATCTTGGGATGACAGCGTTGTTGATCACCACCCCAACGTGACAGACCCACTGCGTGACATCATCAGGTCATACGGGGAGGACCTGAGGCCCTCCTGCAGCAAGTATGACATGAATAGGACCACGCCCCTCAGGTTCACGTACACCCCCATGCATGGAGTGGGAGCAGAGGCCGTTAAACATGCCTTTGAGGTGTTTGAACTTCCAGGCTACATACCTGTGCCAGAGCAGGTATGTTGGTCCCTCCTCCCTCCTGCAAGTTGGTTGGTCCCCTCCCCCCTCCTGCAAGTTGGTTGGTCCCCTCCCCCCTCCCCCGAGATAGTTGGCCCCCTCTACCGGCCCCTCCTCCCTCCCCCATGATAGTTGGCCCCCTCTACTGGCCCCGCCTCCTCCCCCCCCCCCCCCCCCCCAGGATGGTTGGTTGGTTGTGTCCTTGTTGTTATTGATACGCATCAATTTAGAGGGATATGGCAAATATACCACTTGATTCCCAATGGGTAGAGTTCCAGTGCCTCTTGCATCATTTTGGTGTTAAATAACTGCTTGGGGGGGGGGGGGGGGCCACCCTATAGTACAGCTCCCCTTGCTGGGAGGGGGGGAGGGGGGCCACCCTATAGTACAGCTCCCCTTGCTGGGAGGGGGGGACGGGGGCCACCCTATAGTACAGCTCCCCTTGCTGGGAGGGGGGGACGGGGGCCACCCTATAGTACAGCTCCCCTTGCTGGGAGGGGGGGGGGGGGGGGGCCACCCTGCAATGAAGTGTGATGCCCCTCTGAGCAATATGTAGCTATATGGCATCAGTGGAATCTAGATAAGGAAAAATGCATTGTACCAATGTTGAAAGTGTTACTACTAAGAATTACTACTGTATGTGCATTTCTAGAGGAAAAGGGTGAGATGGGATGTGCTTATGGCAAGAGATAAAAAAAAATTTCTCATTCATTTGAGTTGCATGCAATCACCTTTACTGTGTTATGTAATATGATGTCATTGGTATTATTGCATCATTGTTGTTATGATGTCATTGGTATTATTGCATCATATGATGTCATTGGTGTTATCATGTACCATTGTTGAGTGTTATGGTGTTGCACACAGATTAATGCGGACCCAGAGTTCCCTACTGTGAAGTATCCTAACCCGGAGGAAGGAGAAGGAGCGCTGGTGTGTGTGTGTGTGTGTGTGTGTGTGTGTGTGTGTGTGTGTGTGTGTGTTTGTGTGTGTATGTGTGTTTGTGTGTGTATGTGTGTGCATGTGTGTGTGTCGGTGTGTGTGCGTGTGTGGGTGTGTGTGTGTGGGTGTGTGTGTGTTTTGTGGGTGTGTGTTGTGTGTTTTGTGTGTGTGTTTTGTGGGTGTGTGTTGTGTGTGTGCTGATGATAGGGAGGATGATGGTGTGATGGAATTACCTTGGTGCAGGTGTTGGCTATGAAGGAGGCCGATCGTCATGGTAGCAGTATCATCCTCGCTACTGACCCAGATGCGGACAGGCTTGCTGTTGCTGAGAAGGATCAGTCGTCTGGACGTTGGAGGATATTCACAGGGAATGAGGTGGGGACACTGCTGGGATGGTGGGCCTTTCTCACCTACAAGGAAAGACGGCCCAACTTTGATGGTAAGTGTGTGTGAATGTGATGTCAGAATATAGCCACTTGGTACCAGGCATCCTGTAGTACATTGAAGGTACCAGGCATCCTGTAGTCCATTGAAGGTACCAGGCATCCTGTAGTACATTGAGGGTACCAGGCATCCTGTAGTACATTGAGGGTACCAGGCATCCTGTAGTACATTGAGGGTACCAGGCATCCTGTAGTCTGTAACAATGTAGTACTGTAAATATGTTGCGCCTGCGCACGGAAATGCCCGCGTAATAATATTCATTAGGAACAGCTGCGGGGTTGCTTAGCTACGGAGTACGGCAATGTTGTAAGTGCATTTGTTGTGAAGTTACTATTAAAGTGGCCCGTTGACCCACGTAACAAATTGGTGTCAGAAGTGGGATCGTCATACGATATGGCTGAGAAAGTGAACATTCCACTTCCGGATATTGCTTGCGAGGATTTCGAATCATCATGGATTCGTTTTGAGTTGGTTGCGGCTGCCAAAGAATGGAGTCAGGAAAAACAGGCACTAATCTTGCCGACGCTGCTGAGGGGCAAGCTAGTTGAGTGCTATATAGAGCTTGAAGCTGATACGAAGAAGGCGGTGAAATGCGTAAAGGAAGAGCTGGTGAAGAGGCTAAGATTGTGTCGCGAGCCACTAGAGGCCGGGAAGCTATTCATGGCACGCTCACAACTTGAAAAGGAGAGAGTCGCTGAATTCGCAATGCAGTTGAAGAAATTGTTCAAACAAGCGTATCCTGAAGAGCGCAGTACTTCCGGCATTCTTTTGCAACGGTTCGTGTTGGGACTAAAGACTCCCATTAGCACGCAGCTATTATTACGAGGTAAGCCGGACACGTTCGAAAAGGCCATTGAGGCGGCTAGAGAAATTGAACTTGTACTGGAGTTTGAGTCCAAACCAATGGAGCTGCATGCTAAGGTAAGTTCCGTGGAGGATTGCGACACAGGGTTGAAAGTAGCACTGAAAGAATTGACAGAGCGATTGGGAAACATGGAGGCACAGTTGCAGAGTGTGGTGCAATCCTCAGTTGCTGCCGGTAGTTCCAAGACGAAGGCAGAGACGAGAGTAACGGAACAAGAGGCGGGGCGTCGTTATGCAAGCAACGACCATTGGCGAAAAAGCGGAAGAACGTGCTGTTTTCGATGCGGAGAGGAGTAACACATCAAAAGGTACTGTCCTTTAAACTTCAACGGGCCTACCGGAAAGGTGAACGGCGGGAGGCCTGGGAACCAATGAATGTTCACAAATCTACACAGCAGCCATTGATCTTTGGGTGTAATTCGTCTACTATGAATTCATTGCTTTTTGCTGGTGGGAATGTGGGACAAAGATGTTTGCAAATACTACTGGACTCAGGCGCAGCTTTATCTGTGATTCGGAATGATGCATTGGACGATAGGAGCAGGAAATCGTTGACAGCTACTTCCAAAACGGCAATTGGTGCGAATGGCCTGCCTTTGAAAGTGATGGGTCAGGTGAATATTGACGTCTCTCTGGGAACTTTCCAAGCAGCTCATACGTTTATAGTTGTTAAGGATTTAACGTTTGAGTGCATACTGGGTGTTGACTTTCTTAGAAGCAACAAGGCTGTCATGGACTTTAGGACTAACACTCTTCACTTGGGAAATGAGTCGGTTATGGTCCCCACTCAGGAAGAAACCTCCAACAACAACAAGAGTAGCATCACAGTACATGCTTTGGAGGACACAGAGATCCCGGGACGTTCCGTACGTGTGGTTGTTGCTACTTTAAAGGAGGAGTTCTGTACTCAAGCAGAACTAGATGGGATGATAGAGCCTGCTGTCAAACTACCAAAACATCTTTGTGTGGCTCGCTCCTTAGGTCATGTGTCATCTGGTGGCTCCATCATGGTGCAGGTGATGAACGTGAGCCCTAGTGCAGTGAAGGTGTATGGAGGAGTTCAGTTGGGTGAGTTTGTGGCACAAAATGATTTACTTCTACTGGAAAACAGTAATGTAGCAGCATCAGTTTCTGGTGACAACAAATCTGCTGGAGCGAAACTGAATTTGGATCGTCTGGAGGTTTCAGAAAAGGAGAAACAAAAATTGAGAAATCTTCTAGATAGGTTTGGTGATTTGTTTGTCTCAGAGAATGGAGAACTGGGAAGAACTAGTGTAGTGAAGCACAGTATCACTACTTCTGGACGCCCAATCAGACAGCCTATGCGCCGCCAACCTGAAAGTTTGAAGAGGAATGTAGAAAAGATGTTGTCAAAAGGAGTAATCCGAGCCAGCAGTAGCCCTTGGTCATCTCCTGTAGTGATGGTGAAAAAGAAGAATGGCTCATGGCGGTTCTGCATTGATTATCGACAGTTGAATGCTACTACACATCAGGATGCTTACCCGCTTCCAAGAATTGATGTAACTTTGGAGTCGCTAGCAGGATCAGCACTTTTCACAACACTAGATCTTGCTTCTGGCTACTGGCAAGTAGAGATAGAGGAGGGTGACAAAGAGAAAACTGCATTCTCCACAGAAAAGGGTCTGTTTGAGTTCAATGTCATGCCTTTTGGACTCACAAATGCTCCCGCCACTTTCCAAAGGCTTATGGAGTGTGTCCTTGCTGGACTTACTGGGGAGCAATGTCTCATCTACATTGACGACATTATTGTTTTCAGTTCTACTTTTCAGGAGCATTTGGATCGTTTGGAAAGGGTTTTTCTAAAGCTGCAAGATGCTGGGTTGAAACTTAGGTCTGAGAAATGCCACTTTGTACAGAAGGCTGTCAAGTACCTGGGACATGTAGTGTCAGCGGAAGGTATCTGTCCAGATCCAGCCAAAACTGAGGTTGTTGTCAGCTATCCAGTCCCAACAAGTGCAAAAGAAGTCAAGCAGTTTATGGGCCTCTGCAATTACTACAGAAGATTTGTGAGGGACTATTCAAAGATTGCTGCTCCCTTGTTTAAACTTCTGAGCAAAGAAAACGCTAAGTCTTTCTCTTGGAATTCAGCAAGTCAGGATGCTTTTGAGGAGTTGAAGTCAAGATTAGTCTCACCACCCATTTTGGCATATCCTGATTTTAAGCAACCATTCCTACTCCATACGGATGCATCTGATGCTGCAATCGGGGCTGTTCTTAGCCAGGTTCAAGTGGGTACAGAACGTGTTATCGCGTATTGGAGCCGGAAGTTACAGAAGGCAGAGAGGAATTACTCAACTATAGAGAGAGAAGCATTGGCTGTGGTTGCTTCATTGAAGGAATTTTATCCTTATGTGTATGGCTTTCCATGCAAGTTGATCACAGATCATAATCCTCTAACAAGCATCAAAGGGATTAAGGATGTTGGAGGACGCCTGACAAGGTGGCTGCTTTTCCTTCAGCAATTCAACTTAGAATTCCAGTACAAGCCAGGAAGGTTACATACAAATGCTGACACCTTGTCGCGGATTCCATCAAGGGATGACACAGTGGCTGCCATTGAAGAGCTCATCTCAGAGGATACACTTCATACATTTCTGAAGGCACAAGAAGAAGACTCTGCATTGGGTAAAGTGATCGAAGCCTTGAAGAATGGGACTGCTTTTCCTTCTAGTACAGTGCCAGGGTTGAAAAAGACATTTCTTCGAGATGGGCTACTGTGCCGCAAGTTTAGGGCATCATGTTCAGAGGCAGTGCGTACACAGCTGGTGGTCCCTAAAGGTCATGTGAAGATCATTTTGGAGAAATTGCACAATGAGTCAGGTCATTTGGGTGTTCAGAGGACAACCGAGAAAGTGAAGGAGCGCTTCTATTGGCCTGGATATGAGATGGACATTCAGAATTGGGTTCAAGAATGTCAACAATGTCAAAAGCGTAATCCACCTCAACCTCATCCTCTGGCACCTCTTGGATCGATCAAGTGTACTTATCCATTTGATGTGATAAGTTGGGACATAATGGGGCCTCTTCCTCTGTCCACTAAAGGGAACAAGTACATTTTAGTTATTACTGATCTGTTCAGTAAATGGGTTGAAGCTTTTCCATTGGCAGTGACTGATTCAGAGACTCTGGCATCTGTACTGATGGATGAAGTTGTGTGCAGGTATGGTGTGCCTCGTTCACTGCACAGTGATCAAGGTGCTAACCTGAACAGCCAGGTAATATTTGCTCTGTGCAAACGGTTGGGAATCAACAAGACGAGAACCACAGCATACCATCCTCAAGGAAATGGACAGGTGGAACGCTTCAACAGGACCTTGGAAGCCATTTTGTCCAAAGTGGTAGCGGAAAACCAAAGGGATTGGGATTGTCATATCCCAAAGGCACTGTTCGCGTATAGGACGGCTTTCCATGAGTCTAGTGGTTACTCTCCATTTCGAGTCAACTTTGGACGCTCTCCACTTCTACCAATTGACATTGCCGTCGGTCAATTGAATGTTCAGGAATACGGAGAGGGGGGAGAGCCGACGGTACCTCAGTATGTGGAGACATTGAACAAATCTCTCCGCAAGATCTTCAGTGATGTGAAGGAACAACTGGCTTCAGCTCATGATCGAAGCAAGAAGCAATATGACAAGGGTGTAAGTGGAGAGAAGTTCACAGTAGGTGATCAGGTGTGGCTATTTGTACCTGCAGTAAAACAGGGAAGGACCAAAAAACTGGCTTCTCTTTGGCGGGGACCTTATACTGTGATTGACCGTATAAATGGTGCATTAAATTACCGCATCCAGCTAGTCGGCTCCACGAAAACGGTTGTTGTCCATCGTAATAGATTGAAACGATGTTACGGCCTACCTAAAGAAGGAAAAGGACAAAACCGCAGAGCTAACCCAGTTCCAAAGCAAACAGATGAGGCGTCTCGACCGTCAAAACCCCAAGAAAATCTTGCTTTTGAAGATTATGCAGTGCATGCAGAATCTGGATGCTGTGTAGATGCAGATGATGAGCCTGACGCAGACAACGTACAAATGGCACGTCCCCAGAGAAATCGAAGACCCCCTGATCGCTATGGGATTTATGTCGAACACTAAGATCTTGCAAGGATGCAAGAAACTAGGAGGGGAGTATTGTAACAATGTAGTACTGTAAATATGTTGCGCCTGCGCACGGAAATGCCCGCGTAATAATATTCATTAGGAACAGCTGCGGGGTTGCTTAGCTACGGAGTACGGCAATGTTGTAAGTGCATTTGTTGTGAAGTTACTATTAAAGTGGCCCGTTGACCCACGTAACAAGTCCATTGAAGGTACCAGACATCCTGTAGACCAGGCATCCTGTAGTGCATTGAAGGTACCAGGCATCCTGTAGTACATTGAAGGTACCAGGCATCCTGTAGTCCATTGAAGGTACCAGGCATCCTGTAGTACATTGAAGGTACCAGGCATGCTGTAGTACATTGAAGGTACCAGGCATCCTGTAGTACATTGAGGATGCTCTTTGTATCAATTCATTGATTCTGAATAGTTCTGGAAGGGCTTTATCTTATTGAGGGGAAGGGGTGTGGTTACTTGTCTTGAGGGAGGGGGTGTGGTTGCCTGTTTTGAGGGAAGGGGTGTGGTTACCTGTCTTGAGGGAAGGGGTGTGGTTACCTGTCTTGAGGGAAGGGGTGTGACCAACTGTCTTGAGGGAAGGGGTGTGGTTATCTTTGCACAGGGAGCAAGGTACACATGCTGGCTAGCACAGTGTCCTCAAAATTCTTGAAGTCCATGGCAGAAGTTGAGGGCTTTCAGTTTCAGGTAACAGTTGTTCTGGCGATAAGATGTTGACATAGTTTAAGTGATGGAGCTTAGGAGTTAAAGGGACAATGCAGTTTGGGTGCATGCTTAACTGCTCCTCCTGGTAATATGCTGTGGTTCTAATCCCCTTGATATCATGGTGGTAATATGCTGCCCTTGATATCATGGTGGTAGTATTAATCCCCTTGATATCATCGAGTTACAGCAGTATGAGGAGGGGTGATGGGAAGGAGGGGTGACAGGGAGGAGGGGGGTGACAGGGAGGAGGGGGGTGACAGGGAGGAGGGGTGATGGGAAAGGAGGCTGTCTATCAACCCAAAGAGCTCAATCGCGTACTTCCTTCTTAGGAAACTCTGACAGGTTTTAAGTGGATGGGTAATGTAACATCCGGCCTGCTCCAGAAGGGACACGAGGTCCTCTTTGCCTACGAAGAAGCCATTGGCTACATGTTTGGAACCAGTGTACTGGATAAGGATGGTGTGAGTGGTGCTGCCGTGATGGCTGAGTGTGCTGTGTGGCTGTATGCAAATGGAAAGACCTTGGCTAGCCAGCTTGAAGCCTGCTATCAGAGGTGGGTGGGGCACAGGTGGGTGGAGCTTATTATGGGGCTTGGGAGTACATTGGACTGGGACAGCATACAGTAGCCTCAGGGAGGGAGGGAGGGATGAAGGGGGAGTGTCATTGTGTGCTCTATACTACAGGTATGGACGGTTTGTTTCTGAGGTGTCCTATTTCATTTGTGAGTCGAAAGACACCATTCGGGAATTGTTCCATAATTTGAGGGCTGACAGAAAGGTGGGTACCTCACCCCAACCCCAGGAGATCATGTGTTCCCTCCCTTCTCCCCTTTCCTTTCCCTCTCCTCACCCTTCCTTTCCCTCTCCTCCATTCCTTACCCTCTCCTCTCCCATCCTTACCCTCTCCTCCCCCTTCCTTTTCCTCTCCCTCTCCTCCTCCCCTTCCTTTCCATCTCCAGTACCCTAGCACCTGTGGAAGTGATAAGGTTGTCTCTGTGGTGGACCTGACAGTTGGTTATGACAGCTCACGCCCACCATACTTCCAACCTGTGAGTTTAAGGTTGATGTGGTGGTTATGGTGATGGAGTGATGATGGTTATGTGGTTATGGTGATGGTGTGATGATGGTTATGTGGTTATGGTGATGGTGTGATGATGGTTATGTGGTTATGGTGATGGTGTGATGATGGTTATGTGGTTATGGTGATGGTGTGATGATGGTTATGTGGTTATGGTGATGGTGTGATGATGGTTATGTGGTTATGGTGATGGTGTGATGATGGTTATGTGGTTATGGTGATGGTGTGATGATGGTTATGTGGTTATGGTGATGGTGTGATGATGGTTATGTGGTTATGGTGATGGTGTGATGATGGTTATGTGGTTATGGTGATGGTGTGATGATGGTTATGTGGTTATGGTGATGGTGTGATGATGGTTATGTGGTTATGGTGATGGTGTGATGATGGTTATGTGGTTATGGTGATGGTGTGATGATGGTTATGTGGTTATGGTGATGGTGTGATGATGGTTATGTGGTTATGGTGATGGTGTGATGATGGTTATGTGGTTATGGTGATGGTGTGATGATGGTTATGTGGTTATGGTGATGGTGTGATGATGGTTATGTGGTTATGGTGATGGTGTGATGATGGTTATGTGGTTATGGTGATGGTGTGATGATGGTTATGTGGTTATGGTGATGGTGTGATGATGGTTATGGTGATGGTGTGATGACGATGATGTCTTTACTAAGTTCAAATGCTCTCAGCAAGCCCTGTGCACACAGTTGTGGGGCAGATACGAAAATGGAGTAGAATAATAGTTTGGTGTGATGAATGACGATGACCACACCCCTTAGGTTCTTCCGGTGGACAGTGACTCTCAAATGATCACGTTTGTACTTGACAACAACTGTGTCTTCACACTACGCACCAGTGGGACTGAACCTAAAATTAAGTACTATGTTGAAATGGCCACAAAACCTGGATCTATGTAAGCTTTGCACACATGCACACACATGCAACATACACTCACAACATAGACACACAACATACACGTGTGCACACACAACATACACATGCACACACACAACATACACATGCACACACACAACATACACACAGCACTTTGTAGTACTTTTGGTGCTAAAATTGCAAAATGACACATTGCAGTTGACGCAGTTACAAAAATTTGTCAACACCTTTGGTGTTGTATGAAGCTGCTTTGCACACCTCAGTAGCTAGTGTTGCTGTTGCAAAACTGACTGCTTTGTTTGTCTACGATCCCCACACGATCCCCACACGCATTCTTCCTGCAAAAAATAGCATCCTTTCTATAGAGCCTATCATGTGAATTTGATAGGTGTGATGTGTTGTATTTTGTTTGTGGGGGGGGGGCCAACACCTCGTGTTACTGCTACTTCTATAGGACCTCTGAACAGGAGCTCAGAACTAAACTAAAGCAGACAGTGAAGGCCATCATCGATGAATTTCTTCAACCGGAGCGCTACGGACTTCAGGCTCGCTGAATTAAAAAGCAGAACCAACGCATGGGGAGCTCTGCTGAACATTTATGTCCGGTGCTTCTTTGGGTTGTAGGGGTTATTATGTTGTGATTGTGTTGTATTGTGTACATGTTTGAATAGCTGGTGCTATTGAATCACAGAAAAGAGTATATAATATATATATATAATTATATAATATGATGCAATGCAATGCAGTTTAAGGCTTAAAAAATAATAACATTATTAGAATTTGTAGAAATGACAAACAATGGTGAACAAAAAAAAACAAAAAAAGACAGCTTTGCTACAATGTCCCTGCAATAGCTATGGTGAGCAACTGATGGAAGTACTAAAAGGTATAATGTGGTGGGTGACTGCTGTTGGATCTAACTAGCATCAGGAACTCTTCTTTTGAGGAGATCCTTCCCCTGCTAACACTTTCTGAATAGTGCTCACCAAAGTACCCGAGTCCACCTGTGCAAACAAAAACATTGATTCAATGACAGAGAGTGGCAAGTCATATGACATTTTCACACATGTACAAATACATTTATCATTTCAATACTAAGTGTCAAGAAATTGCTACCCAACACAGGGTAACAATGTTAGCCAATGTAAGGGGGGTCAACGGTTAAAACAAACTGCTACAAAGACGTGTTACATATAGATGTATAAGGATTTCATTTCCACTGGGCAGTTGATTATACAATGCAAGCTTACCTCTCCTTCCATGAAGACATGACAGTGAAATTTCCCGCCTTCGCGCACGACGATTGCAAAGTAATTCCTAACACACACACACCACAGACAGACAGACACAATAGTAAGTAGTAGATCGGCTATCAGTTTTACATACCTTATTCTGGCCACATATGTGATAAACTTCACATCAAAAGTCTTCTTTGAAAATGTTCTCTTCTGGGGGTCAACAAGAGTCACCCCCTGGGGGGAAATTTCAAAATTGATCAAGACAGTTGTGCCCTGGCCGCTCCTTGACGAATATAGTTTCTGAGGTGGAAGGAAGAAGGGAGAGAGGAGGGGGGGAGGGAGGGAGAGAGAGAGGAAGAGAAAGGAAGAGAGAGGGAGATAGAGAGAGAGGGAGGGAGGGAGGGAGGGAGGGAGGGAGGGAGGGAGGGAGGGAGGGAGGGAGGGAGGGAGGGAGGGAGGGAGGGAGGGAGGGAGGGAGGGAGGGAGGGAGGGAGGGAGGGAGGGAGGGAGGGAGGGAGGGAGGGAGGGAGGGAGGGAGGGAGGGAGGGAGGGAGGGAGGGAGGGAGGGAGGGAGGGAGGGAGGGAGGGAGGGAGGGAGGGAGGGAGGGAGGGAGGGAGGGAGGGAGGGAGGGAGGGAGGAAAGGAGTGAGCAATAGAAAATGACTGACAGCAAATGGATATGAAACAAAGTACCTGAAGAGGTTCTGTCACAGCTTCAACACCTTCTGACTTATTAGTGAGCAGAGAACCAAAGTAATGGACAGTGTAGGAGTATTTGATGTCCTGCATGTGTGGGAAGGATCACATGAGTAATAGCGACGGGCCACATGAGCCAGGGAAGGATCACATGAGTAATAGTGACGGGCCACATGAGCCAGGGAAGGATCACATGAGTAATAGTGACGGGCCACATGAGCCAGGGAAGGATCACATGAGTAATAGTGACGGGTCACATGAGCCAGGGAAGGATCACACAATATAATAAAGATAAACTGATCATATGAGCCAAGGATACATCACATGAGATGGATCACATGAGCCAAGGATACATTACATGAGATGGATCACATGAGCCAAGGATACATCACATGAGATGGATCACATGAGCCAAGGATACATCACATGAGATGGATCACATGAGCCAAGGATACATCACATGAGATGGATCATATGAGCCAAGGATACATCACATGAGATGGATCACATGAGATGGATCACATGAGCCAAGGATACATCACATGAGATGGATCACACTCTCTCACCTCAAGCTCTGGTAGCTTCTGTGACTTCCTAGAGCTGCCACGCCTTGAGAAAATTGAAGTCTTGGTCCCAGCTTCTGACTGTTCCTGTATATTGGCTCATGTGAAGTACACTGTTCTGGTAAGGTAGTTAAGCCTCCACCCTCCCACCCTTCCACTTCTTACCACTAACACCTCACCTTCCAATGCTCACCCTAACCACTAACACCTCACTTCTCAGTACTGCAATAATCCCTAGTAGCTCCTCCTTCACCACACCACACCCACATGTCATTAACAGTAATGGTGATGGTACAGTGATGGTGTAATGTTGGCAGACTTGTTAGGTTCCCGACAGAGGTGAGTCACATCCCTAAAGTCACATTATGTCACACAACAACACAATCCCCTGAAGTCACATGACATCCCCTAAAGTCACGATGTCCCCTAAAGTCACATGACATCCCCCAAAGTCACACTATGTCCCCTAACGTCACATGACATCCCATAAAGCCACATGGCCCCCTAACCTGCTGTTTGATGTTTTCCAAAGGTTTCAGCTGTGGGCTGGCCATCTCAGCGCTGGCCTCGACGACACGTTGGTACCTCTTCTGACATGCATTGTGCAGGGCTAGGCACATCTGGTCCGTGTTGGGCTCCTTCTTGAAGCCATAAAACTGGAACTTCTTCCCTTTGTCCTTTCCCCCAAGGTCAACGATATACCCACAATACCTGAGGGTGGGTAGGTGGGTGGGTGGTGAGTGTAGGTAAAGGTGAAGACATACCGTGCATTTGTTGCAATACCCAAGAAAGACAGGAAACGTATTCTGTGTTCCTTCAACACCTTCTTAGTCTGTGTGTGTGTGCAGTGTGTTGTGTGTGCAGTGTGTTGTGTGTGTGTGCAGTGTGTTGTGTGTGGTGTGTTGTGTGTGTGTGCAGTGTGTGTGTGTAGTGTGTGTGTAGTGTGTGTTGTGTGTGGTGTACATGCACGTGTTAGTGGTGACCATAAACAAACAACACTCATCACACAGTGTACCACGTGGTGGACACACACACACACACACACACCACAGCAATGCTCTGTAAGCAACAACGTGCAGGCCAGCGTGTGTAGGAGTACACACAGTAGAGTGGACCCCTCAGCACACTAAGCGTTCACACACACACTTTATACCAGCAAACATCACCCCAACACATCACACTGCACACTTACACCAGCACACTACACACACATCACTCATGGCACCTTCAGTTCAACAATCTTTATACTGCTGTCAGTCACTTCCAGCTGAATACTGAGCCAGTGTGAGGTATTCAGCAGCAGCTGTTCCACTGCCTCATTCAACAGGTCCATTCCAGAGGGCTTTGTGACATCACACGATCCCATGTATGTACACGCAAACACCTGACACGTTTCACTAGTGTCAGCTGGAAGCTTCTGGACGTCACTACCTGCCTCATTGCTCCCTTTGACAGTGGTGGATGCCACTACGGAAAGAAGTGCACTCAATTGTATGATCTCTCCTCTCCACTCCCCCTCCTCTCCACTCCTGTTACTACCTTGTTTCCTTCTCAACTCATCTCCCCTCCCATCCTCCTCCTCCTCCCTCTCACCTCTTTCCTTCCCATCCACCCGAGGCTCCTCCTTCGTCTCCACCAACTTGGCGTGTCCCCTGCTGGGCGAGTCTTCAGTTGCCACGGATACGGTGCTTCCTCCTCCCCCTCCCTTCTTTTCCTGTTGGTGGCTCTCCAGCAGTGCTCGTGCCACAGCCCTGGCCGGGTTGTCACATCGAAAGACATGGCACCTGTGCTGACGTGTGACTGGGTCACGAGCCACATAGCCAAAGTCCCTAAAAGGAAGGGAGAGCGGTCAGTAACAAAGACAATACATCCTTCTTCCTCCCTCTTCACCGCCTCTCACCTTTCGTTCTCCAGTCCAATGCCCCACACCCTTATCTTGTTGATGGGCTGTACACACAGAGGGGCGGGGCTCTCCGGGCTAAGCCACTTCATCTGCATGTCCTGTATCTGTATGGTGACAACCTTGCCCTGTACAGGAACAACAGAAACTATTGACTACACATGTACGTGTGTGTACACACAGTGACACACACACACCATACCACACAAATACAACGCAACCCACTAACACATGCAAACATTGCACATACATGCAAACATTACACATACATGCACACACACTCACTCTCCCTTCCTCTCTCTCTCTCTCTCACTCTCCCTTCCTCTCTCACTCTCTCACTCTCTCTCTCTCTCTCCCTCTCACCCTGCTGACTGCACAATGGCAGTGCACTTGCTTTTATCCCCACTATGACCCCTCCCCATTACACACCCACTATGTGGCAGGTCAGACGGCCAAATTCCACGCCCTTCATTCATAAAATAGCCACCCAATCACTCCCTTCTCACCATACACGATTAGGCACTCCACACTGCACACACACAAGCGTGCACAAACACACACACACACCCATATGCACACATCACACACACCCATATGCACACATCACACACGCCCATATGCACACATCATACACACATGCCCATATGCACACATCACACATGCCCATATGCACACATCACACATGCCCATATGCACACATCACACACACATGCCCATATGCACACATCATACACACATGCCCATATGCACACATCACACATGCCCATATGCACACATCACACACACATCACACATGCCCATATGCACACATCACACATGCCTATATGCACACATCACACACACATGCCCATATGCACACATCACACATGCCCATATGCACACATCACACACACATGCCCATATGCACGCATCACACATGCCCAATGCACACATCACACACACATGCATGATCTCATCAGTGCAAACACAACTGACCTTGTCAATGGCTGAACTGGCCTCTGCTCTGTTTGATAGAAGCTTTGTGATGCAGGAGTGTACCACCTTGACACACTCCCCTGGAACCAGATCAGACTCCTGTACTGGCAGGAAGTTGACGTAGCGTGTAGTGAAGGTTTGACACTTGGAAGAAGCTGTGGCATCAGATGTCAACTGAGAGGCACTCTGTTTATAGTGTGGAGGAAGTGTGTGTATTGTGTGTTTATGTGTGTGTGAGTATGTGTGTGTATGTTTTGTATGTTGTGTGTGTGCATGTGTGTGAGGACAGAAAGGTAAATGCATTACACATATCAATAAAAAAACACATGCGCACACACAACATATTATGTACACACACACACATACACACATACACACACACATACACACACATACACACATACACACACACATATTTACATTCTTTCTGATCTGGTCAGCTGGTTTGTTGTACTGCGTCTTCCCCGTAGGCACGTGCCAGTAGTACTTGACCCCGTGCTCGTCCACCATGGTCTGCCACCCCTTGGGGAGCCTCTCCTCCACAGCCGCCACAGACTTGGTCTCATGCAAACTGGAGCGAATCGTACGCTTCAGCGCATTGACATTCTCAGTAGGGTCCACAGGCGGATCCAGATCGACGTCTTCGTAGCGATGGTTCTTGTGGCGCCTCTGCTGTGAATAACCTCCCCCTCCCGACGGGGAAGAATGGACCCCATTCTGAGCTGTGTTGGCAAACAGTTTGGAGTCGAGGAGGTTGGGCTGTGAGGCGCTGCCCCCACCCCCTTGGACGTAGCTGGAGGAGTCTGCAGTGCCCAGGTCAGTCTCGTCCCATTCCAGATCCGGATTATCCAGATCTGGCAGGCTTCTGGATGACACAGTGCACAGGGAGCTCCGGTCCCCAGACCCCATATTTTTCTTTGGGTCTACATCCTCGTAGACGTGGGGCTTCCGCTTGGCAAACATCCAGCGTGGTGGCGTGTCGGGAATCTTCTGCAGCTTATATCCAGGGGAGGTGATGCTCCCAACTCCCCGAGGCCTGAAGGTGGGCGCGGCTTCCTCCCGGGGGGATGCGGTGGGCGTGGCTGTCTCCTGCATGGACCTGATGCACTTGCCAACGATGTCTTCATTGGAGGAGTGGTCATCCACAGCCCTGCCCACTTCATCATCAGGTAGAGGTGTCAACAGCATCTCCGATCCAGAAATTGAACTGTGCCTGAGCTTGACCCCAGACCTGAGGGCGATCATCGGGTCCCTGTCGGTGGCCAGTTTGGAGTACGAGGGATCATCCCCCTGGGTGAGGGTAGAAGACTGACTTATCAACCGCCTGCTGTTCAGCGGAAGGTCGTACTCGCCCAGCTGATCTCCTGGGGACTGGTCACTCCTCCCCTTTGGCGCAACTGCCGGAGAGGGGAGGAGACCTCCCGATCCTTTCTTAAAACCTATGGCCAAGCTGGAAGGTGGGGCCATGAGAGGTGCACTTGTTGTGGTAGGCTTCCACATGGCCAGGGGGAAGGATGCTGTCTGCTGCACGATGCGCAGTGTGGCGGCCTTGTTGCTGCCCACCTCCATGTACTTGCCATCCTCCGTCACCTCAGCCCCCGCGCTGGCTCCCGCCATGTCCACAAAATCGATCTCCTCGTACACTGTACGCCACTTCTTATTGGCTGCACCATCGTCGGTGGGTGTAACCGGTGAGGGGGCGGGGTCCTCCATCGGCGGGGGTTTTTTGGTGGGCTTTTCTGCCTGGTCCCCATTGCAGCAGACAATGGCGTACGCGATGGTGTCCTCCGGCAGGGCGTGCTGCTCAGGGACCCCCGTGGGGAGAAGCTCCTCGCTCTCCGCTGTCCGTTCTGGAAGGGGCGGGGCCTCGGGGTCGTTGTTATGCGCCTTGACAACAACGCTGGAGTAGTGGGAGAGCTTCTTGGAGACTCCCTTGTCAGAAACCCTGCTCCCTGTTGCACCAGTCGAGTTACAACGCACCATAGGGACCTTCTCGACCGGTGGTGGACTGTACCTACGGACAGGGATGGGAGGGGCAGATTCGGAAGCCTCCGGCTCTGCG
>OX442429.1:7354111-7430039 GCA_949361645.1 Spongilla lacustris | reverse complement strand
CATGACCATCATATGAAGCAGTACCCTCATGTGTGCACATCATATGAAGCAGTACCCTCATGTGTGCACACAACATGACCATCATATCAAGCAGTACCCTCATGTGTGCACACAACATACCAAATACTTATCCTTGTTCTCTGTCAGGAAGCACAGCTTTGCAGGCATGAGGGCACTCTTGAACAGGGTGCACTCTTCGGGTATCAGCCCAATCACCTTGAGGGAGGGGTTCAAGGGAAGGCGTACTGCTTGGTCAAAGATGGTGAGCTTCTTCTTGGAATTCAGCAGGGAAATCAGCTTCTCAGTCTGGCAAGAAATTGACAGGGTCAAGACAACAACCCAGCCACACCCACTATATAATACCCTCCTGGTGCAACTTACACCCCTAGCCACGCCCACAATATAATACCCTCCTGGTGCAACTCACACCCCCAGCCACACCCACTATATAATACCCTCCTGGTGCAACTCACACCCCCAGCCACACCCACTATATAATACCCTCTTGGTGCAACTCATACCCCAGCCACACCCACTATATAATACCCTCCTGGTGCAACTCACACCCCCAGCCACACCCACTATATAATACCCTCCTGGTGCAACTCACACCCCCAGCCACACCCACTATATAATACCCTCCTGGTGCAACTCACACCCCCAGCCACACCCACTATATAATACCCTCCTGGTGCAACTCACACCCCCAGCCACATTACACACATACCCTTTTGCTACACACATACTCTCTGGTATAACTCAGACCCTCGGCCCACTATATACACATACCCACTTGTTGCTACCACACATACCCTCTTTATCCTGTCTTCCTTCACACAGAGGACGTTCGACATGACACTGCGAATCTGACCAACCAGTCCCTGCTGATGGTAGATCATATTGTACCTCTTTACCCACTTTGGGTTAGGACTCTAGTAGGGGAGGGAAAGGAAGCATTAATTGGAGCTTCCATCCAGTACCAAGGACACATGTTAACGCTCTGTCTCAACCCCTCTGGGCGAACTCACATTTCTGAGTTCTGTCAAAAACCTGCATTTGATTTTCTCGTACTTCTTGCAGACTGTAGAGTCCTTGTCCCTCTCACACTCAACAGAGAGGTACCAGAAGAAATAGCTGGCCAGCTTCGTGCTCCGGCACGCACGCGCAATCAGGAAGCTTGCGACATCTGAAAACTACAACAATCGTGTCATTCACTGGAAAGATCGCACCACACTACTCTTGCCAGCAAGCAACTTTTACATACACCAAGAAAAGTTACATTTTGTATCTTAAATAAGGGAGAAACCCCCTCAAATTCTTTGGAAGGGTGGCCTATTTAGGGTTATGGCCCCCCCCCCCCCCCCCCCCCCCCCCCAAGCTGTTTGCAACCATGCCCACTGCATTAAATAATAGATATAGAGCCCCATGCTTCTATTTCCATACACCCATCGCAAGAAATCTACAGCTCAGGCAGCTCACTAATACACACAAGTTGTCTAATTACAGAAACACAGTAGAAGCTTGCAGCTGCAAAGAAGTTAGCAGTAGTACTACCACTGATCATTAGAACACAAACTGAAAATGTATTTTGAATACTGGCAGTGTACCGCTGTTCACAAAAGTTATACACACACTGATCTTGGAGGACAGGTTTTTAACAATGACATCACATCTCACATATTTATATATATCAGACAACAACAAATGGGTGGGGGATAGCTTTTTCAACAATCTGTAAAAGGTAATCATCAATCTATTCGGATTGGACAAGGATAACAACATCTGGAGGTATGGTGAGGATAAGGGTGAGGTGAGGATGTGGATAAGGGTGAGGGTGTAGTGAGGATGTAGATATGGTGAGTGTGGTGAGGTGAGGATGTGGATATGGTGTGTGGTGAGGTGAGGATGTGGATAAGGGTGAGGGTGTAGTGAGGATGTAGATATGGTGAGTGTGGTGAGGTGAGGATGTGGATATGGTGTGTGGTGAGGTGAGGATGTGGATTGGGTGAGGGTGCATGTGCTTACCTCTGCCAGTACCACTGAAGCATCAAGGCTGCTTACAGAGGTATTCAGAGAGTATATGGACGCTTCTAACTCGTTCAGGGTTCCCAGTCCTTTCCCATGCTTTTCATCGTTTTCAGAGTCTGTATCGCTATCTCCCCCACCACCACCAGCCTTAGTCTCACTTCCCTCCATCTCCTTGGCTGCATCGGCCAGCTCCCTCTCCACCCTCTGTTTGGTGTCTGCAAAACAATGCAACAGGCGCAAGTCATAAAAGGAACAGATTAGATGGGTATAGCGTACTATCTGGGACATAGCGTACTATAGCCGGGGCCTATAGAGGCAGCCCACACAAGGTGTGTCAAGATTAATAAGGAAGTAAACATGAAGGTGATTCTCAGGAAAAAAGAAAACTAATCGTAATTTTACAAGAAGTTTATTAAAGGGCTTCAGAATGTCCAACACCACTCCTAACTTTCTTTTGACCTCTCCCCCATCATCACACCTACCCCCATCATCACACCTACCCCCATCATCACACCTACCCCTCATCACCTGCTCCAACCCTCCACTCCTCACCATCACTATAAGGTTCCTCCAAAGCCGTTGTCAAGGGAGACGGATCCTCCATCTTGGAAAGAAACTCTGGTTCCTCGTACCTGAGGGCCTGCACCAGCTGCAGCAAGTACAACAGAAGCTCTCCATTGTCCACACACTGAAGTCTGGAGATGGCGTACTTTCTGACCTTGCCATCTGGGAAGGAGGGCCTCAGGAGAGAGAGGGCGTCACTGGGGTCCAGGGGTTGCCAGCTGGAGAGGAGACCCAGGGCCTCCTCCACCTCATTTGGGACCGTCCAGTCCACACACTGGAGGAACTTAGTGAGTGCATTCTTGTCTTGGATCAGAGAGTACCGAAACTTCCATATAAGGGACTTCTCGTCTTGAGAGAGCGTGTGCGTCGGGGGGTACTTCAGGATGGCCTGGATGCGGTCCCGTATGGCAGTGTTAGGCTTGAGGTCCTTTGGGTTGATGCCCTTTCTCAGGCTGTGGCTCAGCTTGTGGTGCTTTGCTTCCACCAGGTTCTCGAGTTTCCATTCTGGATCGCTCACAAGTCGGAACTCGGACCCACTTTGAAACTCATCCTTTTCCTGACCACCTGCCTCGAAATAAACAACGGCATGCTCAATTCCATTGAAGTGAAACTTGGGAAACTCAATTGTTAGGTAAAGGTGGTTGAAGCTTCTCTTCTCCTCTTCGTTGATTACTTCTATCTCCCTGTAGGTCAGGCGGTCCAGCCAGTCTACCGCCATGATGCGTCCTTCTCTGTGCTTCTTCACCAGCTGACTCAGTCGCGCCATCTCGGCGCCCTGAGCGTTTAGCTCTGCGGGGGTGCTCGTGTTTTCGTTCCCATCCGCCTCTACGCCCTGCCACACGCGGAGGTCTAGAATCCCCTGCCGCAAACACCCTTGGGGGCTGAATATAGAGATGGTGGTCCCGCCCACAACCATCGGTTTTCTCGGGCCGTGTATGTCGTAGACAGTGAGGCAGAGCACCGCCGACTTGGGTATGTCGTTGTAGTGCGAGGAGAGAAGGACCCATTCGTTCCAATTCCAGCGCTTTGAGAAGGCTTTGTACGCGGTTTGCGCGGGAAGGGTGATGGGCCTTCCGTGAGCAAATATCTGAGCTACGACGTACAGGTCGGAAAACTCGCTTTGGTAGAGTCCTGAGAACTGAAGGGAGGGGTCTTTGAGCAACGCTTGAATGCTCTTTCTCTCTCTATGGCCTTCCAGTGTGCCTCTGCATGTGAATGCATTTATTAACAGCTACAAATCAAGTTAAATAAAATCCTTACATTTTTATTCGAAAGGGTATTTCCAACTCGGACGAGTAGACGTAGCAGAACTTGTCCCTAGCTTCTTTAACGTAGTTTGCCATCTATATTGACTATAATACAATAACAAGTTGATTATTTAAAATCATTAACTCATCACGTGGTTCGAGCGGGCGTGTGGCGGTAAAGTAATACAATTCGACGGGTAGGCCGGCATGGAATACGCTGACGACGAACCACTGTTTGCGGACGACTTAGAGGGTTTGTCTGATGAAGACGATGTTCCGCCTCTCCCGCCACCTATGCCGTCGCTCGACGACTTTGACGGGCTACCACCAAGTCCCCCAGCAGCAGGTAAATAACTTCTGATCAGGTTAGTAGTTCTAGTTATCTTTCCTATAACCGGAAAAGGTGATGCATTGAGGGTAGAAGCGGCGAGCACTGGAGAAGGCCAACCACCTCAAAAGAAGCGCAAGCCAATCCTCACCCTCACCAACGAAAGGTACCACTTACGTTGTTCTGTTTGCATTTTTAAAATTGTGACTTCATTTCGAACCGATATAGAATATTTTCTGAAAAGGGCATCCTGTATCTTCCAAAAGAGTTTTCAAAACTAAAGTTTCAGGGAAAGGGGAACGAGGTCTGATAACTGTTCAACTCCTGGTCAAGTTTATTATTTTTGTTCCCCTCCTCTCACAGGCTGCCGATCTCACGTATCTATTGAAACAGTATGAGCATTGGGCCAACAGGCTGTTTCCCAAGCTGACCTCTTTTGACGTCACAAACAGGATCGAGAGTTTGGCACGGACGAAAGAATTCAAGGTAGTAGTAAGGCTTCAGACGTGTCCTGAGTGATTTAAACCTGTTAAATACAGGGTCATCTGAGGGACCTGAGGAGGAGATGGATTAGGGGGAGTACCCCTCCAATCATCGATGATGACGATAGTGATGACAAGGTTAATGGTGGCAGCTTTGGTAATGGTGGTGGTGGTGGTGATGGTGGTAATGGTGGGGGTGATGGTGATAATGGTGGTGGTGGTGGTGATGCTGGTGGTCTCCATAGTGACGATGATAGTGATGTGTGGGGTGACATTGGAGAGAGACCCTTTGCAGCTGAAAGGTGAGAAAAAAATGTTCTCTGGCTCCATTTCAGTTGCCTGAAATCAAGTTAATTATTCAACAGGATGTACATTAATCTTACTCTTGTGCCCATGTGTGTGTGTGTATGTGTTGTGTGTGTGTGTGTATGCATGTATTGTGTGTGTGTGGTACATGTACTGATCAATTTATTCAATTCTACATGTAGGTCCCATTTAACGAACAAGAGGGATGATGCTAATAAGGAAAATAGCCCCCCGAGTGATAGTGATGCTGAAAGCACTAGACTCAAAGGAGACAGCCACAGCACAGAGGGCAGCTGGAAGCTTGCACTGGGCACAGAGGACCATCACTCCCCAGAGGGTAACACTAGACCCAAAGGAGACAGCCGCAGCACAGAGGGCAGCTGGAAGCTTGCACTGGGCACAGAGGACCATCACTCCCCAGAGGGTAACACTAGACCCAAAGGAGACAGCCGCAGCACAGAGGGCAGCTGGAATCTTGCACTGGGCACAGAGGACCATCACTCCCCAGAGGGTAGCACTAGACCCAAAGGAGACAGCCGCAGCACAGAGGGCAGCTGGAAGCTTGCACTGGGCACAGAGGACCATCACTCCCCAGAGGGTAGCACTAGACCCAAAGGAGACAGCCGCAGCACAGAGGGCAGCTGGAAGCTTGCACTGGGCACAGAGGACCATCACTCCCCAGAGGGTAGCACTAGACCCAAAGGAGACAGCCGCAGCACAGAGGGCAGCTGGAAGCTTGCACTGGGCACAGAGGACCATCACTCCCCAGAGGGTAGCACTAGACCCAAAGGAGACAGCCGTAGCACAGAGGGCAGCTGGAAGCTTGCACTGGGGACAGAGGACCATCACTCCCCAGAGGGTAGCACTAGACCCAAAGGAGACAGCCGCAGCACAGAGGGCAGCTGGAAGCTTGCACTGGGCACAGAGGACCATCACTCCCCAGAGGGTAGCACTAGACCCAAAGGAGACAGCCACAGCACAGAGGGCAGCTGGAAGCTTGCACTGGGGACAGAGGACCATCACTCCCCAGAGGGTAACACTAGACCCAAAGGAGACAGCCGCAGCACAGAGGGCAGCTGGAAGCTTGCACTGGGGACAGAGGACCATCACTCCCCAGAGGGTAACACTAGACCCAAAGGAGACAGCCGCAGCACAGAGGGCAGCTGGAAGCTTGCACTGGGGACAGAGGACCATCACTCCCCAGAGGGTAGCACTAGACCCAAAGGAGACAGCCGCAGCACAGAGGGCAGCTGGAAGCTTGCACTGGCCAGGGACATCCCTATTGGTGAACAAGGCAAAGGATGCAACAGTGATGCTGAAGAATTCGATTCGGAAGATAACCATTTGTCACCCATACTGGACAGCCGAGGCAGCTGGAAACTTAAATTGGATGAAGACGCCCAATGTCATGGAGATGATTGCAAAGGTGGACCACATATGGAGGACCATGATGTCGCCAGTCCTGTGCTCAACAGCAGAAGACGTGACTTGCGTGGCATACGGCACCAGGTTGCTTCAAGCGATGATAGTGAGGACGAACTAAGGCTTCGTATAGATGAGGACTCAGCAAAGGTAGAGTGACTGTGCACACTAATTCGATAGCAAAGGAAGTGCTGTTGGAGAGGTGAGAGGAAGGAATCCATTTTTTAAAAAAGGACAATCTGTTACTTTTGCACATGCCACAAGAGTGAATTCAGTACACTACAGTGACATGCATAATGGTACATGTACACTGCATTAAAAAAAAAAAAAGAATTCTGATCACACTAGTTAATTATAGCTACTTTTATAGTCAGCACAAGTCAATGGCAAAGTGTCCAGAGTGGTAGCAGCCCCCTCTTGTGGTACTAATTGCGTCTGGCACTGCGACAGGACTTTATGTATGTGCTGGTACCTTTCAGCAAGAGATAGAGCCCTGTATTTTCACAAGGGGGAGGGGGACAGATTACCCAGCTATCCCATCCTTCAAGCTAGATAGCAAGGTGTGTGGGCGTGCAACTCACCAAAGGTGCCCAACAGCCAAAGGAACAGGCGAACAATGGTGTACCCCTTCTGCATGCACGGTTCAAACTGTTGAGTGTCTGCGTAGCTGTAGCAGTAGTTTTCCTTGAGAAGGCTGGTCGTGTACTCTGGCTGGAGCTGGGAAGAGTGGGAGAGGTACATCAAGCCACAGTAAGAGACAGGTTAAGTATTCCCTTCATCCATCTTGGGTCTCCCATAGCTTCACGGTTAGTTGTCACAACCTTTTGTTTTGCCAGTAACAGCATCCTTATTAGTGACCCTTCCTCTCCCCTCTCAACTTCTACTTTCTGGTTCCTCCTCCCCTTCCCCTTTGTTAAAATCACCTCAAAAAGAATGGGCTTTGACACGAACGCCAGCCCAAGTCCGGCAAGCGCCCCGGCCTGGGCAGCTACGGTCCACGCCACACAAAAGGCAAATACGAACCCGAAGACACTGAATAGGGAACACACTGGAAAGTGTGGAGCATGTTAAAACATCCGGAGTACAGCAAGATGAAAAGGCGCCTACCAATGAAGAAGACCACGAATTCGCACAATGTGCCACGATGGTAGTGTGAGAACTCTTCTTCAGTTTCTTGGTGTGACGAAGGTTCGTCCGAGGTGCTTCCAATCATGATGACCTCGTCTGGCGTGTACTCCAAAACGCCGTCCTTCTCGTACTTCTCCGACTGGTCGTACGTCGGCAAAGGAATGGCCTTGGATGCGTTGGGTACGTCTATGGGGCCAAGACGGTTACAGACCAATCTTCAGAGTATAATGCGCATACCTTTACTTGTCTCTGGTCGATCATAAGCAGGCGGAGGGTAGGATGGTACCACCAGTACTTCGGTGAGTTGGCTGGGAGCCTACGTAATACAACATGGTGCGAACAAGGCCCATCAATAGCGTCAAACGCTTTAGACTATTCGTGAAGTGTTCTCCCTGTGTCGCGCGATGTTCGCGCACACTTACCATCAGTGGTTCCCGTTCAGGTGTCGCCATTGTGTAAACAGAGCAACTTCAAGAATGCGTGATTCCCACGTGATATCGAACTCAACGGCGCGCCCGCGAATTACTTACAAAAAATGAGTCTTTGGGTGGACAAGCACAGGCCTAATTCCCTCAGCAAGTTGGATTACCACAAAGAACAAGCTCTTGGCTTGAAAGGGCTGGTAAAAATATCCGTCGTTTTCTTCTGTTCTCACGTACGTCCCAGGTGCAGAGCGGCGACTTTCCACATCTTCTTGTCTACGGACCGTCAGGAGCTGGGAAGAAGACTCGCATCATGTGTCTGCTCAGAGAGCTGTACGGGAGTGGAGTGGAGAAACTAAGAATCGAGCACATGACTTTCACAGTCAGTTTGAATACTCAGCGCTCGGTCATGTCATGGATTTTGTTCTTTTTAAAAAAACGAAGACACCTTCGAATAAAAAGGTTGAGATATCAACTATTGGAAGTAATTATCACATCGAAATCAATCCAAGGTAGTAACCTACTTGGCAGGGGTCGCGCGTCTTCACACACTCTTCATCCACCTTCCATAGTGATGCAGGAATACATGACAGAGTGGTTATCCAGGAGGTGTTGAAGGAGGTAGCCCAGAGTCATACTCTGGATGCTCTGAAGGAGTTCAAAGGTTTGTCAGGCCAACGCTTAATCCCTTCCATTCCTTCTCCTCCATCCCCTCCACCCCTCTCCAGCCCCCTCCATCCCTCCTCTTCCATTATTACAGTTTCATAAAATTTTCGATGTTGTTATGAAGCGATGCAATTGTTTTTCGTTTTTTTTTAGCAG
The DNA here is from genome assembly GCA_949361645.1 of Spongilla lacustris. NCBI lineage: Eukaryota > Metazoa > Porifera > Demospongiae > Spongillida > Spongillidae > Spongilla > Spongilla lacustris. The sequence goes on along the minus strand of OX442429.1, from coordinate 7,421,290 downwards.
CCCACATATTAAAAAATACTAAATAGTTATGTGGTGTATATATATAGGCCATGGCCATTGTGCGTGCATAAGCATATTGCCATACTGATGCAGAGAACTTGTGTGTATGGGAATGGTCATTTTAAGGCACTGACCCTACAGGGTGTCTCACAATTATAGGATAAATTTTTAATTAGATAATGAGTTTGGCAGATTTTGGTTAAATACTTAGAGCCAAACATAACACTTTTATTAACCAATAACTGGCACTCTTAGTTATTCTATTACTGTGTCAAGATTAAATGACCCACTAATTTCAATTTGATAGCTAATGCCCACGTGATTGCAGTGCCCACATGACCTTTGAACCAGGTACCCCCTAGCCCCACATGCAGGTACCCAATAGCCTACATGACCATTGAACCATGTACCCCTAGCCCACATGACCTTTGAACCAGGTACCTTTAGCCCAAATGACCTTTGAACCCGGTACCCTAGCCCACATGACCATCAATCATGTAGTACCTCTAGCCCACATGACCTTTGAACCAGGTACCTTAGCCCACATGACCCTAGCGGTACTTACCCCTAGCCGCCACACTATGAGCTTCTTGTGAGATCAGGATGTCTGGCAATCAGTGTGTTCACGTGATCTCAAAGTATCAGGAGGTTCACCATGTGCCTGTGCAGCTGCACGTTGGGGACACGCCCTGTATGTCCAACCTCCTTTAACATGCGCTCTAGTAGGGAGGGGTCCCCCAATGTTTTTCACCTACTGGTTATGAATGCTTGAAATCCTCACCCACAGCAGGAGACATTCATGCTTTGGGTGTGATAGAGCTGGCATATGAATTCAGAATGGTTGTACCTAAATAAAAGATGCTAGAATACCTTTGCCCTTGTCCATGGGTGTAAACAAAGTAATAAGGAGGTGTTTACGCCAATACCTTCATCATTGGAAAGGGTATACACTTTGTGTGTATTATAAGGCCTACTTCCCCCATGTGTATTATTTAAGGGGAAAAGGCCTACTTCCCCCACTCATTGAAGCATAATTATTCAAGATAGTCCGCCCGCTTATAAAAATCAGCAATGTATAATTTTAAAGTCAGTATCCATTTGTTGATATTTGGTTAGATATTGCATGGTTTACTGTGTGGGAGGCACCATCTCTAGTCTTGAGAGAGGAAGGCCATGTGCGCTTTGTGTCTTCTATAAATTACCTTTTCCTGTGCACTCTTGGTGGTCGTCTATAAATAACCTAAAAGTTGGTTTTCCCTTTTCCTCTCTTGCCCCTCCCACTGGGGGGCAGTGGTGATCTTGACAGAGGTTGATCGTCTCACCAAAGATGCCCAGCACGGCCTCCGCAGGACCATGGAGAAGTATTCATCCACCTGCCGACTCATCCTGTGCTGCAACTCAACCAGCAAGGTCATCCCTGCCATCCGAAGCAGGTGCTTTGGCGTCAGAGTCCCCGCACCTTCTATCGACGAGGTATGCACGTGTGAGATACGGCTGTTGTTCTGCTGCCCTCGCGTGTGTGTGTCGGTGGTGGCTGTACTTCAGGGAGGTGGCTCTGTCCCTCTCTTCTAGGTTTGTCAGGTGCTTCAACTGACGTGCAGGAAGGAAGGCCTCACACTGCCCCCTGAGCTGGCTAAGAGGATTGCAGACAAGTCACACAGGAACCTCCGCAGGGCACTCCTCCTGTGTGAGGCTTGTAGAGTTCACCAGTGAGGCCATTATTAGCAGCTAGCTAGCTGCCTTCACTCCTTGCAGATAAAAATTTCTCCGTCCCCCCTCTCTCTCTCTCTCACCCCCCCCCCCCCCCCCCCCCCTTTCCCACTTTTGAATTGATTTTAAGGTACCCCTTCTCAGATGACCAGCCTGTCCCCGAGTGTGACTGGGAGTCCTTTCTACGACAGACTGCATCCATGATCATTGAAGAGCAGTCTCCTAAAAGGTATCATTTTAGGTCTCTGCTAGCACTTGAGCACTGGTGATCTGGTCCCCAGACTTCTAGAGGTGCGGAGCCGTCTCTACGAGTTGCTGACACACTGCATACCTCCTGAGATCATTATGAAGGTATGAGTGGGAGGAAGGGAAGAGCCAAAAAGAGGATGAATGTCCATTTGCACCCAAAAAGGGCCTTCTGGATGAGCTGGTGTCCAACTGCGATGGGCAACTTAAACCTGAAATCACTCAGATGGCAGCCTACTACGAACACAAGCTGCAGCTTGGCAACAAAGCCATATTTCACCTGGAAGCATTCGTGGCCAAGTTCATGTGCACACACAAGCGCTTCATGGAAGAAGGACTGGCTGGCATGATGTTCTGAGCCATTGGCGGGGGGGTCTACTGCTCTCACACACACACACACACGTGACATGCAAGGTGCCTCCAAATTTCACTTTGAGCACACACTGGTTAATCATTGGCTGTACATGTAGTAATGCTGTACACAACACTGTTGTCATGGTGCGCTTGACACAATCACAAAGTGTGGTTTTGGAATATTTCCCTCACTCAGCTGTGGGCGTGCATTTGGGGCAAGGCTCCAGACCGTTGTGATTGCACTTGGTGCACCTGAGAGCTCTGAACTCTTTTGTAAAGCCGTTCCTCGTGCCGTTCTTGCTCCCGCCACATTTCCGACACGGAATTAAACGATAACCGCCACATATCTCGCACTGTTGTGGTTTGGTGTCTTTCAGCTTATTTGGAAGTGGAGGGGAGGTCAATTTAGGCCGGATTATAATTAGGTTGTTAGGGCTTACTGGAAAGTCTGCCAGAAGCGCTCTAAGTTCTCCTGACTCGTTCAATTCCTCTATTTCAGCAGTACTCTGAAAGCAGCAGGAGGAAATTACATATGAATAGCGCGCTCAACTTCATCGGCACTCACCCCGATGTGTCGTCCGCCAATGAACACCTGCGGCAGCTTGCACTGTGTGCACCCAATCTTCTCTTCCATTTCTGTGATATAGGCTGGGTTCGTGTAAGTATCCCTCTCGTCCACCTCCACCCTCAAGTTGTGCAGAGTCATCTGCACGTATTTACAGTCCTCGTACGTACTTCTCACGCCGCGAAAGCTTGTGACGTAGACGATAATCTTGTTCTTTTCAGAGAGTTTCTGTTGTTGTCAAGGAAGAGTTAGTAATGCCGTGAGCTGGAAAAGCTCCCCCCCCCCCCCCCCCCCCCCCACTCTCTGGCCCAATGCATGGTAGTGATGTGCTAAGTGATACTTTGCTTCGCGCATTTGTCCTAAAATCTGTATCCCAGGTGAGGCGGGTGCCCGCCATCGGCCCGCCCACCCGATGCTTCAGCCCTGCCCATCCACACTCACCTTAGGCACCGGGTTCTCAAAGTTTGCGAGCCCAGCTCTAACCCGATTTCTGACTCCTCTGATAGTACCTCCAGGACCCAAGATCTCCTTCTCACCCATATCAGAGAAATCTCGCAACCCGGCGTAGCTCGCTGACGAAATGCTGACTGACGAAATGCTAGTCAGGGATTCAGAGACAACGCTTTCCCTGCACTTGTCTTCATCTGAATTAATACTGCTGCTACTCACAATACTGCTGCTACTCATTTCTTTCTTTTTTTTTTGCCTGTTTTACAGCATTACGAAAGGTCCATATATATAGTGGGCGTATGCTGGGAAGGTAATGGATAATTACGCAATTCAATGAACATATTATATAAGAGTGGGCTCCATTTTGGGAAACGACGCCATGCTTCGCAGGAAAACACAACGAGAAGCGTTTGATGCTTTCGAGGACAGGTCGGGCGATACTGAGGCGAAGAAACGAAAGTTTGGAGGGAAAAAGTCAAAGGTTACTGATGAAGTTGAAGAGAAATTGGAAACTTTGATCTTCGGAAAGCTTCCATTCCAAGGGGTCGACGAAGGTGCTAAAGTTACTTACGAGGTTCGTACATAGTGCTATATCATGATTCGCTAGATGCATCCAGTCTAACCGGTATGATGGCAGGACGAAGAGGAGACACGTGGCAGTGTGACAGGTCCCCAGCCCAAACTTCCGGCATGGCAGGATGAAGATGATGCCCAATTAAGGTTTGCTCATTTTATGTGCTGTGTGTTGTATGTGTGCGTCTGTCTGCCTGCCTGCCTGCCTGTCTGTCTGACCGTCTGTCCATCTGTGTGTGTGTGTGTGTGTGTGTGTGTGTGTGTATGTGTATGTATGTATGTGTGTGTATGTATGGTGTATGTATGTATGTATGTATGATGTATGTGTGTGTATGTGTGTGTATGTGTGTGATGTATGCATGTATGTATATATGTATGTATGTGTGTATGTATGTATGTGTGTGTATGTGTATATGTATGTATGTGTGTATGTGTGTGTGTATGTATGCATGTATGATATGTATGTATGTGTGTATGTATGTGTGTATGTATGTGTATGTGTGTATGTGTGTGTGTATGTATGCATGTATGATATGTATGTGTGTATGTATGTGTGTGTGCGTATGTTGTATGTATGTATGTATGTCAGACCTCCCAACCCTCACAATTTGGTCGTATATTCATGTTTATTAACCTCCATATTTCTCACTTTTTTTTTTTTCATCAGTTTTGTTTTTTGATTTCTCTTTTTTAGACATCATGATGCATAATTATGTATACTGTAAATATAGGTGTGGTGTGTGTGAGGAAAGCTTCCTGTCGAAGTAAGATTTCCATAACTGTTAGATTTTATCCTTTTGTCTATCGTTAATAATAATTCCAATTAAGATGGCCATGCCTGACTATTGACTACGGGTGTGTCTGCTAAGCAATACCAATTTAAGCAATTCTGAAGGACATTGCAACATGAAGCATACGTAGAATGTGTTATTCTCATGTTAAAAATCATGATTTGGTCTGGGGACTATTAGGAAGGGGGCTAATCCCATGACAAGTCTTATTGCCAAGTTGGGAGGGCTGTGGAATTCATGTACATATATGGGTATGGTGTGTATGTATGCTAGTGGTGCATACTGGTGTGTGTGTGCACGTGTGTATTGTGCATATGTATGTATGTATGTATGTGTGTATGTATGTATGTATGTGATGGATATGCTCTATGTAGTGTTGACATAGCAGCTCATCCGAGGTCCAAGAAGCTCAGGAGGATGGCTGGTGAGGTGCACATCTCAGGAACTGATTATTCGAGCAGGTTGAAGGCACAGTAAGTCGGGAAGCAGGGGGGACCACTATTGTATTGGGGTTGGAGGGGCATCGTTATTGTATCAGGGCTGGAAGGACATCGTTATTGTATTGGGGCTGGAGGGACATCATTATTGTATCAGGGCTGGAGGGGCATCATTATTGTATCGGGGCTGGAGAGGCATCATTATTGTGTTGGGGCTGGAGGGACATCGTTATTGTATCGGGGCTGGAGAAACATCATTATTGTATCGGGGCTGGAGAGGCATCTTTATTGTATTGGGGCTGGAGGGACATCATTATTGTATCGGGGCTGGAGGGACATCATTATTGTATCGGAGCTGGAGGGACATCGTTATTGTATCAGAGCTGGAGAGACATCATTATTGTATCGGGGCTGGAGGGGCATCATTGTATTGGGGCTGGAGGGACATCGTTATTGTATCAGAGCTGGAGAGACATTATTGTATCGGGGCTGGAGGAACATCATTGTATTGGGGCTGGAGGGACATCGTTATTGTATCAGAGCTGGAGAGACATCATTATTGTATCGGGGCTGGAGGGGCATCATTGTATCTAACTTCCTCCTCGTCTGCCTTAGGTTTGAAAAACTTAATGCTCAACCGTCATGGGCACAACCACAGGCCCATGGTAAGGAGAAGGACGAAGACAGCGGAGATAGCTCTGGGGAGGAGGATGACCTCCTCCAGAGGACAGGGAGACTCCTCTCCAGATCACGTGATGTACTGCCAAAGGGGAGAATCTCCCTGAAAAAGATGGCGGCTGCCAACCAATCAAAGAAAGCCGAAGCAGTGTTGCAGAGCGTAGAATTCCATCCAACATCCAATGTCATTCTGACCGCAGGTTTCCATAAGACCTTGGACCTGTTTCAGGTGAATTTGCTTCTTTAAAAATTCTAATAAGAGTGGATAAGGATATTTCGCACATACACAATGCACAAACCAAGCAAACATCCTGCCAAGCTTGGGGATTTATCGTACACACGTTGAGTTGGTGGTTGATTTGTTGTTTATTTGTTCATTGACTTGTTTGGACCATTGGTTTGTAATGTGGTGAGCTAAACCACTGTGATTGCTGAGTCATCCTTCCTTTTACGTGCTGTCCATTGTTCGCGCGTCATCATCACAGGTTGATGGAGACTCCAACCCCCATCTCCAGAGTGTGCACATTCCAGGGTTCCCTATCACCACAGCTCGCTTCACACCGGATGGAAGGGAGGTGATACTTGCTGGGCACAAGAAAAGCTTCCACGTGTACGACATGATGGCCGGAAAGATAACACGAATCTACAATATCAGGGGTGAGCTGACTATAGCCTTGTGTTTGCATGTGCTTCCGTCCTTGTCTAAAATGGTGCAGGCCGTCGTGAACAGTTCTTTGACCACTTTGTGGTGTCACCTGACAATAGTCTACTTGTTTTCCTTGGGATGGATGGGTACATGCCTCTGGTTTCAAACCGGACAAAGCAATGGGTTGCCAACCTCAAGATGAACGGGGCGGTGAAGGATGTGTCATTCACACCAGATGGCAGTAAACTGCTCTCTACTGGAAGTAAGTGTGCGAGCATGTGTGTATGTGTATGTCTGTATGTGTGTGTGTGTGTTATATGTGTGTATTGCGCATGTTTGTATGTATTTGCATGTCTGTATGTGTGTGCATGTTTGTATGTGTGCATGTGTGTGCATGTTTGTATGCATTTATATTTCGCTTGCACCCTTCCTTCGCCCACAGGCGATGGAAAGGTCTATGTCTGGGACATGTCCACACGCGACTGTGTCCACTGCTTTGTTGACGATGGCTGTGTCGTTGGTACCACAGTGTCTGTCTCACCAGACAGCAAGTACGTGGCTTGTGGATCGGACAGTGGCGTGGTGAACATCTATGACGAGCAGTGCCTGAAGTCAGAGAGGCCCAAGCCACTCAAGTCAATCATGAGCCTCACCACGCCCATCAAGTGTACAAAGTTCAACCCTTCTAGGTGTGTGTTTGCTTCATTATTGTGTGTACTGGGCACCACCTCATAAGACCCCCTCCCCATCCCCCTCCCTCTACATAGTGAGATTTTGGCTATTGCATCACATGAAAAGAAAGATTCTCTAAGATTGGCAAGTTGTGATTAAATTTTTAAAATTTTTATTGTTGAATCCCACTATTTTTCAAACAGGTGCACACCTCGTCGTGTACTGTATTTGCAAACTGGCCGAAGAGTGAAACCCCTTTGAACTATGTGTATTGCTGTGACTTCTCTCCCCTGAGCAACTACCTTGCCATTGGGAATGCCAAGGGAAAGGCACTTTTGTATCGGTAAGCCCCACTTTCATCTGCATACATTCACAGCCTTTTTGCCACCTGCCTGACATGGCTAACCACTTCCCTTCTCTCACTTTGAACAGCCTTAATCATTACTGCCACTGACTGCATTCTACATGTAATTCATGCATGTGCCTTTTTGTGTATGTGTTGTGAATATAGTTTTAATCATGTTCAACGTTGTGGGAGTTGTAGTTTGATCATGTATGTGGGAGTTTGGGTGAGGTGTAAGTGTTCTGGAGTGTGGCCCTGGCATGTTGGCTAGCTGGGGTGGGGTGGAGTCATTCAGGTTCCCCCTTGGTGACCTGCTGGCTCTCACACCGTTTCTTGTATCTTTCAAGAACCAGTGTGGCCTGTTTTGTTGGGATGGGGATGAGGCAGATAATAACGGTAGTCATTAGCTTGCTCGCTCAGCTTCATTTACTTCTGTGACTTCGGTTGTCATGGCTACCTTTTCCTGTTGCGCTCGGTTGATTCCCTTACGGTATATGGAGAAATACGTGCATGTTAAGGTATGTGCCCTCGGGTACAACAACAATGTAGTGCCACTGGTGTGTGTGTGTGTGTGTGCTCTGGGTACCATTGCTTCGTGATCCAGCCTCCACTCATAGTCTCTCAGCTCCCTTTCCAGTTCATCCTTTTCTCTTGACAGCTGACGCAGTGTGTGGCGCATGTAGAGCTACTCCGCAAAAGTTTAGGCAGTTGACATCACCGTGGCAATATTAGCGTCTCGGTAAGCAGGTCACTTGCTCACCTCTGCTCGGTCCCCAGAAGGTTGAATGTTACCATTACCTGAGAGCCAGTGGTTTCGCTTTGCCAGTAGCATGCGCTAGTATGCCTGCCTACCTGCTGCCTGTTTGCGCCTCACGTGCTCAAGGTCCTTCTCCAGCTGTGCCACCTGGCGATCCAGCTGCTTATTTATTCCTTTCTGCTCAAGATAGCGACCCTTCCAGACGTAGTCTGATTGTGAGAGGGGGAATGTTACCGATCCACATAGGTCTTGTTGTACCTTCGCTGTGCACTCTCTCCAACTGGCCTTCTAAGTGCGTCAATGCCAGTTTCATCTGAGTCACTTGCTTCTGAAGGTCGTCTCTGCCCCCCCAACGTGCCAGCCCCGCCCACATTTACATCGCACCTATTTTTAAAAAACTGGGATAGACTTGCCTTGTTGCCTTTTGCTGACGCACGTCTCCCTCAAGCTTCCACAGGTCCCGTTTTGAGTCTTCGTTTTTCTCCATTGACACCTCGTCATGATGGAGCGGAGGTGTCCGTCGCGTATGCGGGAAGCGTCCCAGACACGTGGAAATAAATTACAGCGGGAAGAATGTCGGTTCAATTGAAGGTGCCAGAAGATGTGGAGGAAAAAGAACCATTGTACGCAGGTACGCATGCCATTGAGGCTGCATAAGTCTTGTATGTATATACTTTACAGTGCAGTTCACCAACGGACACATGGAAGCGTCAGCCTTGCGAGTACCTAAATTTAAGTTGTTCTGTAAGACTAATGACAGAACTAAGAAGCGCCGAGTCGTGGTAAGGTACTGTTCGAGCTTCCTGTTAGAAGAGGTGCCATATGTCGTCAGTGTACGTGTTAGAAGTAACGTCTTTTTGCTGTGGGTCTCTAGTCTGCGTTTAGATGTATGGAGTATGTTGATTAGTTTTCTTCAACTGGTTCGCGAGTACTGAGATGGGATTTTCAATTTTCAAGCTTGTCCTTTAGTTAGTAGGCAAATTGACAGCTTTTTTTGTTCACGTGCACACATTGGTCCGTAGAAAAACTTATGAATTGGACTATTCCATTATTTAACTATACACCCCTACAGATGACAATAAATGGTGTCCAGGGGGGTACTAGTATAGGGAATATGTTCTGGGGGTGGTCATTAAAATGCCTGTCCTGGGGAGTTAGAAGGTATAACAGAAGCTTGTCCAGGGGGGAGGGCAACATACAAGCTTGTCCAGGGGGTGGGGAAAAATAGACGCTTGTCCAGGGGGCATTTATAAGTCTGTCCCGGGGGGGGGGGGGGTTGAGATATAATATAAGCTTGTCCAGTGGTGCTTTTATATATTGTCCTGGGGGTTATGTTTGCAATTGTTGTCATGTATGGTTAAATAATGGAATAGCCCATTTGTGAACGCCTTGTACTAGTACATATGTGTGGGACCTTTTCCCCCAAGTTAGATAGTTGCCATAGCAATCGCTGTTTTCTGTTACTGTTTAGTCAAATTGCTGATACAATGTACGTAGTATTGATGCTTGAAGGTGCTCCTGTGAGCTCACGAAGAGGAGCTACAATGATTGCCATGGCAACTATATAACAAAAAGCTTTGTTTGCTGCAGCCTGACCAGCCTGTTGAGCACAGTAAATGTAAATCACATGGGACCTTTCTCTTGCTATAGTATGATTACAGGAAATTTAATGTGTTTGTAATTCAATATTTAACTAGTTTCAGGAAGCCCCATCAAAGGGTATAGTAAGGTACAGCCTTGGCGGCGCTGGCTAATCAGAACATGACAAAAGAATAATAATGTACGGTAATGCTGGTTAATAGATAAGCAACAAAGAATAAAATATGAAAGTTAAGACCCCATTGTGGTTAATGAGGGTATGGTTTGGGTGATGCACAATGATGACTGCACGTGATCTGTTGCCATGGCTGCATGTGATAGTTGCACAAAGAATTTGTCTGGGTTTTCTGCATAACCCCATTGTGTTCATTTTTAACCACAATAAAATTTTTAAAAAAAAGTAGAATGCACACTTGCAAATACTAAAAGGAAGATATACATAGGAGGATAGAGGGACAGTAAGGGGGACAGTAAGGGGACAGTAGGGGGGCAGTAAGGGGGACAGTGGGGGGACAGTAGGGGGACAGTAAGTGGACAGTGGGGGGGGGGGGCAGTAGGGGGACAGTAAGGGGACAGTAGGGGGACAGTTTTGATGTGGTGGCAGAAGTATTAGCTCTGTCCTAACAGATCATGGAGGGAAACACACTTGGGCTTAATGGCCAATTCATGAAGCTGTTTTTGTAAATTCCTCCTTAGCTTTAATACCTCCTTAGCTTTAGTATCTCCTTAGCTTTAATACCTCCTTAGCTTTAATACCTCCTTAGCTTTAATACCTCCTTAGCTTTAATACCTCCTTAGCTTTAATATCTCCTTAGCTTTAATATCTCCTTAGCTTTAATACCTCCTTAGCTTTAATACCTCCTTAGCTTTAATATCTCCTTAGCTTTAATACCTCCTTAGCTTTAATACCTCCTTAGCTTTAATATCTCCTTAGCTTTAATATCTCCTTAGCTTTAATATCTCCTTAGCTTTAATACCTCCTTAGCTTTAATATCTCCTTAGCTTTAATACCTCCTTAGCTTTAATACCTCCTTAGCTTTAATACCTCCTTAGCTTTAATACCTCCTTAGCTTTAATACCTCCTTAGCTTTAATATCTCCTTAGCTTTAATATCTCCTTAGCTTTAATACCTCCTTAGCTTTAATATCTCCTTAGCTTTAATACCTCCTTAGCTTTAATACCTCCTTAGCTTTAATACCTCCTTAGCTTTAATATCTCCTTAGCTTTAATGCCTCCTTAGCTTTAATATCTCCTTAGCTTTAATGCCTCCTTAGCTTTAATGCCTCCTTAGCTTTAATATCTCCTTAGCTTTAATATCTCCTTAGCTTTATTATCTCCTTAGCTTTAATATCTCCTTAGCTTTAATATCTCCTTGGCTTTAATACCTCCCTCCAACACTTCACATCATTGGAATTGTAAAAAAAAAAAAAATTCCTTTTTATTTACAAAAAGAACGATGGTGTGACTATGGTCATTATGTTGATGGTGAGGATGCTGATTGTTTGGGGGCGGTGATGGTGATGAGGTGTGGTGATAATGGTTTGGGGATGGTGATGGTTTGGTCATGGTTTTGTGATGATGAAATGGTCTAATTATGAAATGGTGTGGTGAGGATGGTGATAGTGAGAATGGTAATGGTTTGGTCATGGTGTGACAATGCCATGGTTTAGTCATCGATGGTGAGGATGGTCTTGGTCAGGTGAGGATGGTAATGGTCAGGTGAGGATGGTCATGGTCAGGTGAGGATGGTCGTGGTCAGGTGAGGATGGTCATGGTCAGGTGAGGGTGGTCGTGGTCAGGTGAGGATGGTCATGGTCAGGTGAGGATGGTCAGGTGAGGATGGTCATGGTCAGGTGAGGATGGTCAGGTGAGGATGGTCATGGTCAGGTGAGGATGGTCATGGTCAGGTGAGGATGGTCATGGTCAGGTGAGGATGATCATGGTGTACAGGGGGTGTACTGGATGTACAGGGGGGGTGTGCTGGGTTTAGGAGGGTGTAACAATGGCAAGTGTTGAACCATTTGAGAGCTTTTCTGTCCAAATGCAAAGGATTGCATTAATATCAAAATAAACTCTAAGCTAAAATTAAAATGGTTACGGCGTGTGCTGTTAATGGTTGGCTATTGATACCTTAACAAGGTGGCAAGTATGGATCAAATGGCTTACTTTGGCGCAACCCACAGTCCAGACAGTATCTTGTCATCGAGCAGGCTCTGCAAGTGAGTAAAGTGTGGTTGGAACTCTGGAAACTGTATCCATCCTGTTATTGTAGCATCCAATATGCGCACTGTGGTATCTTGCTACAGGTACTATGTTGGTGTGCAGGATCACGCTTCTGGCACCTTGACCCTTCACAAAGCAGAATTACTGGCACTAAAACCTTATATACCTGGTGTGTGTGTGTGTGTGTGTGTGTGGTTTGTGGTATGTATAGTGCTTTATACCTGGTGTGGTGGTGTGTGTGGTGTGGTATGTGTGGTGCCTTATACCTGGTGTGGTGCCTTATACCTGGTGTGGTGGTGTGTGTGTGGTGTGTATGTGCCTAATAGACGCATCTAAGTCTTACAAAAATGTGCCGTGTTAATAAAATTCAATATGAAACTTACCTGTAATCGGTGCAAGGTGGTGCATACGTTTTGTCTTGACGGTTTTAGATCCTCTCAAGGTAAAAATGTGTGTGTGTGTGCATGTGTGTGTGTGTGTGTGTGTGTGTGCATGTGTGTGTGTGTGCATGTGTGTGTGCATGTGTGGGTGTGCATGTGTGTGTGTGTGCATGTGTGTGTGTGTGTGCATGTGTGTGTGTGTGCATGTGTGTGTGTGTGTGTGTGTGTGTGCGTGTGTGTGTGCGTGTGTGTGTGTGTGCACACACGCGTGTTTGCACGCGTATGTTTTGTTAAGGAAGTTTGTATTCATTTGGTGTGTGTTTGAAGAATGGTTGTGTGTAGAGAGTGTAAATTACTCTGAAGTGCAGCTGTGTAGATGTGTGTACATACCTTTTTGATGGAGAGGGATATATCGAGGGGGGAAATATTTTAGTTATGTATGTTTAGGGTTGTATATTACACTGAAGTTTTGTTAGCCAATATCGTCTTTGCTAGCCAATATGGTTTTTGCTAGGCAATACTGTCTTTGCTAGGCAATATGATCTTTGTTGGGAAAGTTGTGGTGTGTTGTGGCTGAGGTGGCATGCACTAGCCTGGATAGTGGTAGCATGCAACATTGGTCATGGGGTAATATGGTGACTGCTTGTACGAAGATAGGATGTAAACATACTGACAATTGGCTTTCATGCTTAGAGAGAGAGAGAGAGAGAGAGAGAGAGAGGGAGAGAGGGAGAGAGATTATATCACACACATGGTTGTGCCTTTTCTGTGAAGGTGGCATTTATTTCTGTTGTATAAGGAAATTGTGAGGGTGAGCTGGTTGAGGCCACACCCACCAGATCGGATAAGCGGCAGTCCTTGAAGGCCCTAGTGAGCTCCTTTGGCTCTGAGAAGCAGAAGAGGGCGGTGTCAGCTGCAGAGAGAAACAGATTGGACCCGGCCAGCTTGGATGCTGTGCTGGAGTCAGCTGTGACCCATGCCTGCAGTGAGGTGGAGAAGGCCGCTGAAGGTGGGGGGGAGGGGCAAGGTGGAAGGGACAGGAGACAGGGTCAAACTTGTTTTTTGCATATTTGTTATTTTAAGAACCAGCTGCACCTGAGGGTTCACTGCTTATGCCGAGGTACAACGCAGATGCGCAGATGCCTGGAGATGTTTACAACGTTCTGGATAGTATCCACACTCTGCTTGTTGTGATAGGAATGGGAAGGCATCGTTTGTGTGGGGGAGTGTGTTGATTGGATGCCTGCGCTCGCTGCACTCTTGTCTGTGTGCTCGCTGTGCCTTGACAGCCAAGTAATCAGCGAGGAGGAGATCAGGGTGCTGAAGAGAGAGGCTAAAGTGTTTACTTCGGCATCCTCAGAGGTGCTGAACAGCTGGGAGGCAGACCAGACGTTAGTGAGGGACTATTTAACCCCTTGGGTCCTTGCGTTGTGATTTTAACCCCCTATGATCCTTGCCTTGTGATTTTTAACCCCTGTGTATTCGTGCCTAGTTATTTAACCCCTCTGGATGCTTTTCTTGTAATCCAGGTACCCGGAATTTGTTCTTCACCGCGTTCGCTCTCTGCCTGTGCATGAACCTGATCGCAGCCTTAAAGCTGCCATACTGCTGTACATCTGCTACCTGTTTGAGATGTACTGCCTCAAGAATAAAGATGTTCAGAGACATGGTGGGTGTGGCAAGAGGTGCGGTGGGTGTTAGGCAAGAGGTGTGGTGGGTGTTAGGCAAGAGGTGTGGTGGGTGTGGCAAGAGGTGTGGTGGGTGTTAGGCAAGAGTTGTGGGTGTGGCAAGAGGTGTGGTGGGTGTTAGGCAAGAGGTGCGGTGGGTGTGGCAAGAGGTGTGGTGGGTGTGGCAAGAGGTGCGGTGGGTGTTAGGCAAGAGTTGTGGGTGTGGCAAGAGGTGTGGTGGGTGTTAGGCAAGAGTTGTGGGCAGAGAGTGTTTGGCAAAGTGATTTTTGGGGGGTGAGGGAAATTAGATCCACATGTTACGCTGTGAAGTGTGTTGTGATGGTGAGTGAGTGGTGGTCCATTGCATTGGAGTGAGGGTGGGGGTGGTCCATTGCATTGGGAGTGAGAGGGTGGGGTTGGAGGTGATGGTCTGTAGCAGTAATTGCTTGCTGACAAAGGGGGGGGTCTTATGTTATGATAATAAGGAGACAGACGTGGTCTGTTAGTACTCAGGCTGCCACTATGACCCTGATATGCAATCCAGTAAGGAGATAATGAGATAACATGCTTTTAAAAAAAAAAATCCTAATTGTAACCATGGTGATTTGTGGTTATCTCCATGTCTCTTGTTTTCCATCATCTGTGAGGGGTGGGAGGAGGGGGGGTCTATTAATGGACTGACAATGGGATGGAGTCTTTAGGACTGTGATAGATTCAGGGTGTGTGTGGGAAATAGCCACATATGTTGGAGTTGATCCGGATTGTGTGTGCTATCAATATTGCGTACTGTTTCAGTTTAAAACCTTTTGTGTAGACACTTGTGACATGGTAGAGTGTGAGCTTACAGTGTGTGTGTGTGTGTGTGGTTTGGGTATGAGTGTGGTTGGAATGTGAGGGTGGTTTGGGTATGCAGACAGGGGCATGCAATGTATTCAAGTCTGGGGAGGAGGGCTATCATTTTCATTATTGGACTTTTCTGACTGAGGGAAACATGATTTTGTCCTGTTGCAATAGTATTCCCAGGGATTTAACGCTCCCAATGGTTTGCCCCTAATTTGACGAACCCACCCCCTGGTTTGCATGTGCCATATCAGAATAAAACTATATGGCATGTTATTTAACGTCACAGAGAAAAGACTCTTATTTTTGCCCACCCTATACTTTTATACATTCCGAAACCCACCCCCCACCCCCCCTGCTGCAAACTAGGTGGTGAATCCCTGATTCCTATGGCCTAGAGGTTAGCAACAGGTCACTTAAAGGGTCACAGGTGTGTGTGTGTGTGTGTGTGTGTGTGTGTGTGTGTGTGTGTGTGTGTGTGTGTGTGTGTGTGTGTGTGTGTGCATGTGTGTATGTGCGCATGTGTGCGCATGTGCGTGTGTGTGTGCGCGGGTGTATGTGTGTGTGTGTGTGTGCGCATGTGTGCGTGTGTGTGTGCGCGGGTGTGTGTATGTGTGTGTGTGTGTGTGTGCATGCATGTATGTTGTGTTTACACATGCGTGCTTGCACTGGTAGTCCGTCATACACCGCACCACAGTTGTCAAGAATGCAGGACAGGTGGTCACTCGTTTGCATCTCAGTTTGTTGGAAATGGGTTGGTTTTGTGTTGTTGACGGTCGAGTGTGTGAAGTGGTTTATAGCTGTGGTTACAGGTATGAGTGCACAAGGAGGGAGGATGAGATGGTGGGAGTGAAAATGCGGCTTCACAGGGGCGGCCAGGGCATCCATGTATGTACGTGTATGTGCATGTAAATTTGTGTGTGTGTGTGTGTGTGGTAATAATTGTTGGCTTTAATTTGAAAACCTTTTGTGTATTTCGTTACATGTATTTAATTTTATCAAAACCTAACAGGTGTTGCTTTCAGCAGTTCAGCACCACCATCCTTGGTTAAGGACCGGCTTGTCGCCAATTTTGCCGAGAACACCTCACCACACTCTGATAAGCCTAGCTATACCATATCTCAGCGGATGAAGGACAAGACCCTCTCACACCTGTTCGCGCTCCTGCTGATCACGGATGATTTCTCTGTCGACTGTGCAGCTTTGCAGAAAGACTTTGAGCTGACCAGTTCCAAGTAAGTGATGCTTTGTTGTGTACACACACACCCACACACGCATGTATGTGTGCTAAAAAAAAAAAAACCACACACTTTGCAAATAATGATACATTAATCGCAATTATTGGGATATAACACATCCACGTGTGTGTGCCTAGATTGGTGGACCACTTCAGAGCACTTGGTTGCTCCATCTCAAAGAAATCAGCTGCGAGATCCAAGAAGAACGAGATGACCACTTCTGAACCTGTTGGCTCCTGCAAAGCTGAACTGAAGATCCCTTTAAGCTTCCCTGTCCAGAGAAAGAGAAAGAGAAAGAGCACCATGCAGTGACCTTCTCCCCTTTTTGTATTAACAAGTAATTTTGTTTTGATTGGGGCGATCATTTAGCATTCCAGATATTGAGCCAATGTTCCAGCCAATCAACCTGCTGTTGTGCCTTATGGTGCAGACTGGATCAACTGTTACCAGGAATCTCTGGGATCCTACAAACACCAGGTGTTGATGTAGTGCATGTTACGACTCTCGGTTGACTCAGGGTGGAGCATGCTTCACAACTAACAGAGAGTGAGCCAATGTGGTGTGGAATTATTTATCACTCCCACGTAACTTAATAGCGCGCCTGGTACGTTGTTTTAAATAAATAAATAAAAAGTGTGTGTAACTTACACATTTCCCCCATTTTGCTGGCTGCCACGTTGGAATGTTCTATGTTACAGTGTGTCATTTGTAATGATGGAATAGGAGTCAAGTGAGCTAGTTCCCTCGGTGGTATAGTGGCAATTCCCATGCCTGCAAGTATGCACACCGTCACTTAATATGTCTTGCCTCCCAGCCTGTCCTACTGGTTACCCCCAGCCTGTACTGGTTACCGGGTAGAGGAGGGAGTGCTTGGGTGGAGGAGGGAGTGCCTGGTTGGAGGAGGGAGTGCCTGGGAGTGTGTGCTTTTGTACTTTAGAGGCAAGTTCATGTGTGCGGCTTGGAGGATAGGATAGTGCTTTGTGTGGGAAGGGTGGGGTGCCCTTATTGTTCAGGCTACATTAACCACTCCGCTCTGTTTGAGTGATCTGGGTACTCCCATGAAAGGCGATGGTTTCATCAGACCCACTGCGCATATGGCAGGGCGGACCCACTTAAAATATTGTTTGTTCATGTGCAGCGAGTGCGGATGCGGGTCAGTGTAGGAACAGGTGGAGTGCAATTTTATCTCCTGTGGTGTCCGTGGGAGTGTGTGGGAGAGAGTAGTAGGCAATACTGACTGAGCGTATTCATCGTCATATTTTAATAACTAGGTTGTGAGGTCATTAGAGAGGTTAGTTTTTGAACTTGTGTGAACCCTCCCCGCTCACTGTAGCAGATTTGTTTGAAACTGTTCATCTGTATTTGTCTTCACACAATACAAAAAAAAAAAAAAAGAAGGCAGTATTTGGTACACAATACAAGCAAAGGATTGACCAGTGACATAGCAATCTATAAATGAACAACAGCAGCCAGCAAAGGACTATATGGTGTAGGTGTGAGTGACAAAGATGTTTACAACAACTTGAGTGATTTAACACAACTGGAGTGAGCACTAAAAAAAGAAGAGGATTAGGAATATGGAACTGGGTGGGCTTCCGTATCCTCGTACATACAGGCTGTTGAAGAAAAATATATACAACAGCCACGCACACGCACACACATGCATACAAACATACACAAAAATATATACTAGTTCTGTGAAATTAAAAAATGTCTTTTAAAAAATAAAAATAAAAATTAAAAAAAACCCATTCATGTGTCAAATGACGTTTGAGGAGGGATTTGGTAGTAGTCACTACTGAGAGAGAGCCTGGTCGAATCGTCATCACTTTGTGTGGTCACCAGAGTGCCTCCAGGGCTCCTGCGGCCATACTCTTCAGAGCAGTCAGCTGATGGGAAGTGGTTCGGTCCCATCTCTGGCTTGTCGTCATAATCATCGTCGTCAATGTCGAAGGCAGCTGGAGGAGGGGCAATGATCTTTGAGGTAGTGTCGGTGTGGCAGTTTGGTGTGAGGTCAGCCACACTGGACATCATGTCTGTGGCATTGTGGGTGTGGGAGAAGTCCCCGTTGAAGGGGTCGGTGAAAACGTCACTGTTGGTCTGGGTGCTGGCGTCTTCCAAGTGTGAGAGGGGATATGGGTCCTGGTCGACAGTGGTCTTCATGCGAGACTGTATCTCCCAGTACGAGATGGGGTTAATGTTGGACACAGATTTGAGGTCTTTGAACTCCTGGTGTCCGTACGGCCCTGCACTCCGGGGTGCGTTCACATATCTCTCCGTCGCACGCTCCGAATAATCCACCTCTGGTCTTGTTGTGTCAAAGTACAGCGGGGAGCCGTAACGTGGATGCCTGGTAGCGACATAACTGTACCCTTCGCTCCCTTCCGACGAGAGCTCGAGAGGGGACAGGCCCCTCCGACTGCCGGTGGACCTGCACGAGTTCTGCCGTCCGTACTTGTACGAGTGCGAATGGACCAGCGGAGAATCGGCCGAGTGCAGGCGGTGCCTCTGACATCGCGAAGGCGCGCACTCGCGCGCGGCGGGCGGCGTGGCAGCCGCTGCTCCCGCAGTCGCCATGACGGATGCGACCTTCGGAATTGATCCGGAGGCCTTCCTTCTCGCGCTCTCCGTCTTCCTTCTCGCGTCCTCCGTCTCGCTGTCAGACATGTTAGACGTGTACCAGGGAGGTGTCGTCCGCGATGGAACCTCGCGGCCTTCCGGCATACTCTGGAGAGTGTTGAAGGGAGGCCGCAATCTGAAGTTGTATGTGGGATGATCAGCAATGTCGGTCGCATACTCGCTCACTGTAAGGCTAAGAGGTTCCTCGGGCCCAGGCCTCAGAGGTGTAAGGATCTTCTTTTCTGCCTCGGTGAGAACCGGTTGGTAAGTCATTCCAAGGTTCTGACTCATGGAGCCTATCAGGTTCATTCCGGCAGGCGAGAGGACCTCTTCCATGCAAGACGTGTCTTCTGATCCCGTTTCCAGCGGGGAGTAATCCGCCTCCTTTCCTTCCTCAGCGCGTGGAACGCTCCTCTCGTCTCTCTCGCTGCACGTGTTGAATCCGGTCTCCGCACTGGTGACGGACTTGGTGCGGGCAAGCTCGGTGGTGTGGGGCGGAGGGCACCCGCCGTCGGTACTGTGATTCGTCTCGCTCTGCCTGTCGGACGACATCTCCACGGGAGCCGGCTGACTGCTCGCGTCGGAACCGTCCCCTTGCTGCGACTGCTGCGACTTGAGGCTTAGGCTACGCTTGGGCGAGGACTTGGGGTCGTTCGCGTAGTTCGGTTCAGGCGTGACGCTATACGTCCGCTGCTTGTTTGTCTTCCGCATCTTGCAGCGCAGTGCGGTCAAGATCGTCAGCACCGTCAGTATCAATAGGACCAGCGCGCCCGCAATTGCACCTATGATGGCCACGAGGGGGAAATTCTGACTCTGCTGGCTCTGCAGCGAGCTCGCTGCCACGGTAACAGGGGAGACGGTGCACACGCCGTTCACCATAGTGTAGCCCGGGGAACACGTGCAGATCAAACTGCTCGCACCCTCCACACAAGATGCGCTCACGTCACACAAGGGGGAGAAGCTGCCACTGCACGCTGAGCAGGAGGTGAACACGTTGCTGCTTGCGACCGCGTTGTAGCTGGCCAAGGCGAGCAGGCCGGTTAGGGGGACTGCGACCCCCGCAATGTTGAGGCTGCGGATGCATCCTGAGTACTGCAGGCTGCTGGCCTGGTCGGATAGGGTCCCCATCACCATCTCGG
Source organism: Spongilla lacustris (assembly GCA_949361645.1). Taxonomy (NCBI): domain Eukaryota; kingdom Metazoa; phylum Porifera; class Demospongiae; order Spongillida; family Spongillidae; genus Spongilla; species Spongilla lacustris. Next base: position 7,401,363 of record OX442429.1, on the reverse strand, counting down.
TGGATGGGGCAGCTGCAAACGTGGAGGCTGTGTGGCCCGGTACCCATGTCCCGCTCTGGCTCTGGGTGTTGAAAAAGACAGTGACGCCGGTGGTTGATATCTGGAGTGTGACATTGTATACGGAGCCCGCATTCATTTGGATGGACTGCGATATCAGGATGGATGTGGACTGCACATTCTGGGTAATGGCATTCACCTGGTAAATAAGAGCTGTGCTCCCACCAATGGTGACATACTGAAGGGGGGAAGCAGACAAAGGAAATGTGAAGTACCATCAGTCAGTGTTGCACACCATAATCATCCACCCACTGAACTATGAAAATGCATTTTTATGCAGCTAGGGAGGAGGGGGGGGGAGGGAGGGGCTGTTTAAAGCCAATGGGTTTTGACCCATTTGTGTGCGGACAGTGATGGCAATGCAGTGACTGTCATTGCATTCAGTAACCAGATGATCCATTACTGTCATGTCTCAAATACATAACAGATGTCATTGGCAAAAGAAGGTTGAGGGGGAGGAGGGAGGGTGGTGAGGGGGTTAAATAAGAGGGAACGATATCGTATGGGAGGACCCGATAGCCCTACCTTTAGGGTGTGGACAGAAGTGCTTGTTTTGGACTGTAACAAGAGGCTACTTCCATTGATGGCCATTGGTCGGAACGATAGGCTGACCACTTGTAGAACAGTACCGGAGAGCTGGTTTGTTGCCGTGGCAGCATGTGTCAAAAAGTCCGCATCCAGTGAGAAATACATCCTACTGTTGCCTGTGAACCCAACTGGATCAAAAGCTGTAGGAGAAGAGGGGGAGGAGTTTTGTTGAACAGGAAAGCACACACACAGGTCACATGGAAGAGGTGACAAGTGTTACATCACTTCAGAGGTGGGGGATGGAGGATGACTTCACTGCTAAGGACCTCATGTATGACTGTTGTCTTAGCATTAGCAACATACAGCCAGTTTTAAAGAAATCCTATCACATCAGGTCTAATGACTGGTCATAACCAGAATGGGGCTTCAACGAATATCCAATTTCCCCTAATCTACAAATGTGGCACTAATTTATCAATGAAGGAACTGACCAAACAGAAACCATCTAAATGGAGACAGAGAAGGGAGACAGCGTGCCAAAGGGGGGGAGGGTGGGCTTTGAGCACAGCGATATCAGTAGGGCTTGTGGTGTGTGGGGGTCCCAGGGCACACATACTTCTAGGGAAGTTAAAGAAAGGCCTTGCAGTGGTGACACCCAAGGATTATAGTAGGAGGAGTTGGAAGAGAAGGGGGGGGGGGGGGGGGGGGGGGGGGGGGGATTCAGGCACACATTGCATAATGTAAGCCCATTTCCCCCTTACCCCCCCCTCCCCCCTCCCCCATTAAGGCAGGTCATGAGGAGACTATTCATGGCTGTTGTAAGGGAACACCTTTCATGTCATAACTCAACTGTGATAACTTTGACAATGCACACATAGCATGTATACAGGCAGGCTATGGCATGCACCACCACACACTTGATGGAAAACAACACCTTTTATTGCCTCACTAAGCAAATTTACATTTACTATTTATAAGCATGCTAACCCCTTTCCTCCCCCTTTCAAATAATAATTATATATATATATATATCGTACACTGCCAAAACACCCCAGACCACTCCCCCCCACTGACCTGTCCCCAACTGGGATGGTGCCAACACAAAACCTCCTGCAAAGCCGCATAACTGCTTCCCTCCAACGCTCAAACACCAACTGGACCCAGGGCAGGCAGTACAGATGGAGATGTCACGGAGGACCCCCACTGAGGTGTTGGTGGACATGGAGGGACAGGTGAGATCTAGCTGTGAGGTGCCGATGACCACATTTCTCAACGATCCCACAAAGCCATTGTACACAGTAGGCTGCTGTCCACCTAGGTAGATGCCATTGGTGTTGGTGCTTGCAGAACACCTGCACGGAACAGATAGATAATCAGTTGAGATTATTCCACTTCTATTTATTAATTAAACTATCCAGGTACTATTCCACAAGGGGCAGAGAGGACCATAGGATTACAGCAAAGGGACTCTGCTGTTGTCACCACCTCCTCTCTCCTCCCCTCCCTCCCATCCTTCTCTCCTCCCTTACTGAATCAGGTAACGCTCAAATTTCTTCCCCTTGTTTACAAAATGCAACAAGACCAGCACACAAGGCAGAAGTGGTAGGGAACAACACATCAATTCTGTACACAACATAACCAACCACAGATCAAGAGATAAAACGTAAGGCTTCCCAGTAACATGCATTTTTGTTGACCATTCTGTCATCTGGAGTACGGCCAGTGAAGAGGCCACAGGAAGTGGCCCCACCCCATATCCATGCGGCAGGGACTGGCGCCCATGGGAAGGCGACTCCCACACAGTTTGCCCGATGACCAAGGGGCCAAGGGGTGTGGATAAGCGAAAACTCTTCAATTCGGCGGTATACACATCCACACACACACACACACACACACACATCCGCACACACATTAATTGGCACAAACTCTTCATCAAACTAACAGCTATATAATATGATTCACTGCCTGGTGTGGGGGGGAAGGAGGAGGTATGCCCTGTGATTATTATTATTATTATTATTATTATTATCAATATGAAGTATTTTTCTCAGGCATTCTTTCCATTTTATTTTTCCCCACACCTCCATCCCCCACCTGGTCAAGCTATTCCCACCTTCAGCCCTACGCACACACCACACATGAGGTTCCACTGACGCCAGCACTCTGGTGCAAGGGTGGTGTTTTTACATCTACACGGGAATATTCAGGGCAACGCTCACGATGTGACCATCGTTGGAAACATTCCACTGCTGTGAGACATGTTTAGTGAAGCCTCTAGGGAGTATAGAGGTAGCCTTTCGTAACACGGTAATGAAGTGTTTTGGTTCGTAAATTTGTGTTGAGTGCAGAAGCCATTAAAATACTCTAGCCAGCACTCGTAACTGATGGTCTCAAGGCACGGCTATTTGTACCCACCAAAAAGGGGGCCCCCTTGCTACTGCTAAGAGGTTTGTGTGTGTATGTGCGTGTGTGTGTGTGTTGAAGACAATGGATTGTGAAATTGATTTGCCTCGTGTGGTCAGGCACTTGTTGTGCAAAACATGCAAAACAGAGGGCAAAAGAAGAAGAAAACAAACACATCTGGCATGCGAATTACTGGACATGCGGCGAAAAAATGGGGGGTGGAACGGAACACAGGAACCCACATAACTAGGGTGAAGCCACACTACTTTGGTCTGCCCAAAGGCTGTAATATGAGATGGCTAAGCTTAATGAGCACCCTGCTTTTTGTTTTAAGTTTTACGTACCAAAAAAAAAAAAAAAAAAAAAAAAACAGGAAAAGAAATTAAACTGCTTACTGGAGGTGGGCATTCATTAGAACTGTTGTAGTTCGGTTGTCAAGGGACTCCCAAGGCCATACTTGAAGGTTCATGGTCTAAAATGGTGAAGAATGTATAATGTGTCAATTTGGGTGTTATACCAATACTTCAACATACACAGGTATAGCTAACTAAATTTAGTTGTGAGTGGAACCTAAACAAAGGCTTGTATTAAGATGATATACACTGGCTCTGGAGAAGCACAGATGGTATTCATAGCATACTACAGCTGCTAGCTCCATAACACCTTCAGCTGTGAAGGCCATTCACAGCACATTCACAACAGTACCAAACAGCTGCCCACTCAGGTGGAGTGGAAATAAGTGTATTTACAGGTAGCAAATGACACTCTGTGGAGACTAAACATTTTGGGACTTACGGAGCCATGGCTGACAATGAGTAGTGAGTACCACATCTCATGCGTGACAACAACTGACGATTTTGTCACCACCTGACCTCCTGAAGACATTTGCACAAACCCATCCACAATCTCCAGAGCAAGCGTGCTTCCGTCACTCTTCCCCTGCCAGAGAAGAGTACCGCTTTTGAGCATGTAGAACTCCAAGTATACGTTCCCATTCTGTTGGAGGAGGTCTATGACGCTGTAGCCAGAGTAGTATTGGTACGACATCAGACGGAATGAGACAACTGGGAGAGGTATGTTTATGGTCAGAGTCATGGAGGAGCTCAGCGGAGGAGAGGCTGCATTAACCGCCATGATGGTGAGACTCACTGCTCCATTGACTGCAGCCTGGTCCAGCCTAGACGCCACGGAGATAACTCCTGTCGAGTTGTCAATTAAAAACCAATTGCTGGCTGCCATTTTGTCCACACCGACTATTGAATATGTGTTCTGGTTGGTAGTACCTTCGTCTACAGTCGTTGCGTTCACGGTCAGGACATTTTTCCCAATTGGAGCTCCCTCTGCGAGCGAAGTGGAGTTTACAACAAGAAACTGCGGAGGGCCGTCGACAATGATGCGGAAAGGCTTGGTTCCGGTCTGAGGTGGTGTTCCCCGATCGGACGCAATGAGGGTCATCGTGACAGGCTGGCCGTCGCTTACTTCGCCTCCTAATGTGACGAAGTACAGAGATGAGACGAGATTCGTGACCGTGCTGTTCAGTCCCACACTGGACGGGTCAATAGCGACACTGACGTTGCCTATGGCTATCACGTTGTTGGGGCTCGTATAATCGTCATCTTGTATGTTAACAACTACCGTCAGTAGAGTGAAAGAGGCGACTCCCCCGGTGATGTGGAAGGGAACCGGACGAGTGGACGAAACTATCGAGAAATATGGAGCGTGGTCGTTGATGTCCTGAGGGGTGATGACAGCGATACAGCTTACTGATGTGCCCCACACACCGCTAGGCACTGTAACCGTGACCGTTAGTAACCTGTCCGCAACGTTATGGTCGGCGTCAATGATTCTGGTGAAATACATGCCTCCGTCGGGGTACACTGCACAGCAATCCGCACCACCGCTCACCTGATAGGATAGGGATAGGTTGGCGGGAACCGTTGGCAGTATTGCGAACGTCTTCCCAACTGGATACTTCTCGTTCACCGAAATGGTAACCCTGCTCGTTGAGAAGCTCACTTGGAGGTTGCCATTGTTCGTCACTTGGATGATTATGGTTTGCAAGTACGTAAGAGGTGGAGTGCCCATGTCGGAAAGCAGTATGCTGAGGTTGTATACGGTCTTGGTGAGCGACTGGTTCAGATAGAGCATTCTGGTGGTCGAGTTAGGGTCCAGATCTCCGGGAAGCCGAGCGATTTTAAACATGCCACTATCGGAGCGAGGAACAATATTAAAGAAGACCGTCCCGTTTAGTCCTTTGTCCGGGTCAGTCGGCTGCAGCAGGAGAATGGCTTCGCCTACAGCGAACGTCTGCGGAAGGCTTACGACGACAGTTTGGTTCATGTTCAGAAAGCGAGGTGCCACGTCGTTCTGGTCCAAAATGGTGATGCCGAACTGTATCTGCGTGGTGGTGGTAGCGTTAGTGTACTGCACGACGCACGACAGGCTGTCCGTTCTCTGCGCGAGGACAACAGCTTCTCTGTCCAGATTGGAAGGCGTTGTGACCATCAAGCTAGATGCGATGTTGATGGCAAAGTAGCTGGTGCAGCCCTGGCCATTGAACTGAAAGCTAGAGGGGTGAGTGGGGGAGGGGAGGTTATTTAATGGCCGTAACTTCACCACACAAAGGACACAAAGTATAGAGGAGGCATACAGCGGCGCGGGTAAGGGGCGCACTCGTGAAAAACGTACCCCGACAAGCCTCGGACGTTCTGGAACAGCGTTCCAACATATGTCCCGTTTGGAACGTTCTCCGTGACGCTAAAGGAGAGTGCTTCGCTGCTGCTAGCCACACACAATAGCAGCAGTAGCGCAGCCTGCAAAGGCGCTAGCTTGCTAGCTCTGAGTCTCATTTTGTGTGTTCCTGACTGTTTTGTCCAAAGTGATTTTGCAACGCCGTTGGTCAATTTATTAGTATGTACGGTATTTAATAGTTTGCTAAGCGGGGTTGGTAAATGTGTTAATTACTAATGATTTTTGTTAAGCCGCCGGAAGCGGGATCGATTTACATTTTTATTGTTATACACTGTAGTAATTTTTCTTATTGCATCTCAAATACAAGAAAACACGTTGGCAATCTCCTTTGCACATAAAATTGTATGTGGGAGCTGAGTTTCTTATATACCAGCGAGTACCTTACAGTTCTGTTTTGTGTCTAACTGAAAACTACCTTGACATATATAATATTGTAATGCTCTTAGCTTAGGGAGTGTTTATGAATCACTTGCGTTTGCATTAACGCAGCTTTTTATAGTGTTGATGCAAAACAGATGACGAATCTCCGTTCAGAGTGTTGCTGTCGACAAGGTCTAGAAAATACTTTGTTGCTTGCTGCCGTTTTTAATTTTCAGAATACTTGGTTCTACATGTATAATTATTTTGGACATAGCTTATGAAGGTGGTTGTTACAGCATGACTGTTTTCACTTTATCGACTGTCTTAGATGACAAGGTTGGAATTTCAATTTTGAGGATGTACTGAGATGCTTGACTATGATGCTGAGATGATTGCCTGTGATGCAGAAGTGCTAAGGTGGTTGATCGTGGTATTGAGGTGGGTGACTGAAGGTAGACTGACTATAATGCTGAGGTGAATGGCTCATGTGATTTATGACCCAATTATATGCTGTAAATCTGTCCTGAATTTTACAAGTGATGGTGATAATTAACTGTGATAAGGGTCCTTAAGGTATTGGACAGAATAAAATAAAATCCTTTGGCATACCTGGTGTACAAGATATAGAAATTTAATATAAATAAATTGGGGATGTAGGATTTCTAACCTTTAATTCCTCGTCATCCTACGTGTAGGATTATCGTCCTATGTGTAAGACGCAAGTTAAAATCAATTTTTAGCAAACTCGTATGAACAGAGAACAAACCAAAATTTCATTGTACTGTAGAAATTGTTATCAATTCAGAAAATACTGGTACTTCCTTGCAATTCTTTAAAGATTGTCAAATATACTCAATACTGCATTGCTAAAAGATGTATTTTTGGTAAATCGCAAAGCAACTTAAAGTACCAACAAGTAATGTTGGAAAGATCAGAACAACGTGTTAAAAGAAGGGGGTAGTAAGACAGGTCTTTTGCACAAAGCAAATAAGAAAGTACATTGTAGATTTGGTATTTGCTAGCTCCACTAGCATAGGTATTTGTCAGTCGCATGTTGCTGGAATAGCCATGTGAGTGGATAAAATCTTGAAAACGTACAGTGTGTTTTTGGAAAAAAAGGGCAAAACCGATTAGAGTTAAAACACTGCCATAGAGCACACACGTCATGCTTCCAAAAACGTTCAAAAAAAGTTATACTTTTCGTACTTTTTTCTGTGACAATTAAATTCTCCACATAATGCATTTTTATAGTACAGCATTCGTTTTTTTGCATCGTGTAACCAAGGGTGTGATTTAAAAAATAGATTGATAATTGATAAATTTAGCACAATAGACACATCAAACAACAGTAGAGAAATGGATGCCAAAAACCTGCATTTCTATTTATAATGAATTTTCAAATATTGGTCCTACGTGTAGGACTTGAACGTGGGGAATTAAGGCTAAGTATCAAATTGTGTAAATTTGCTAAATGTAGGTATGTAATAATTATAAATTCATAATGGCATAAATTCCATAATCCCTTGTTTGCTTACTTTTACACAATTTGATACTTAGAAATCATACACCCCCAATTTATTATATAATATCTTGTTTTATTTGGGTTTTATTTCTGCCTTAAAATCCTACATAGGTAGTAATAACATACTCTGTTATAAATTCATAGCATATATTCCGTAACCTTATAAGCTCAGAATTCGCCTGTCCCTGCAGTGGTTTTTCAGTCCATGACACAATTAACTGAGTGGCATTACTGCATCACTGCTGTCAGAAATTCGTCACAACATTGCTACCAAACTTCATCTGCAACCCCTCTTGGGATAACACTTCAACTGCATGCAAAAGTGCAAATATTTCTGATGAGACTCGTCTGTTGACAACCAAGAAGAACAACCAGGTTGTCTTGCAACTTCCACTGCTCTCAGCAGGAGGTGTTGGGGAAGGTCGGCAAGCACATCATTTTGAGATGTGGTTGTTGTTGATCGTCAGCCTCGATTTTACACCTGGTGTTGTCTTGAGTCGCATCATAGAGAGGTTTCAAAATGAGATCGCAGAGTGGAGCAGAAAGGCTGATAGAGTTAAGGCATTGATGAGCTGGTTCACAAGCTGGGTTATGATTCCAAATCGGACGTGAAGTGCCAGCAGCTTTTTGAAATATGGATTGAATGTATTCTGTCCTGTGATGTGCATGAGATCTTCTAAAGGTTGAAGCAATGACTTCATGTTGGGCTGATATGGTTCTGGATATGAAATTCAACTAATGAAGGAAAATGTTACCTTGGGGCAGCGATTGGAACTCAATCTTTTATTAACTCTTACATAAAAGACCAAGTCTCTCAGTGGGTTGCTAAAGTTGCCATCACTCAACCTCATTTAGCATACTCTGCTTTCACTCGTGATATATAAGTGCAACACATAAATACCATATATACTACGTGATATGGATTCCTGCCTTGTTTCCTATTAAATGTCTCATCCCCAACAGGATGAAAGGAAATTTAAAAAAATCGACATATATCTACATGTACAGAAAAGCAAATACCATATCCCATTAATTTAATCATACTTAAATTTGAAACTGTAGAGACATGTTATTATAACCTAAAGGCAGTTTCATCAGGAAAGCACAAAGATTAGAGGTACCTTTCATACCGGCTATGATGAAGGATGCACGTTGTACCTAAAACCCATATCCCACAAGAAAAATAACTTAGTCATTGTAGTTCATTAGTAAAGATGGCCCGACAGGAGAGTGCGCACACACAAAGTTAGCTGTTAGCATGCACCATCAGTTTTAATACAAATGATCAAATACCTTTTTACCTTCCTCCTTACAATCACCTACTATTGGCTGGATTATTTATCTCTGAAACCCAGACCTGTCAATTCTCACACAACTCATGCATTTGACTATACAATGAAATTATTACTTCTCTGCCTCTGGCGTGGCCAATCATTCAGGAAAAGGGAAATAAGTGCCATTATAACTATAACAGATAATGAGAGTTCAAGTAATGGGCAAAGGCTCAGCTGCACATAGTTGCACGTGGACAATCCTCGCGCCTTCTGTACTATTTAAGCTTAGTTGCAACAAAACCGTGTTGTTTATTCACATGCACTAACTTATCAAAAGTTGCAAGAGGATCTGATTCTAATGCCCGGTGAGGAGAAGGTTTTCAGCATGGTGCATTTTTAAAACAAGACATCCTATACATCAACCATCTTGATTGTACACTGTCAACTGTGTCAAGTATTTTAACTGTTACGCTAAGAGACAAGCTTTAAAATTTGAACAATCTCCAGAACCTAACCTAAGAAAAGCAACATTGCAAGGAACACCTTCAAAAGAAATGAAGACTTGAATACTCTGATCCACTTAGCATACTAGTTAGCTTAGTCTCGTGCCCAGACTTAATGCGTCGCAGCTGCGGGTGGATTACATCACCGCAAGCGCAGCGGTGATTAATCCATTGGGTCTGGGCACGATACAATAATTTTAATAAAACTGGCATAGATTTAATTAGTCTCACGCATTTGGTTGCCGGTACGCATTCACACACTTTGGCTGACGCACTGAAGCTGTCTATACCTGACAGGTTAGACAGTCGTCTGGAAACCAAGTTTCTCTACGAACATCATATTGCCGTTTTATAATTCACAGCAAAAAAACGCTTCAAATCAATTATTGACTCACAATTGATTTCACAGTAAAATCAATCGCAAATCAAGTGCACTTGATTTTACTATCCAATCATGCGTTGATTTAACAATTGATTAAAAAATCCGTTGTGAAATCAATAATTGATTTGATGCTTTTTTTGCTGTGTAAACATTGCTTCATCAATAATGACGTAAAAACAAGTACATGTACATGTAACACATGCGTGACGTCAATTGCACAATTGGAAACTCATTATTACCGGCTGCACATTCTCATGTGCTTTGTGATCCTTGATTCTATCCACAGATCGACTATATAATAGTGGAAGCCTTCTTTCTGCCTGTAGCTATAGGCTACACCTCCGCAGGTAAGTCACTCAGTCTTAAATAAGTGTATGCAATCATATACATATACGTATAATGTACGTAATAGTATATCCGGCACATAAGATTCCTTCTTCCTTCGGATTGGTCCGTTATTTTATTATTATTATTATTTATTTTTTCTTTGGGGGCGGAGCAATAATTGGGAAAACCAACGATGCGCGATGTGACCTCATTTCAAATTCAGTGTTGCAGTTCAGCCGTGTGCTTACAAGTATTGCTACCAGTACTCATGGCACTAAACAATTCGCTACTGTTAGGCAGCTAGATGAACTTTTTGTTTTCTCAAATTATTTAATTCACCTGTATGTTTTACATAAGAATTAGAGCCAATAATAAAATAAAATAAAGAATATTTATTGCCGACCACGCTTAGTGTGTATTCTTGTTGTTTGCTTCTGCAACAGGCTGGAATGCGCAAGGACAGCAGTCCCTTAGGCTGCACAAGGACAGCAGTCCCTTAGGCTGCACAAGGACAGCAGTCCCTTAGGCTGCACAAGGACAGCAGTCCCTTAGGCTGCACAAGGACAGCAGTCCCTTAGGCTGCACAAGGACAGCAGTCCCTTAGGCTGCACAAGGACAGCAGTCCCTTAGGCTGCACAAGGACAGCAGTCCCTTAGGCTGCACAAGGACAGCAGTCCCTTAGGCTGCACAAGGACAGCAGTCCCTTAGGCTGCACAAGGACAGCAGTCCCTTAGGCTGCACAAGGACAGCAGTCCCTTAGGCTGCACAAGGACAGCAGTCCCTTAGGCTGCACAAGGACAGCAGTCCCTTAGGCTGCACAAGGACAGCAGTCCCTTAGGCTGCACAAGGACAGCAGTCCCTTAGGCTGCACAAGGACAGCAGTCCCTTAGGCTGCACAAGGACAGCAGTCCCTTAGGCTGCACAAGGACAGCAGTCCCTTAGGCTGCACAAGGACAGCAGTCCCTTAGGCTGCACAAGGACAGCAGTCCCTTAGGCTGCACAAGGACAGCAGTCCCTTAGGCTGCACAAGGACAGCAGTCCCTTAGGCTGCACAAGGACAGCAGTCCCTTAGGCTGCACAAGGACAGCAGTCCCTTAGGATCTGCATGGAAGCTTGGCTACATGCAAGTTTGAAGTAACAAAGTAAACACTTTTGCGATTCAAGTATTGACACTGAAATGTTTGATTTCTACCAACAATATATTTTCAACATCAAAAGTTTCCTGATTTACTGATATGAGAAGCAGCTCATTATGTTTAATGGTGTAACCATACCAGAACTTAACCAGACAATTCCAATCATATTGGAAATTAGAAAAAAAAATTGAGAGCTTTAGATTAAAATGTAATCATGATAAAGAAACTTGTATTTAAGAAATGACGTTGAATTCTGCAACTAATTATCTTGCCCAATCAAGCAATGGCAAAGTAACAACACAAATCATTAACCAAGTCTTCAATCTTCTTCAAAAAATCTATTTATGGAGGTATGCCAATGATTTATAATAAAAATTTACCTACTATTGATTTATTTGACGACAAATATATAAATATACACAAAATGAGGAAGTATTTATAATTACACTGAAGATCACAGGTATTATGACATCAGATGAGTCTGCTGCGGTGAGAGTCAGTGTCGTCATCATCATCTGCGCTCTTATACGCTGGAGCTGCCAAGCTGCGAAATCCTGTTAGGGTCTTTTCAAGTTGCTCCTCTAAGTTGGCAAAAGAAGCCTGGGGAGGAGATACTTGAGGAGAGAGCTCAGCTTGTCCACCGGTTGCAGGACGTTGGGCCACGGGGGGACGTTGAGCCACGGGGGGACGTTGGGCCACGGGGGGACGTTGGGCCACGGGGGGACGTTGGGCCACGGGGGGACGTTGGGCCACGGGGGGACATTGGGCCACAGGGGGATGTTGGGCTACGGGGGGACGTTGGGCCACGGGGGGACGTTGGGCCACGGGGGGAAGTTGGGCCATGGGGGGAAGTTGGGACATGGCCATGGAGGGACCTGGGAGTTGCTGGGTGACTGAGGGATGCTGGATGACTGGGGTATGTTGCACTGCAGGGGGATGCTGAGCTTTCCCATGTTGGGTTACATGAGGTCTGTCTGAATGCAATGGGGGTCTCTTTGAACCCACTGGGGGTCTTTCTGAACTCTTCACTTTGATCTTGTCTGAAGTGCCCTCAGGCTTTATAAGGCACTGTTCTGATCTCGCTGACTCATGGACTCCAAAAGCTGAAGCAGCATGTTGCATGTGAGGATCATCCGAGTTCAGTTGCCTTTCTGACTTGGCAAGTTGTCTCCCAGAGTTAGCAAGCAGTTGTGGCCGCAGTTCACCAGGCTGTGAATCAAGCTCTCCCACTGAGTTGGTTAGCAGCTGCCTTTGTGAGTCCGTAAGCCACCTCTGAGGGGGAGAAGGATCAGTCGTAAGCCACCTCTGAGGGGGAGGAGGATCAGTCGTCCTCTTCTGTTTCTGTGAGCTGTTTGGTTGTGGAGGTATGATGTGTGGTTGGGTGCTGTCATAGCTGCCAGAGCGTGGGAGAATGTCATAGAGAGACCCTATGGAGCCCATGGGCTCATACGACCCTTCGAAACTGAATGACAGGCACTTGTCGAAGCTTTGGTTGTTGACCACTTTGTTTGCAGTCTGCACCTGTTTCTTCACAAACCTGGCTATCTCTTCCTCTTCTTCCTGCACCATGGAGACCGTATCTGTCCCTGTGGTCTGAATGGACTGGTGTCCAGAGTGTGTGCGTGCTAGGGGAAGGTGGGTCTGGGACTGGGACTGGGACTGGGACGCCGAAGGAGAGCGCAGGTCATCATCAAAGGAGCGCTTTTTGATAGACGGTGATAGGGATAGGTCGGGTTGGGACGAGGAGGGGAGGTCCCTCTTGCTGCTGCTGCTGTTTTTCAGGGGTACCTTATCGGAAGGGAAGGCGGCCAGGTTGGGTTGGGAGGAGGGAAAATCTCTTGTGCGACTGCTGTTGTCCTGCGGTGCGTTGAAGGCGGCCAGGTTAGGTTGGGACGCTGGGAGATTCTTGTCACGGTTAAGGTCATCTTGAGGTGCACTATTGAAAGTGAAAGTAGCCTCAGACCATGTCCGGGACGAAGCCAGTGACAATGGTGGTGGCGGAGGCAGGTTCCCAATTGGAGGCTGGTTCTCGGTTGGAGGAATGATGACAGACATAGGAATGTGGTTCTGAAGTTGTGGATAACTGCCTGTCCTGTCGTTGTTCCAAGCAGGCATGTCGTTGTCGGTAGCCAAGGTCTTATTTCTTTGTCGGCAGCAGTGGTTGATCATACAGCAAAAGGTGCAAAACACGACTGCCACTGTGAATATCAGGAAGAGTCCCGCTGCCATTATACTGAAGACCCAGATTGATGATTTGTTGGACTCCTCTGGACCAAGGATTTGGATGACTTCAGGGCATATAGGGGGTATTCCACCGTACCAAGGGGAAGAAGTAAAGTACTTAGTCGTGCCCCCTATGGGAAGGTCGTGCTGATCCAGCTTCAGTCCCCAGATGCAGCCAACAAAAGCGCCACTGAAGACTCCACTTGCATCAACCAAGGCTCCGACGTAGATGTCACTGAGCGAGATGTCAAGTGTGGCCTCTGGACCTTGTGATGTGTTCCTGGAAACATACATACCATCGACCAACACCTCCACTGATTGCTCCACCAACTGCACTGAAACAAGGTGGAACTTTCCGTCATTCAGTGAGGTAGTTTGTACCAGAGCAATAGCCTGGCCACTTCCAAGATTGTACCGAAACTGCAAATAGCCCCCCACCACCTTGAAATAGAAGGGAGAAGGGAACGAGAGATGAGGGTTAGAGGAGAGGGGAACAGTGGGGAGGTGGATAGGGTGGGGAGGGATGTGGATAGGGAACAGGGGAGGTGGATAGGGTGTGGAGGGATGATGATAGGGAACATTGGAGGTGGATAGGGTGGGGAGGGATGAGGATAGGGAACAGCGGAGGTGGATAGGGTGTGGAGGGATGAGGATAGGGAACAGTGGAGGTGGATAGGGTGTGGAGGGATGAGGATAGGGAACAGTGGAGGTGGATAGGGTGTGGAGGGATGAGGATAGGGAACAGTGGAGGTGGATAGGGTGTGGAGGGATGAGGATAGGGAACAGTGGAGGTGGATAGGGTGTGGAGGGATGAGGATAGGGAACAGTGGAGGAGAGGAACAAGAATAATAGTGGAAGAAACATACATCAAATGGAGACAATAAGAGTTACCTCTAAGATGGCAAATTCAGTAGAAGTAGGTTCACCTAGCTGCAGCACTGTGCCACTCTTGGCAGAGGTAAGAAGGTCAAGAGTTATGAAGGTCTGTGCCTTTCCTTGCAGAACCTGCCTCTTGACATTGCTCACCGCTGTGTAACTAAGAAAACCCTTCCCTGAGAATGACCCAGACATGGCATCTGCAGAGAAGAAATGAAAGAGGGAAGAAGAGAGATGAGATGGGGAAGAGGAGGTGTGAGGTGGGGAAGAGGAGAGGTGAGATGGGGAAGAGGAGAGGTGAGATGGGGAAGAGGAGGTGTGAGGTGGGGAAGAGGAGAGGTGAGATGGGGAAGAGGAGAGGTGAGATGGGGAAGAGGAGAGGTGAGATGGGGAAGAGGAGAGGTGAGATGGGGAAGAGGAGAGGTGAGATGGGGAAGAGGAGAGGAGATGGGGAAGAGGAGAGGTGAGATGGGGAAGAGGAGAGGTGAGATGGGGAAGAGGAGAGGTGAGATGGGGAAGAGGAGAGGAGATGGGGAAGAGGAGAGGTGAGATGGGGAAGAGGAGAGGTGAGATGGGGAAGATGGGAAGGGGAGGTGGGAGGGTTTTGATGCTGGTATGAGGTAAGATGGACTGGGGACTCACTAGCTGAACAGGTGTCTCCAGAATAGCGTGGGTTACAGTCGCACCTGTAGCCGTCCCACGACCCAACACATCCTCCATCATGCATGCAAGGATTTGGCTGGCAGTGGACGTCTGTATAACTGCACCCATTGGTGACATTTTCGGAGAGCAGGCTCGATGCAAAGTCCATAAGGTCGCCGTTAACCATCACACTCCTCAAGCAGCCAACAAAAGGAGTGTACACTTTGTACTGCTGGTCGTAGCTGGTGCCTGGAGGGATGTCCCCTATGAAGGTGGGTGCTCCCAAGTCCAGTGACCTGAGAAGGTTAATGGCAAGCGTTAGAAATAGATGGCTCTGAAAACCGTACATGTAGAAGTGTCAAAGTCTCCTTACCGATACTGGCCACTGACTGACAAATTGCTGGCAGCTCTGCTGTATGGAACTAGTGTTAGTACAGTCAAGGTAATAACCTGTGTGTGTAGAAGAACATTGGGTACATGATGGTCGTCCATTTCGCAGTAAGATAAATTATAACTAGAAGTGGTATGTCTTTCATTGTATTATATAAATACCCTGCTTGGAAAGGTCAGTTTTTTTAACCGGCAATTACTCCAATTGGTTAAGGGTTCTGAACTTTATACCAAGAAATCCTTAGCTGTTCCAGCTGTCGTCCTTGCACAGAGTGTACCCCCCCCCCCCCCCCCCCCCCCCAAACCATGCCTCCCTTACTCAACCATATATCAACTCACATCCTCAAAGTAATCAACAATCAGTGTGTGCCAGATGTGGTCATTGATCGCGACTTGGGTATTCACTAGCTTCATCTCACTACCTCCATAGGAAACAGAGACAAAAGCCTTGCCAGCTTCAATTCCAACTGCAATGTGGTCGTTAGCCAGCGTGTCAAACCTTCCACTGAACAGGAGCAGACCATCCATGGCCTTTGTGATCACATCAAGGTACAGAGTGCCATTTTCCCTCTGGGTGATGGAAGGAAACATCACGTACGATACTCCAGAGAATGTCGCCGATATGACCTCGCAGTTTCTGCCATCATACCCTTCTGGACAGATGCAGAAGTAACCTTCCGGTTGCTGGGGGACACAGGTGCCTCCCCAGCGGCAGGGATTTGGACTGCAGCTACTCACGCATGTGGCCAAGTTGTCGTCGTCAAGGAGACAGTAGCCAGGCTCCACGCAGGGAGCGGGTCCCGCACAAGAGGGGACAATGGGTCCGCACGCTGCTGTCGTCATGGAGGTGATCCCGACTAACCTTGTGGTGTCTGACCCCAGAGTGGCGGTGCTGGGTGTGTAGGTGCTCGAGTAGCCGCAGGTGCTGCTGGAGCCGCACAGCTCGGGCACGCAGAGTTCCAGCCACACCCCCACCACTGCCGCCCTTCCCAGGAGGCCCTCATTGGTGAACAGGACGTGCCGCAGGAGGGTGGGGTTGAGGTGGTCGCCATTGGACAGCTGTGCTGCCAGGGAAAGCTCCAAGGTGCTGTTGGCCACGCTGCCATTTTGCGGGGGCATTACTGTGAACACCTGCAGGTCTGGGCTGCCCCCCGAATGGTAGTCACCGAGCAGGGAGGCAAGTGCACTCACAAAGGGACCTAGGTCCATGTTTACAAAGTCGGTGGGACTTCCCAGGTAGTTGATGAAGACAGTGATACTGTTCCTAAGGGTTGGGTCGGACACGTCTGTGACTGTAACGTAGACGATGCTTACAGCCGAGAACAGGCCATGTATGGTGCGATCATTTATCTTGACGCGTAGCACGTACTGTCCCACTGGTGGTGGTGGAGAGGAGGAGAAGGTGATATTCCCGTAGGCGTCCAATATGAATTCCCCACCCCCAGTTATACCAGCCATTGTGGAGATGCTTAGCAGTGCGTACGTGTAATTGTTGACAATGTCCGGATCGATCACTGCAGCTGTGCCAAGCGTGTTGGCAGACACAGAGTTCTTGTACAGGTAGACAAACACACTCTCCTCCGCCCCCGAAGGTGGGTTGTCATCTTCGTCTAGGACCACAACGGTTATGTAAGATGTTCCAGTCAAAGGAGGGCTGCCATTGTCATCAGCTGCGATCACCAAGACAAAGTGACTGGTCCCAGTTTTGGCTGCCAATGCCTCACGATCTAGGCTATCCACAACCGTGAGTACCCCAGTGTCAGCTGTAATGCTGAAGTTGTGGTCATCGTCTCCAGCAGCAATTGAGAATGTCGCCTGGCCAATGGGTGTAACAGGGTCCCGATCTGAGATTACCATCTGTGCAAGGAAGGTCCCCGGAGCGTTGTTCTCGTAAATGCGCAGTGTCCGATTGGCCGGATTGAACACAGGGGGATGCTGATTGGCATCTGTGATGGTGATGACCACCATGCTGGTAGCTGTCAGAGGGTTAACAGTCCTCTGGTCGCGAGCATACACTGGGAACGTGTAGAGCGATGTAACCAAGTAGTCCAGTGGCTTCACGACAGTGAGGTTTCCTGTGGTGTTCCCCATGGAGAGCTCCGGGTACATGGACCTGGTTGCATCTTGAATGTAGTACACAAGATGGCCGTTATCGGAAGGGTCTATGTCCGTAGCCATGACTTGGACAAGGGTTGTACCCACTGGGACATTTGCTGACCAGGTACTGGAGTAGACTGGGGAGGAGAACGTGGGAGGGTGGTTTATCGTGTCCTGCACCACTATAAAAAGAGTGGTGTTTCCGGAGAGTGGGGGCGTGCCTCCGTCTGTGGCCACAAGGAGAAGGACGTAGGAGGGAGTGACACGAGGGTTGAGGGTGCGTCCTGGAGCCAGCTGGACTTCGACGGACCCGTCGCTGAAGTCCTGGAGGAGGGAGAATGTTCCAGTGCCCCCTTGCAGAGTGTACACAACCTGGGCGTTGGTGCCCGTGTCTGCATCTGTGGCCTCGGTACTCAAGATAACGTAACCTCCTGGAATGGTTTCAGGGACAGTGATGTTGAAGGAGGGTTGGGGGAAGAGAGGGGCGTTGCTGTTACCACCAAGGACAGTGATGTAGACCAGGACGGAGGTGGAGTGGCTGACGTTGCCGTGGTCACTGGCAACAACAGTCAGAGTGAAGGACGTGTTTGCCCTCCTGCTGAGTACTGTGGAGGTCATGATGACACCACTGTAGTACTGTATGGAGAAGAAGCTAGCAGCTGCTCCGGTCACTGAGTAGGTCACAAAGCCATTGGAACCAGAGTCTTTGTCTGTTGCCAAGACAACAACAACAAAGGTATTTGGAGGCTGGTTTTCCCAGACGCTGGCAGTGTAATTTGGAGATGAGAAGATGGGCCAGTTGTCATTTCCTGGGATGATATTAACCGTCACCTGTGCAAGGCCTATAAAATTGGGTGGAGCCACGTCAGTGGCAGACACGGTGAACTGCAACAGGGGTCCTGTGGTTTGATAGATGGGTGGCGTGAGGAAACTGATAGTTCCATTGATGGAGTTGATTACGACACCTTTGCCTGACTCAACGATCCCGTAGTAAAACTCTGCATTGATGCCAGAGTCTGCATCCGTGGCCACAACCGTCAGGAATGGTACCCCTGCTGTAAAGTTCTCGTTGACGCTCGTCTCGTATGATGAACTCTGGAAGATGGGTGGATTGTCATTGACGTCTGTGACATTGACGACCAGGATTGTAGAGTTCCAGAACGGACCGTCGGTAGCCTGAACAGTGAAAATGTAGCTGGGTGTGGTCTCATAGTTGAGCGGGGAAGTCGTCGATACCACCCCTGACACCTGATCGATAGCAAACGCACTGTTGGGAGTAAGTGAATACTGCACCACTCCATAGGGAGGGTTATTTGTGTCAATGGCCATCATTACGATGACCGTGGTGTTGCCTGGTGCTGCCTCGGAAACCGACGCATTGTACAGCGATTGGGTAAAGATGGGAGGGCCGTTCATAGCGAGCACGATGATGGTCACAGGGATGATCGATGTGCTTGTGAGAGGCGGGGAGCCATTGTCTTGGGCGACCACACGAAACTTGTAGGTAGCGTTCAGGCTTCGGTCTAAGCTCTGCGTGGTGAAAATGATGCCCGATGCATTGATGCCGAACGGCGCGAGGGATGGCTGGACGATGCGGTATGTTATGGTCCCTGCGGGGCCCGTGTCTGGGTCCGTTGCCTGAATAACTGGGAAGTCGGACCTCCCTATGATGACAGTTCCAGATGGCAGGCGTTCGGTAACGTTTCCGATGAACACGCGCCCAGTAGGGAACACGGGGGGCAAATTTGTGTATATAAGGGTGACAGAAACTGAAGTGTACGCGTACACGATGATAATTGATGTACCAGAGCTAGAGGACTGGCCGCATTGCAGTTGCACTCCAAAGGTCAAAGGGAAGGCAGACCTAAAGAGTGTGCCGAATACAATAATTTGTCCCGAGGGATACAGGTAAAAAGGCAACGATACCGACCCTGACAAAATCGTGTACGTGTAGTAATTGTCGCACACATTAGTGCCAGCTGAGAGGGTCAGAACTGGCACTCCGATGATTGCGCTCTCGAGGACAGAAGTGTTGTATAAACTTTGACTGAAAACAGGGATGTTCGCTGCCTGGTAGATAACCACAGTGACGTTCTTGCCTGCGGAGCTGAGGGGAGGCGTGCCCAGGTCAGTAGCCACCACGCACAGCACGTAAGAAGGTGTGACCTGGTAGTATAGCGTGCCCACGCTACTGATCACCCCCGCCATCAGGTCGATTGTGAAATCACTGTACTGGTTCCCTGGGGGGCAAAAGGAATATGTAACTGTCCCATTGCTACCGAGGTCTGGGTCCGTTGCATGGACGGTGAAGATAGATGTTCCCGGGAGTGTCCCACTCGGAACACTAGTGATGTAGTTGAAGGAATCGAACGTTGGTGCATGATTGTTTATGCCCAGGACGGTCAAAGTCACGATCGACGCACCTGTCCTCCCGCCACCGTCCTGGGCAAAAACTACAAAGGATATGACTGGAGTGCTCAAGCGATCTATAGTTCCGTTTGTTGATATCACTCCTGTGGTGGGGTTGACTGGGAACACCGAGGACGTGGATATGTATGAGACGACCCCATAAGTACCCCGATCGGGGTCGTAGGCAGTCACGGTCAGAACGGGGACGCCTGGTGGGGAATGATCTACCACCTGACCGCTCCAAACCGATTGGAGAAACATTGGCGAGCGTGCATTCACAGGAGAGAGGTACACTAGAACTGTAGCAAACCCGTAGTAGTGTCCGTCAAACGCAGTCACATTCAACACAAAGTTGTAGACCGTCAGGTTGACTAGGGCACTGCTCACCAGCACCTGTCCATAGCTGTTCACAGTAAAATAGTGGCTGCCTGCGATGGAATAGGTGATGCTAAATCCATTGAGGTCAGTTGCTTGAACTTGGAGGATAACAGTTCCCACTGCCGCGTTTTCCGGTATGGTCCCATTGTAGATTGGGGCCGAGAATACTGGTGGACGGTTGCCAGCGTTTAAGACAAGCACACGCACAAGTGCTGACCCAGTGAGGGGAGGGACCCCATTGTCGGCTGCGAATACAGAGAACAGGTACATGGGTGACAACACGAAGTCCAACGGCACTAGTGTGACAATACCACCAGTCACAGGGTCGATTTGGAATAGCTGGCTCACGCTGTCACTCAATCCGTACGTAATCTGCGCATTCGGGGAAGGATCTGGGTCCGTCGCTGCAACTGTCACCACACTAGTGAGAGGACTGGTCTGCTCCAAGATGCTCCCCTGGTACAGTTGCATGGAGAACTGAGGAGATAAGATGTTGACGTAGAGGACATTCACTTCCAACACAGTGAGGCCGACCAGAGAGGGTGTCACGCTGTCTACAGCCTGTATGGTGAGGCGGTAGAACTGCGTCGTCCTGTAGTTCAAGCCGAGGGCATTCAGTGTGACCTGCCCTGTATACAGGTTAATCGTGAACGGTATCAGCAACGTGCTCCCACTGATGGAATAATAAAGAATGTTTCCCGTGGTGGAGGAGGCCGTTGCGTTGACGACCACGTACCCGCTTGGCGCAGACTCCAGCACGCTTGCAGTGTACAGGCTTGAGGAGAACTGTGGGGCAGCCGGGTCAATAATCCCAACGGTCAAGGTCGTCTGCGAAGACAGCTGCGGAGTTCCTCCATCGTGGATTAGGACGGAAAGGACGACGGCGCTGCCAAGGAGTGGGTTGGCCAGGCTCCCATTCACCCAGACTATCCCGGTACCGGAGTCAATTGCAAACACACTGTATGGGTCACCAGCAAGGATTGAGTAAGTAATCTTTGCATTGCTCCCGATATCCCTGTCAGTGGCATTTATTTGGAGTACAGTAGTGCCCATGGGAGCAGTCTTCAACTGATATGCTATATAAGGGGCATTGATAAACTGTGGAGCATTGTCGTTCACATCCCCTATGCGGACCAAGACATCAGCCTGAGCCAGGCGGGACGAGTCATTGAGGTCTTTCACCTGTACTGCTAGAGTGTACTGAGACTGCTGCTCCCTGTTGAATGAACACAGAGCAGAGAGGTTTCCACTGGACGGAACGACAATGAAGCACGGGTTTGGAAGTGGCAGGTAGTAGACAAAGACGCCAGGGTGGCCAAAGCTGAACAGAGAAAGTTGTATTGGGACTGAAATGTTTACAGCATTGTTTTCAGTGATTGTGGTGAACAGCTGTTGTGGGTGGAAGGCCAAGTTGGTGAAGCCACATGGTTTGGCCGTCACAATGACAGTAGCCATTGCTACCTTTCCTCCTCCATCAGTGGCAAGTACGGTGACCTGGTAGGCGCCTGTTAGATTGTAGTTGTTGACGACAACAAGGTCACCAGTGTTAAGGATCACTGCCAGTGCTCCTGTTCCATTACCAGATGATAAAGAGTAGTGAATCTGTCCATTAGTTCCGCTGTCTGTATCCACAGCTTGTACGGTGTATATGGGCACCTTTATTAATACAGGGATGCTCAGATCGACCTGGTAGATTGATTGTGAGAACACAGGAGGATGGTTTGCGGCTGCCACGACTATATCAACTGTAGCTTTTGAGTACAGTCTGGGCACCCCACTGTCAAACACGTACAAATCAAATCTGATTGAGGAGAAAGCACCCACTCCGTAGAGGCTGGACTGCAAAGACAAGTCTCCTCCTGTGCTGACAGAGAAGTACCGGGCAGCCACTGCATTCAAGATCAGAAAGGAGGAGACCTGGGCATTGGTGCCCTGGTCAGCATCTGATATACTAAAATGATAGAGGGGCACATTTGTTGGGGCATCTTCTGCGACAGTGATAGCAATGTAAGGACTGGAGAAAGTGGGGCTGTTGTCATTCACGTCTGCCACAGTGACAGCAAGAGAAACGTTTGTTGAATATCCATTGCGGTAAGATGCTTGCACAACGAGCAGGTAGGACGGTATGCTCTCGCGATCCAATGAGATCTGCGTCCTCACCACCCCGGCAGGGTCTATGATGAAGCTGTTAACAGTGTTCCCAGCCACAATGCTGTAGGAGACTGCTCGGAGGTCTGTGGTGTTGAACTGGGCTACGAAGAAGTACGGCTCAAGGCCCTCAGAAACAGAAGATGTGAAGGGACCGGTGATGGTTGGACCAGAGTCCAGGATGTCCAGGACACTGACATGGAATGTGGCCGTGGTATTCAGACTTGGAATGCCTGGGTTGAAGGCAGTGATGACGAGGTTGTATCCTGTGGAGGACTCGTAGTCTAGAGGGCTAGTTACAACCAGACTGCCTGTCGAGGGACTAAGTGAGAATGGTAAGCCAGTAGACTGCTGCAAACGGAAGAAAACTATTGCATTGCTGCCACCATCTGGATCAAAGACACTGACAGTGAACACTGTAGAGCCGGTTGCTGCATTTTCTGGTACAAAGATATCTGGTATTGGGAACACAAATGTGGGAACGTGATCATTCATATCAGTCACCTGCACTGTCACCCTGGTGTAATTTGCCAAAGAGACTGGGGTGCCGCTGTCTGTAGCAGCTACTGTAAGGGTGTGAATTGCTAATCGTTCTCGGTCTATGTCAGCAATCACTGTCAGCACGCCAGTGCTTGAGATTTGAAATAGTGCCAATGACAGGGGATTGGCTGAGTCAATTATTGAGTAGGTGAGTAGTGCATTTGTGCCTACATCACCGTCTGTTGCTAAAACATTGCCCACTATTGTGCCTATAACAGAATGCTCTGTTGTTGCAAAATGGAGGTCGACTGCCACAAACTGAGGCCTATTGTCATTCGCGTCCACCACGTTGACAGTGAAGGAGCACGAAGTGGTGTGCGTTCCATCTGAGACTCCTATTATAAGGTTGTAGAACGAACTCATTTCATAGTCGAGAGGAGCAATCAGATACAAAGCGCCAGTTGTTACGAGTATGGAGAGCGGAGGGTTGGCTGGAGTGGACGACTGGATAGAGTACATGAGGACCCTGCTGTCCGTGACCTGTGCTACATAGGTGGCCACTGGGGTCCCAATGGGGGTTGATTCCGAGATGGTGACTGTGGAGGATGCTGCGGAACAGGAAGGTGCAGCTATGCTTGGCGATGAGGGAGGAACTACGACGATCTGTATTGTGGTGGACTGCGAAAGCGGTGGGTTGCCATAGTCAGCAACCTGTATGGATACTGCGTAGCGAGACGCGTTGAGTGGGGCAGCGAGATAGATGAAGCCACTCCAGAGATCGATGGTGAAGGGCAGTCCAGCGGGATTTAGGATGGAGTACGACAGTAGGCTGTTGTTTCCAGTGTCGAAGTCGAGAGCAAATACTCGCATCACAGGCATGGTAGTATTGACTAGGAGGTTTTGGAAAACCAGTGCGGTAAAATTGATTGTCCCGAACTGCGGCATTTCGTTGACGTCCACAACATTGACGACAACAAGGGCAAAGGTCATCATTTGAATACCAGCTGCACCGGGATGAGAGCCGCTGATCACAAGAGAGTAGACTTTTTGCTGCTGGTAATTCAGCTCCAAGAACGTGGATATGACCCCGGACGCATTGTCAACAGAAAACTGGTGGTATGTGTCACCCATAGTTATGGCGTAGAGAACGCTAAGATCAACGGAGTCAGAGGTGTATGCCGCAACCATAGTTACAACTGACCCAACGCTGGCGGGACCCTCTGGTACTCCCGCAGTGGTGACAGGAGTAGTGAAAAAGGGCTTGGTGTTTGTGCTGTTGGCTAGGACGAGGGTCACGTTACAGGTAGTCTGCATCGGGTAAAGGCCACTATCTCGTGCGGCCACCACCAGGACAAGATTGGTCTGCCCGAACGCTGTCAAAATGAAATTAGTCGTCACAGCACCCGTGGAATCATTGACCTTGAAGTAACCGTAGCCGGTGCCCCCTAGCAAAGCGTATCTCACGGTACCATCGGGGGCCGGGTCGTAGTCCAGTGCTGTGATATTGGCTACGGTCGTGCCCACCGATGCATCGGTGAATACTAGCACTCCCAGTGGGGAGTTGCCAGTAAAGGACGGGGCCATGGTGTTCTCGTTGACATTCGAAACCTTCACGGTGTAAGGCCCAGGTTGCTGAGCATTCGTAACAGGATTGGTAGCTGCCATTATGATATTGTACCCTCCCCCAGATGTCTCGTAGTTCAAGGGTGACGTAACATATACCGCGCCGGACAAGACGTTCACTCCAAATTTGCTGTTGGCACTGACCCCCGGCGTAAACAAATACGCGACGGCCGAAGTGCTGGCGTACCGTGCATGAACGAAGAATGCGACTGTGTTGTTGGGGAGGTCTTCAGGGATCTGAAAGCTAGCTGGGAGTGGTTCAAAAAGTGGGGCAACGGTGTAAGTGGTGATCACTGATATAAACACCAACGTGGAGGAGACGAAGGAAGGTGATTGCAAGTTCACGGCTGTTACTACAAGTGGATACGTTGTGTAGGACGGGTCGAGAGTCCCTACCTTCTGGAGCTGACCGCTAGTGACTCCAACGTTGAATACTGTTCTGTCCACGACATTGTATTGGATAGTTCCACCAGCGTTCTTGAGGTTGGTTGCAGACACAGCGCAGGGTGGGCTGAACTGACCGTTGCCATCGGTGACCATGAGGGTGCAAGCATACGTCGGCAAGGAGAACTGGGGGTAGGTGTCGATGACGATCTGAAGCTGGAACGTTAAGGTAACAGTGGATGTGCTAGTCAGACTTGGTGTCCCAAAGTCTGCTACACGGAAGACCACAGTGTAGGTAATAGGGCTTGTCTCATAGTCCAGCTCTCTTGTTAGCCTAATGGTGCCGAGGAGAGGGTCCAGGCTGAATGCAGTGGCATCGTTGCCGCTGACAACGTAGAACCCAAGCATGCCATTGGTTCCTGCGTCGGCATCTGTCCCCGTAAGGGTGGTGAGAAGTGACCCTTCCTGGGTGGTGTCAGGGAATGATATAGTGCTGGGTACAGCTGGGTTTAAAATGGGTGCATTGTCGTTGACGTCCAGCACTGTCACCTCCACTGTCACCGATGACGACTGCACCACCCCAAACACAGACTGGTAGGTCGCCGTGACAGTGAAGGAGTAGAAGGCAATTAATTCCCTGTTCAACATACCAGTTGTGGCGATTGCTCCTGTGGTACTTGATATGGCAAAAGGCACCTGTCCACCGCCGCTGATGGAGTACTGCAAACGGCCACTTATGATTTCAGTGGTGTAAGCTTGAACTGTGAGTACCGGTGTACCTGCAGACTGATTTTCCACAACATAAGCTCTGTACTTTGATGTCCTGAAGAAAGGGTACCCATCATCCTGGTTTACAATGTTAATTTGAATAGTTGCCATGGTGAAGGCTATATTTGGACTGGGGTCGTAGGATGCAATGGTGAGGTTGAAGGGTGCGGGCTGGATGTCATAGTCAAGAGGGATCACACTCCGTAACAGACCTGAGGGATTTACCTGGAAAAAGCCCAAGTTGTTTCCTGCAGCAATGCAAAAGCTGTCCCTTCCCTCAATTCCCAAGTCAGTATCCTGGAACAGGAAGTTGAAGATTGTGGAATTGACAGGAACAGTTTCAAGAGGTGAAACACTGGGTACCAAAGGAATGATGGAGGGAGGAGTGTTACTGGTCGGAATGACGGTTACAGTGACCTGTGTGGTGCTATTCATAGTTGCTACCAGAAAGTCAGCTGCCCGGACAGTTAGTGTGTACTGCCCCTGTACTATCTGCAGGGGCGTGGCCAACATGATGTAACCGGTCACTGCATCGACCGTGAAGATGGGTGAAGACGCATTAACCAGCGAGTAAACTGACACTCCATTGGTGCCGATATCAAGGTCGGTCGCCATAAGCTGGAAAAAGCCCGACTTGGCTGGCAAGCCGGCATATATTTCCACCACGTAAGGGCCATTGGGAAAGATTGGACCGTGATTGTTGATGTCCATCACGACCACTGTCACCGCACAGTAATGAAAGTTGCTCTGGTACTGCGCTCTCAGCACAAGGTACAAAGCTTCCCTTTGAGCTCGGTCAAACACATAGCTGGATGCAACGGTTGTCAAAATGGCGTTTCCGTTGAGCGTGAAAGCATTGATGAAGTCACCGGCAATGATTGTATAAGTGATGGGTAAGAAACTTTGTGTCGGACTTAGGGTGACGACAAAGGTACCTCCGGGAGCCTCCTCGATAACAGAACAATTTAGGTGACACACACCCGTGCCCGCATTGTGCAACAGCACAGCTCCGCCTACCATGGTCGATGACGAATACACCATGGCAAAGATCAGCTGGTACGCAGTGAGTGGGGGGTGCCCCCCATCAGTGGCCGACACATTCAGTGTGAAAACACTGCCTGCGGTGCCTGATAAACTGATTTGCAGTGTGAGAACTCCTGATAGCGACAGAGAAAATGCAGAGGTATTGGTGACAAGGGCGTAGGTTAGCTGACCATTGGTTCCTGTGTCAGAGTCCGTTGCGCTCAGCGTGAATACGGTGCTAGCAATTGGTCGGTTGTCCGGCACAAGAATTTTATCCATTGACACGTAAAAGGCAGGGGGATGGTTTTTGTAACCACTGGTGGTGAGAGACACAGTAGTAGAGGCAAACTGCTGGAGTGGGAGGAGAAGGTCCATTGCCATAACGGTGAAGGAGGTTGATGACGGAAGAGGTGGGCTCAGTTTTCTCAGCTCGCCTGTCAAAGGGTTGAGGTAGATTGCACTAGTAACGCTGGCAGGAGTATTGGCGCCAAACTGGTGATTTGTGATGCCGTTGTAACCTGCATCAAGCTGGGTGGCGGCCACACTCCCCACGATGTCACCCACTGCAAGATCCAGGGGTGCAGTGATTGAGATGGGTCCGGGGAATGTTGGAGCGCAGTCATTTACATCCAAGACAATGATCGTCAATTGAACAATGGCAGAATCCAGTGTCCCGTCGAAGGCAGCTATCCCGAGAAGGTAGCTGCTTTGTTGCTCACGGTCCAACTGGACCGAGTTGGTCACGACACCAGTGCTGCTGTTAATCACAAATCTGCCCAAGTTGTTGCCTGTCACGATGCTGAAGAGCACAGTCGGAGAGTCTGGGTCGTAGGCAGTGATGGGTGGGCAGGCAACGCCCCCACGGTTCTCGGTGATCCAGCAGGGACAGTTGAAGGGGTTAATGACTGGAGCTATGTCGTACGCCTTTGTTATGTTGACGTTTAGGGTTGAGATTGCAGAGTAACTGCTCGGTCCCCAGTCTAATGCAAGAACGGACACCCTCGCTGACTGGATGGACACATATCTGATAGCTGTGCTGGAAGCCACAAAAAGCTGACCTGTCACGGAGTCCAATGTGAACACATCTGGTTCCGAGTACAGGATGGAGTACTGAATCGCGCCATAGCACTTGGCGTCATTGTCATGTGCCGCAAAGTTGAAGATTGGCACCGACGTGTTAGCTGACTCCAGGATTGTGATATTGTAATTAGAGTTGGGAAATATGGGCGGATTGTCATTTATCTCTATGATAGAGGCAGTGACAGAACAGGTGCCACTGAGCCCTTGGCTCTGGACTTGAACAGTCATCACGGCAAATGAAGAGACCTCATAGCTGATGCGTGCTGTGGAGAGAATTGTACCTGTGTTGCTGTTGATGGAGAACCAGTTGGGACTGATGCTGGTGAAGCTATAGCTGAGCTGCCCGTCCGGGTTGACAACTTTCAATTGAGAAGTGAGGGTGGTTCCAATTGGAACCTCCTCTACGATGGCAGGCATGTAAATGGATTGGTTGAATATGGGCTGTTCGTTGATTTTCAAAACAGGCACATTGATGTTCAGTGAGGAGTTTAGGATCGGCTGTCCATTATCATAGGCCAGGAGGGTGAGTGTGTAACCAGTAGGAAAGCTGTTGTAGTCGAGGGGACCACTCACGGTGATATTGTAAATATGGTTTCCAAGGTCAGCCGACAACTGAAAGCAACTGCAATCATAAGTGGTAAGACTGAGACCAGCAACAGTTGTGTCTGAGTCAGTGACCTGTATTGTGGCAAAAACTGTCCCAACTTTGGCTCCCTCAGTGATGGTGGCATTACGCAGGACATGAATAACGGGTGGAAACTTATTGACACTGTCAGTGAATATCATTATTGATGTTTGGGTTGACTGAGGGGGGTAACCTAGGTCAGAGGCCGTGATGGTCAGGACACTGGGTTGGGGGGATGACCTGTTGTACAGCGAGAGGCCCACAGTAAGGGATCCCGTGTATGGGTTGAGGATGAAGCTAGCTGGTGGGGTGGCCAGCCAGTACACGATCTGTCCGTTTATCCCCAAGTCAAGGTCTGTGGCCAGAAATGTGGCAATCACGGTTCCGAGGGCGGCATCTTCGCGGACATGGACGACGGGGGCGACAGTTGAGAAGACGGGCGCATGCGAGTTGGTCCCAACCACCTGCACGGTTACGTTGCAGTAGGCCACGCACGCTCCTCCTCCTTCTGTCACCTCTAAGGCGAACTGCTCCACACTCTGCCGGGTCGCATTTAAGGGTTGAGCGGTGACAATTATGGGGTATGCGAAACATCTCACGCCGTAAGTCTGGAGGCTAAACTTATTGGCCGAGGCCCCTGGTAGGATGGTGTAACTGGGCTTGTCCAAGAGGCTAGACGCTGCCGGTACATTGGCCGTGGTTTGCGATAGGCCTTCCACAGCCGACGACGAGTAGTACTGTGGAAAGGTTATGTCACATGCGGAGAATGAAGGTAGGACGTTGATTATGACAGAGAGACTCGATTGCTGCCCAGACACCAGAAGGCAGTAGTACGTTTCCAAAGTTTGTACGTAACCCGTGGTCCCGTTCGCAACACATCGGGGAGTCTGGGCCTGAAAGCTTGACTGGGTGCTCTGCAAAACCGTAAGGCTCCCAGTCGAGGAACTTATGGAAAACACCGAGCTTGGACATAGCTCCGAGAAGATTACGGTGTACGGCGCCGATAGTCCGGCCGCCGCCAGGGGGAGGAGTATGGTGGCATTCTGGACGAAACTGGAGAAAGGAACCGGTACCGTCACGACGCTGGCAGGATTTCCAAGTCTGTGGAGCAGAGACGCCAACACCAGGAGACATGCGAAATGCCTGCACGTCATCATCGATATCTGATGCAGTGTTTTTTAGGTGATCAAGGAGTACCGTCACGAAACCAGCATGGTGGGGAGGGGAGCGATTTATAATGCAAAAAAGTCTCACTTACCAATCACTACGACACAGTGAAATGTCAATGGGAGAGAATCTGCACAAATCTACTTACTGACGGGGGCGGACTTCGCTGGAATGTTTCAGCCCTGCCCACTTCCGCTAAATTTGAAATAAAAGCCCGCTTTTTTTAAATTTGGAGTTAAAAGTAAAACAACAAAACAAGACAGACGACAGACATGAATTAGAACTAGTGACACAGAAGTAGGCGGGTCTGCATTTTAGTCAGAATCACTGCTTGTATCATGTCTCCGTCTCTTGTGCTGCTTGTTCGATTCACCGCCCCTTTCACTGCCTCTCTCCACCTTCCGTCCCCTGTCCTCCTCACTGCCTCTCTCCACCTTCCGTCCCCTGTCCTCCTCACTGCCTCTCTCCACCTTCCGTCCCCTGTCCTCTTCACTGCCTCTCTCCACCTTCCGTCCCCTGTCCTCCTCACTGCCTCTCTCCACCTTCCGTCCCCTGTCCTCCTCACTGCCTCTCTCCACCTTCCGTCCCCTGTCCTCTTCACTGCTGCCGTCATCACTACCAGCCTTTTTCCTTTTGTGCTTCTTTGATTTTTTGTGCTTCTTCTTACTCCTGTACCAACAGAAAGATTCATTATCAAAAATAGTAGTCCTCCGTTGCTTGAGAGTAGTGTGTAATGATAGATACAAACTGTCAACTCACTTCTCTTTTGAGTGGGAAGATGCAGTAGTACTCTCCAGGGAAGCTTTGTGGGCACTTCCTTTGCTGTCTGCCTTCACCAACGTCAGCTTGCCACTGTCCTTGAGCGTTGAAGGGTCATGCTGATAAGGGATTAGGAAAGAGAGAGGACAGGGGTATGGGGAAGAGGACAGGTATGGGGAAGAGAGGACAGGTATGGAGAAGAGAGGGCAGAGGTATGGGGAAGAGAGGACAGAGGTATGGGGAAGAGAGGACAGAGGTATGGGGAAGAGAGGACAGAGGTAGGGGCAAGTGAGGACAGAGGGATAAGGCACAGGTCATGGGCAAACCTCAAAGACGGTGACTCCATCATTAGACTTGGCACCTGCGTTAGTCCCAGTGTGCAGTGCTGCAGCTCTCTGGCTACAAAAGGATGTATGCAGCTTTGTCAGCACATGCGTCGTTGAGAGAAGGCCCCCAACAGATGATCTACCACCATCTAGCTATACCCTTACACACACCTTCATCCCTCCAATTCACCTCTGGTAACCAACCCCTTTAACTCTTTCTTCTTCAAGAGGGTCCGCTTCACCTGGCCTTCGCTTGCACACTTCGGCTATCTCCTGTCTAGTTAAGTTCTGGACCATTTTCCCACTTGTCTGTGGCTTCTTTAGTCCTCTATTAGACAGTGTATGTGTGTGTGTGTGTGTGTGTGTGTGTGTGTGTGTGTGTGTGTGCATGTGTGTAAGTGTGTGTGTGTGTGTATGCGTGTATGTATGTATGTACGTGTATGTATGTATTTATGTATGTATTTATGTATGTATATGTGCTTCCACTCACAGAGCAGCCGCCATGGCTTCTTCTTCTGCCTTCTTCAGCGCAGCTACCTCCTAGCAGGGTCCAAAGGAAGTACTATGTCAGAACTACACTACAAAAAAGACTGCTTACTACACATGGGGGTGGGGGTGGGGTGCCAGAGCTATTAAGTCACAGCCCTTTCCCATGTCCTCGTGTCTACACTGCATTGGATGCAGAGGAATGCAAAAGAACCAAGTTGGTATTACCAATGAGTTTGGTATTCTCATCACCTTCCACAGTAATTTGCCTTGTTTGGGTTCAGATTAATGTATTGCTGACATCACTAAATAGCCAAGTCCCATGGCATGCATTCACCATCACCTGGTGTCCGTGTTAAAGACAAGACATCTCCACCAACTGGAAACCAATAGTTGTGCAACCCCTTGATAGACTGGTTGTTTTTTTTTCTACACAACTCCCCCCCCCCCCCCCCACACACACACAGGTTGTCTTCTACACAACTTAGCCCCACCCCCCCACACACACATAGGTTGTCTTCTACACAACTTAGCCCCCCCCCACACACACACAGGTTGTCTTCTACACAACTTAGCCCCCCCCCCACACACACACAGGTTGTCTTCTACACAACTTAGCCCCCCCCCCCCACACACAGGTTGTCTTCTACACAACTTAGCCCCCCCCCCCCCCCCCACACACACACACATAGGTTGTCTTCTACACAACTTAGCCCCCCCCACACACACACACACATAGGTTGTCTTCTACACAACTTAGCCCCCCCCCCACACACACAGGTTGTCTTCTACACAACTTAGCCCCCCCCCACACACACACAGGTTGTCTTCTACACAACTTAGCCCCCCCCACACACACCCACACACACACATAGGTTGTCTTCTACACAATTTCCCCCCCCCCCCACACACACACACGTGTACACAGGTTGTCTTCTACACAACTTCCCCCCCCCATAGGTTGTCTTCTACACAACTTAGCCCCCCCACACACACATAGGTTGTCTTCTACAAAACTTTGCCCCCCCCCCCCCCACACACACATAGGTTGTCTTCTACAAAACTTTGCCCCCTCATACACTGTATCAACAAAAAGCATGCCGATTTTCACACTAACATACATATCATCCATGGGGGACCCAATATATATCATCCATGGGGGACCCGATATATATCATCCATGGGGGACCCGATATATGCTATTTGTCCCACTGGGCTAGAAGGGCATGCATGCTAGACCTGTTTGAACTGAAGATTGAGAAATGACTATATCCCGTTCCAGTTCCCAAAACACACACATGCACATACAAAAACACATACATTGCACCTCCTAACATGAAGAAACAGCTAACACAAAGGAAGAACCCAAAGGTCTCATAAACTGCCAAACACTGGTAGTCATGTCCACAGAACGACAAACTCAGCTGCAATTCAATGAGTCCTCCCACCCATATACATGTACATGTACCAAGAGAAAAGTTTTATTTATCGATCTTGATCCATCATTTGCCAAAATCCCCTTCTCAATCTCCTAACAATTGGCTTCCCTCCACCAAAAATAGAATAAAATCCAAGCTGGCTAACCTGTTTGATCTTGTCTTTTGCACTGGTCACAGTAGATTCCTTTGTATACCTTTTTTAAAAAAATATAAACAAAGCATGCATGTGCAGAGTACAGTACCATCCATCTTGCAGAGACTCACCAAGTGAGGTCCTTCCCCTTC
Source organism: Spongilla lacustris (assembly GCA_949361645.1). Lineage (NCBI taxonomy): Eukaryota > Metazoa > Porifera > Demospongiae > Spongillida > Spongillidae > Spongilla > Spongilla lacustris. The sequence continues at coordinate 7,368,512 of OX442429.1, read as the reverse complement.
TGCCACCTCCCTACGGGAGCCTTCAGGGAGTGTCCTTCATGGTCAGGTGAGCAGGGGAAAGATAGAGCAGTCAGTGTAAGTGCATTTAAAGAGGACAGAACAGTCAGTGTACGTGCATTTAAAGAGGACAGAACAGTCAGTGTACGTGCATTTAAAGAGGACAGAACAGTCAGTGTACATGCATTTAAAGAGGACAGAACAGTCAGTGTACGTGCATTTAAAGAGGACAGAACAGTCAGTGTACGTGCATTTAAAGAGGACAGAACAGTCAGTGTACATGCATTTAAAGAGGACAGAACAGTCAGTGTACGTGCATTTAAAGAGGACAGAACAGTCAGTGTACATGCATTTAAAGAGGACAGAACAGTCAGTGTACGTGCATTTTAAAGAGGACAGAACAGTCAGTGTACATGCATTTAAAGAGGACAGAGCAGTCAGTGTAAGTGCATTTAAAGAGGACAGAACAGTCAGTGTACATGCATTTAAAGAGGACAGAACAGTCAGTGTACGTGCATTTAAAGAGGACAGAACAGTCAGTGTACATGCATTTAAAGAGGACAGAACAGTCAGTGTACGTGCATTTTAAAGAGGACAGAACAGTCAGTGTACATGCATTTAAAGAGGACAGAACAGTCAGTGTACGTGCATTTAAAGAGGACAGAACAGTCAGTGTATGTGCATTTAAAGAGGACAGAACAGTCAGTGTAAGTGCATTTAAAGAGGACAGAACAGTCAGTGTACGTACATTTAAAGAGGACAGAACAGTCAGTGTATGTGCATTTAAAGAGGACAGAACAGTCAGTGTACATGCGTTTGAAGAGGACATCCCAAGATGTTACATACCATGAGTTTATGAGCTAGAGCAGAAATTGCTCCAATACAAACCAGTGAATACAGTATTTAAATTCTCTCTTCAAAACAAAAATAGGTGTACTATGAATATGTTATAATATTTTTAAAAAATCAATTTAAAATAATAGATAGCTTAAAAGTATATTAGGCCTACATACACTAAACATTAGGCAGATTGGGCAGGGTTCCCAAAACAGATGCCGCATTACCCTCTGGCCAGGATGGTAACAGATAACCTCCGCAGGAGGTACGATAGCGAATTGGTCGAATGAGTCACTTGTTTCCTTGCAGAATTGCTAGGACGCATCGGGCGCACCCGGCATGTTAGTTCTTAAGATACGGCAGAGCCACAGTCGAAACAAATCCAAGTTACAATAAGATTCGGTGACAATTACCCTCGGCCTCGTGAAGTTATTTCATTGTTTTACCCCCTCGTCTCACCTAGGTAGTTTTCTCTGTCCTTGTCAACCTTTACATCCTCCCATTCAAATCGATCTTGCCCACCCCTTGTGCCACCTCTGGTGGGTATATGGATAGACATGATAAATTTACGCGCTACACGGATAACAGAAACAAATGTGATTCTATTTAGTGCCCTGCGCGCGAACATTCACGTGAACGTAAGTAGCGAACGTGGCCGGGCCGCAGCTCAGGTTAGAGTCAAGCCAGTGTGACGATTGTTTAGAGCTTTGTTCCACTGTAGAGTTGATATGCAGCAACAACAGCTGGGCGGAGGAGGCCTTAATTTAGGTGGACTTGGCCTTGGCGGAGGTCTTGGTCAAGCTGGAGGCCTTGGCGGAGGTCTTGGTCAAGCTGGAGGCCTTGGTGGTGGTTTTGGTCAAGCTGGAGGCCTTGGCGGGGGTCTTGGTCAAGCTGGAGGCCTTGGCGGGGGTCTTGGTCAGATGGGAGGTCTTGGAGGGGGTCTTGGTCAGATGGGAGGTCTTGGAGGGGGTCTTGGTCAGATGGGAGGTCTTGGAGGGGGTCTTGGCCAGATGGGAGGCCTTGGAGGGGGCCATGGTCAGACTGGAGGTCTTGGAGGGGGTCTTGGTCAGACTGGAGGTCTTGGAGGGGGTCTTGGTCAGATGGGAGGTCTTGGAGGGGGTCTTGGTCAGACTGGAGGTCTTGGAGGGGGCCTTGGTCAGATGGGAGGCCTTGGAGGGGGTCTTGGTCAGATGGGAGGCCTTGGAGGAGGTCTTGGCCAAACTGGAGGCCTTGGAGGGGGTCTTGGCCAAACTGGAGGCCTTGGAGGGGGTCTTGGCCAAACTGGAGGTCTTGGAGGGGGTCTTGGTCAGACTGGAGGTCTTGGAGGGGGTCTTGGCCAAACTGGAGGTCTTGGAGGGGGTCTTGGCCAAACTGGAGGCCTTGGAGGGGGTCTTGGCCAGACTGGAGGTCTTGGAGGGGGTCTTGGTCAAATGGGAGGTCTTGGAGGGGGTCTTGGTCAGACTGGAGGTCTTGGAGGGGGTCTTGGTCAGATGGGAGGCCTTGGTGGGGGACTTGGTCAGATGGGAGGACTTGGAGGGGGACTTGGTCAGATGGGAGGACTTGGAGGGGGCCTTGGTCAGATGGGAGGTCTTGGAGGGGGTCTTGGTCAGATGGGAGGCCTCGGTGGAGGTCTTGGAGGGGGTCTTGGCCAGACAGGTGGGTTAGGAGGTGGTCTTGGAGGGGGCCTCGGTCAAACTGGAGGACTTGGTGGAGGTATTGGTCAGATGGGAGGGCTTGGTGGAGGATTAAAGTTTGGAGGTTAGTTTTCATTGAGCAGTTTGTGCACATTAGTTGTTACATGTCTTTGCAGGTTTGTCTGGGCTTGGTGGTCTGGGGCAACAGAATGTTGGACTGGGGACTGGACTTGGGGGAGTTTCATTGGGAGGAGGAACAGGACTTGGTCTGGGCGGAGCTTTTGCTGGGGGGCAAAAAAGTAAGGCTATATTTAGTGCACCGGTGGGGAAGATGGGGAGCCCTGTAGACCCCCCATTGCAGAACATTCAGATCGACAGCCTTTGATATCTTGGTGCTCATTCCAATGTATGTTTGTTACCCACAAGTTTTATGCGACTCAATCTAGTAGGTCACATTTGTAATGTTGACATAACATTTATGTGTGTTCAGAACTGGACTTTAGGCGTTACTTTTGAAGTTGGTTTTAATGCCCTCCTCCCTCTCCTCTTCCCTCGTGAACCTCCTCTCCCCCCCCCCCCCCCCCCCCCTTTTTCTGCAGGTAACACGGGTCAGCTGCAGTCAGTGCCTCAGGCCCAAGTGATGCTCAATGCCTTGCAATCTCCTGCGGTGTTTTCTGACGACAGGGACGTCACACTGATGAAGTTCAACCACCTCCAGGCGTACTGTGGCACAGGAAAAGGCCTCGCCAGTTACATGGGACAGCCTCAGTCTGTGGATTTCACTCCCGAGAACCCTTTCTGCCGATTCAAAGTAAGTCAGTGTTTGTGTTGTGTGGTGGTGGTGGTGATGGTTGTGTGCGTGTGTGTGTGTGTGATGGTTTGTGTGTATGTGTGTGTGATGGTTTGTGTGGGTGTGATAGTTTGTGTGCATTTGGGTGTGTGATTTCGTGTGCATGTGGGCATGTGTGATAGTGTGCATGTAGGCATGTGATAGTGTAACTTGTTGGATTTTCTGGGGCCACACCCCTCCATGGATATTTGCTTGCCTTTGATCTTCTGATTATAGGATTAAATGTAGTTATAGTATGCAAGAGTACAGGTAGTATGTGGTGTTGACTATGTTTCCAATGGACCTTTTGCCTTCTGACATCACAAATTAATTGGTTGTGTTTGACACAACATAAGTCCTTATAGGAACTTCACGAAGAAACACAGCAAGTACGAAATTAATGGTAAATGAATGCCTGACTATATTCCAAAATGAAGTACCTTTGCCAGTTACGGTGCAAATGTTACAGCGCTCACAAGTTACCGGAAGTTGCCCCCCCAAAAATCGAAAAGCGCGACTGTGCGTGTCTCGTTAGCAACTTCCACAATGTTTCGCTGCATACAAATCCCTTACAGAGCTCCATCGTGAAATACAACAAAAATGAAACGTGTGGTAATTTACTTCTCAATAAAAATTTAAAAGGAAAAGCATGGAGGAGCTATGATGGCGAAGTTATGCCATTTTTAAAGTTGCCCCCCCCCCCAAAAAAAAATTCATGCATGACGTCAAAGGCAAAAGGTCCATTGCTGTACATCTGGGAAATTTTTTCACCACGTTTATACAGTGCCCTAATTATATGGAAAATAAGGATATTCATTGTCAATTAGTGGCAACTTGTGTACACTTAAAATTGTCCAAATGCTCCACCCCTAAGCTAATGAATATGCCTTATCAGTGTAATCAAGCTCCATATAAACGGTAGGGCAATGTAAGTAGCTCTTTGATGAGATTTTAAACAGGACATGTTTGGTATATGATCCAAAGAAACCTAGACTAGTTCTGAGCTTTTGATATTTAATCTGGCAACTGTTTTTGGACCATTGGATGCCATAAGGGGTCATTTTTAAAAACGAAGAGACTTGGACTTGATTTGGTAATCTGGCCTAGACAAAGTCTCAATAGAGCGGGCCCCATGGTGCCTATTGCGGACGCAGTGCGGGCCAAACAGCTGCTGCATCATTTATATTTGTATGTTGGGGGCTTTGCCCCCAGTCTCGTGTATTCATTGATCAATATTTTATGTAGTTCGTGCTATCTTGTAGTCATAGCGCCAGCCGCTACATCGTGTGTTCGCACGTACTCAACCACGTTACTACACTTGAATACAAAGGTAATGTATAAATGATAATAGCTCACATTTGATTTAAGAAACGAGTTAATTTATTATTTGTTATCGTGATGATAGTGAACATCCTTCCACACTGTATTGAGACAGCTTGTGTGTACGTGTTATATTCAGTTTGTGCGTATGGGGACATCCATAGCAATATCCTATGGGGACCATCCATAGCAATATCCTATAGCAATGTCCCCATAGGGCATTGCTATAGGATATTGCTATGGATGGTCCCCATAGGATATTGCTATGGATGTCCCCATAGGATATTGCTATGGATGTCCCCCATAGGATATTGCTATGGATGTCCCCCATAGGATATTGCTATGGATGTCCCCATAGGATATTGCTATGGATGTCCCCCATAGGATATTGCTATGGATGTCCCCCATAGGATATTGCTATGGATGTCCCCATAGGATATTGCTATGGATGTCCCCCATAGGATATTGCTATGAATGTCCCCATAGGATATTGCTATGGATGTCCCCCATAGGATATTGCTATGGATGTCCCCATAAGATATTGCTATGGACGTCCCCATAGGATATTGCTATGGATGTCCCCATAAGATATTGCTATGGACGTCCCCATAGGATATTGCTATGGACGTCCCCCATAGGATATTGCTATGGATGTCCCCCATAGGATATTGCTATGGATGTCCCCCATAGGATATTGCTATGGATGTCCCCATAGGATATTGCTATGGATGTCCCCCATAAGATATTGCTATGGACGTCCCCATAGGATATTGCTATGGATGTCCCCATAAGATATTGCTATGGACGTCCCCATAGGATATTGCTATGGACGTCCCCATAGGATATATAGTATGCTTTACCACACTGGCACAGTATGCTTTACTGTATGGTATAATTATGGAAAAGTCCTAAAAATGGGAGGAAAATGTCTTCAACTTCAACTATAGTCTTAGGCGTATAATGCTGGTAAATGCACCAAGCTGCCAAAAATTTATGATGCACTCAATCATACAATTTAGAAATTATTACAGCTGATTAGTTACCTGATTCCTAAATGCGTATACTACTGAAAAAACAATGTTAGCGCAAAAAAAAACAACTTAAAAATCAAACCCAATTAAAACCAAATGAAATTGATTTGTGAACTAGCAGTAAATGCTGAGCACTTCACACACAAAGTATATATTTGTCCAATGGTCCTGAAGGCCAAATGTATGTACAGCCAGACCTACATGTACATGTACTGTATAAAAATTTAAGAGAAGTTGCTCTCTGTAGCAATTGACCCCTTTCTAGTAAGGATTGTGTGAGAATGTATGACCTTTCTTTGTGGTGGATGTCAATGCCATGAGGGGCAGGGGGGAGGGGTTGATTTGAGAAGCTCTAAAGGTATCCATGGGGGGGGGGGGGGGGAGGGGTTGATTTGAGAAGCTCTAAAGGTATCCATGGGGGGGGGGGGGGGGGGGGTTGATTTGAGAAGCTCTAAAGGTATCCATGGGGGGGGGGGGGGGGGTTGATTTTAGAAGCTCTAAAGGTGTCCATGGTGGGGGGTGATTTGAGAAGCTCTAAAGGTGTCCATGGGGGGGGGGGGGGGTGATTTTAGAAGCTCTAAAGGTGTCCATGGGGGGGGGTGATTTGAGAAGCTCTAAAGGTGTCCATGGGGGGGGGGGGGGGGGGGGGGTGATTTGAGAAGCTCCAAAGGTGTCCATGGGGGGGGGGGGGGGTGATTTGAGAAGCTCTAAAGGTGTCCATGGGGGGGGGGGGGGGGGGGGGGAAAGCTGTAGAGCTGTTGTTATGGATAGGCTTCAAGGTTAATGTACTTATGTCCAAGAGGGGAGGCATCTGGACCTAATATGTCCAAGAGGGGAGGCATCTGGACCTAATATGTCCAAGAGGGGAGGCATCTGGACCTAATATGCCCAAGAGGGGAGGCATCTGGACCTACTATGTCCAAAAGGGGAGGCATCTGGACCTACTATGTCCAAGAGGGGAGGCATCTGGACCTACTATGTCCAAGAGGGGAGGCATCTGGACCTAATATGTCCAAGAGGGGAGGCATCTGGACCTAATATGTCCAAAAGCGGAGGCATCTGCACCTACTATGCCCAAGAGGGGAGGCATCTGGACCTACTATGTCCAAGAGGGGAGGCCTCTGGATCTAATATGCCCAAGAGGGGAGGCATCTGGACCTACTATGTCCAAGAGGGGAGGCATCTGGACCTAATATGTCCAAGAGGGGAGGCATCTGGACCTACTATGTCCAAGAGGGGAGGCATCTGGACCTACTATGCCCAAGAGGGGAGGCATCTGGACCTACTATGCCCAAAACCCTGGGCCTCGTAAAGTCACCTCTAATTAGCAACCAGGGTAACCAGGCTCTAATCCTTAACTCTTCCATTATTGGGTGCATTATTATGTCCATGTCCATGGGGTAAGCTGAGGCCACCTTTATGAGCCATGTGGTAAGTTGAGGCCACCTTTATGAGCCATGTGGTAAGCTGAGGCCACCTTTATGAGCCATGTGGTAAGTTGAGGCCACCTTTATGAGCCATGTGGTAAGCTGAGGCCACCTTTATGAGCCATGTGGTAAGTTGAGTCCACCTTTATGAGCGTTCAAGTGTCATTTCATCTTCTCTGTGACCAGAACTCCAAATTGTACAAATTAAAGCTTTCACTCCAAAATATTAAACACATCTTATCAGACATTGAAGGTTTCGAAACATGAATTGATCTTATGAACAGCTACAGGCTAGTCTCACACTTGGTAATCTTCATATCATTCAGTATTTCATGGTATATTGTATAATACAGTTATGTAAATCGCACAGTGTGTACGTGTAGTTACCATCACTGCCGATAAAGTACAGAGTGAAGTGTTAGTTAAAGGGTCAATGTTAGTACAAAGGTCAAGTGTTCAAGATCAAGTGTTAGTTAAAGGGTCAAAGTGTTAGTACAAGGGTCAAGTGTTCAAGTTAGTTAAAGGCTCAAGTGTTAAAGGGTCAACTCTTAGTTGTCACAAATGATTGGAGTTAGGTCACATAATAAGGTTATAGTAATGTTCCTTATAATTAGAGTTGAGAATTAGGATTCTTATAATCGGAGTTGAAGAGTTACGAGTTAGGTTACGTATGATCAGGATCAGGCAAGTTACATAAGGAGTTAGTTGTTAGACAGCAGTCCATGGCCAAGTTTCAGAAGACGTGTGGGATGTTCCTTCAATTTTGTTACCATGGTAACTGTGCAAGGTAACGGTGGCGGCTCACCCCCGTGGAGCACCGATGATCGTGAGGATGGTGTGACACACCTTTGGTACAAGGGGTGTTTCTGTATAATCCAGTCGCTTCATACCATTGTGCTGTAACAGTATAGGTACGATTATGGGAGAGAACTGTTCCTAGATTTGTCTGTTCCTAGAATTTCTATTGGCAGAAATGGTCAGCTGTTTTTTTGTTTTTTGTGTGTTTTAATTTAAATTTTTTGGTTAACTTCTGTTGTTGGATAGGGATGTGGGAAAATATTCGCCTGTGTTGTAGGGGCAGGTGCCGTGGAATGACTGGATTGTGCTGGCACACTTCAGCAGCTGCATAGCAACACAGTCCACTGGAAGTATTTATGTCATCAGGCAATAACATGTGATACCAAAGCCAGTCGAGCAACAAAAAGGAAGTGTTTTGCTACGTGGGGTTTGCTGAATTGTCTCTGTTGGTTTTTTTGTTGAAGAGACTGGACTGCACTTTATGTGTGCAATTTATTTGAGAGGTCTTCTATTTTGTTTTCGTAACCTTGGTCACAGTTATAGGGTCGTGTCCTTCGCTCCTGTGATGAAATGCGCGTTCTTCAAACATAATGCGATTATGGTGTGATCAACACTGGAATATGTTTCGTCGACGTATTTGTTTCTTTGGTTGGTTGTTGCCGTATCCATGGTGACTTCAAAGGTGCCTTGGTCCTCGCTTTGCATCACTGCCAACATTGTTCTTGGAGTACACTGTCATGCTTATTAGAGGTGTGGTTTGATAGGAATTAGGAGGGGGGGAGGGGGGGGGGGGGAGCACCTGTGGTACAGTTATGGCAAGCCCCAGTGAACTATGAACTATTTTCCATAACATCGTCAGCCTACATTTCCCGCAATGGTGCAGAAACACATGTCCACCAAACAGTATCTGCCCATAGCACACATTTATCCCCCACACAGCGGGGCATCCCTGGCAACACATCACTTTGGTGGGCATGCGGTGACCTAAGCTGACAGGGTGCACCTAACTATTTATTTCTGAGGTGGTGAATCCCTTGCTGTGCATGTTTTGCCTCTGTGTGTGTGTGTGTGGGTGGGTGGGTGTGTATGTGTGTGTGTGGGTATGGGTGTGTGGGTGTGCGTGTGGACAAAGTGATACTGGTTAATGGGGTGTATATTTGTAGTTGTAAAAGATCTCTCAGTTCAGTGTTGAAGTTGGTGGGAAGGTTCTCATGATAGCGTTAGTTTCCACCTCACCCCACTGTAGTCCAGTACAATGACATCATCTTGTGTGTTGGGTGGCCATTCTCCCTTCCCTGACACATGACTATTTTTAGCAGGAGGTGTGCTTTAAGGAAAAGGCTTTTCCTCGATTGCATAATGTATAGCCTTAATATGACATGGGGTTATGAATGAGGTAGGGGCACCTTTTTACAGCCGAATACGAATGTTCCCCTAGAAGCTATGTGTGTGTGGGGGGTGCATGTGTGCATGTGTGCACGTGTGTGATGTGTGATTCTAGTACAGTTATGTGGAGGAGTGATGGGAATGTGTGTGTACATATATGCATATATTTCTAGTGCAAGCATGTGGAGTGAGATGGAATGTGTGTATGTGTGTGTGCTTCTAGTCAAGCGTGTGGAGGGGTGATGGAATGATGTGTGCTTCTAGTGCAAGTGTGGAGGGGTGATGAATATGTGTGACAGGTGTGCTTCTAAGGGTGACAGAATATGTGTGCAAGCAGTGGAGGTGGTGGAATGTGTGTGTTTAGGGGTGATGCGATACACTGGGTGGTTTAGCCATTATTCTACCTATTACCCCTTCCCACCCCCCGCCCCCCTCAACATTTGCAGGCAATTTGCTATTGTCGCCTACCAACCAGTCGGAATGAAGACGGGCTAGTGGCTCTTCAGTTCAACAAGAAGGACACCGACATTCTGAGTAGCCAAGATGCAATCGCCAAAAAACTACAAGAATGCTTGCCTGACCCGCGTACAATGCAGGCGGTGGTGAGTGGAGTGAGACCTCTTCCTGATGACCAGTAAGTATGCACCCACACCCTGATGATCAGTAGGTATGCATTCACACCCTGATGATCAGTAGGTATGCACCCACACCCTGATGATCAATAGGTATGCACCTTCACCTGGTGATCAGTAAGTATGCACCCACACCCTGGTGATCAGTAAGTATGTACCCACACCGTGATGATGCACCCACACCTGATGATAAGTAAGTATGCACCCTCACCTGATGATCAGTAAGTATCACCCTTTCCTGTCCCTCATATACCCCAGTTGAGTACCTTTCAAATATCCATGTTTTGAATAACCTGTGTACCTATGGTAGGGCACACCTTCCCTTTCACTGTTAGTGCAGGTATTTTAGATTAACCCGTTTTGTCCAGAACTAGCTGGTGAGACAGGCCTGACCAGTGATCTCCTCCCCTCATGTTTGGCTCCACACATTTCCTTGATCTCATATTGTCACTACTTTCATGATGGTGGTCCTCACACCTTCACCCTCATGACCAGCTTCTTTGTGATGGTGGTCCTCACACCTTCACCCTCATGACCAGCTTCTTTGTGATGGTGGTCCTCACACCTTCACCCTCATGACCAGCTTCTTTGTGATGGTGGTCCTCACACCTTCACCCTCATGACCAGCTTCTTTGTGATGGTGGTCCTCACACCTTCACCCTCATGACCAGCTCCTTCATGATGGTGGTCCTCACACCTTCACCCTCATGACCAGCTTCTTTGTGATGGTGGTCCTCACACCTTCACCCTCATGACCAGCTCCTTCATGATGGTGGTCCTCACACCTTCACCCTCATGACCAGCTCCTTCATGATGGTGGTCCTCACACCTTCACCCTCATGACCAGCTCCTTCATGATGGTGGTCCTCACACCTTCACCCTCATGACCAGCTCCTTCATGATGGTGGTCCTCACACCTTCACCCTCATGACCAGCTCCTTCATGATGGTGGTCCTCACACCTTCACCCTCATGACCAGCTCCTTCATGATGGTGGTCCTCACACCTTCACCCTCATGACCAGCTCCTTCATGATGGTGGTCCTCACACCTTCACCCTCATGACCAGCTCCTTCATGATGGTGGTCCTCACACCTATATCACATTTATCTATCCCACCTGTTTTAGTGCAACTTGTGATCTCAACGGAGTTGCTTGAGAAGGGGGGAGACGGAATATCTGTTAAGTACTTAGTCGTTTACTGGATGCTTCCTTGGTCACAGGGCCCACCATTATACCCTTACTTTCATCATCACTCTCACCATGCTGCTCCCACCGTAATACCATCCACTCTCACCATCACACCTTCATGATATATCACCTCACATCATCACTGTATCACCTCACACCATCACTATCACACACCATCACTCACTCACACCATCACTGTTTTTCTCACTATCATTACTCAGTTCTGTTGTTGAACCAATCTGGTGGGTGTGCTTTGACACAGCAGGTGTGCCTGTCACTTCTATGGCTTCACTTCTGCCTGTTTGCTCTTCCCTCACACACTCCCATCCACACATATCCTCTCCTGTATTCTTCTGTAATATCCTGTACTCTTCTGTAATCTCCTGTAATCTCTAGTACTCTCCTTCCTCCATTCAGTGTGCCATTCCTGTTACTAAGTGCAGCACTAAAAGCTAACTAGTGTGTGTTTGTGTGGTTGGAGGGGGGGGGGGGGGGGGAGGTTTGTGTGGTTGGAGGGGGGGGGGGAGGGGAGGTTTGTGTGGTTGGAGGGGGGGGGGGGAGGTTGGAGGGGGGGGGGGGGAGGTTGGAGGAGGGGGGGGGGGAGGTTGGAGGGGGGGGGGAGGGGGGGAGGTTGGAGGGGGGGGGGGGGAGGGGAGGGAGGTTGGAGGGGGGGGGGGGAGGTTTCCATATTATATGATTACAGTATCCAACTCAATGTGTTATGGAATCTGATTGGACCGACGTATGTATTAAAAACTGATACTAACTGTGTGTTTGTCATGATGTGTGGGCACAACTGCGACATTCTTGTTACCTTTCTTTTGTTTTGTTTGTTGGTTTCTTATGATTTGCGGTCGTGTCCAGTCACTGTAACTCTTCACAGCTGTACTCAACTGTCCCGTCACAATATATATATATATATGGCTTCTTGTACATGTGGGTTGTAGGCCTTTTTAAAAAGACAGTTTAATTCAGCCTTCTTCAGACCGCATGATTACTACATTGCCTGCCCTTGTGGTATGGTTGCAAAACTATAAGCCTATAGGAAGGTTACTGCTGCATTGTCAGTTACTTAAGTATAACTGCATTGTCAGTTACTTAAGTGTAACTGCATTGTCAGTTACTTAAGTGTAACTGCATTGTCAGTTACTTAAGTGTAACTGCATTGTCAGTTACTTAAGTGTAACTGCATTGTCAGTTACTTAAGTGTAACTGCATTGTCAGTTACTTAAGTGTAACTGCATTGTCAGTTACTTAAGTGTAACTGCATTGTCAGTTACTTAAGTGTAACTGCATTGTCAGTTACTTAAGTGTAACTGCATTGTCAGTTACTTAAGTGTAACTGCATTGTCAGTTACTTAAGTGTAACTGCATTGTCAGTTATTTAACATTGTCAGTTACATGTGTACTTAATTGTAATGCATTGTCAGTTACTTAAGTGCAACTGCATTGTAAATTACTTCAGTATAAAATGAAAACTGTCATCGGTGGTTATGTGAACTTTGAGTGGATTGTCACGCCGGCACTCCTGTTTCAGGTCAGAGATGACTATCTACATTCTTGAAAAGTCTGCCATGGGAGGGTCAAGACGCATGCTTGCAGTGGATGTGTTTATGTACCTGCAGAATCTGGGACAAAACCCGAACTGGAAAGTAAGCTTTTCGGTGGGGTGGGGGGAGACATACAGAGATATTGTTACATAGGGGGGACCTGTTGGGTAGGCAATTTGGGTTTTTGTAAGTGTGCCAGTCATTGGTTGTCTCTGGTCAACAGTCCATTAGGGATGACCTGTCCAACATGTATCCACTGATAGGGATGAATGATGAGAGTCTGAAGATTTACTTGCAAAACCTCCCAGCTGGTAAGATGAGGGGTATATATGAAGGATGTAGGATTATGGTGTAAGATGTAGGATTATGGAGGGGTGTAAGATAATGGGGTAGGAGGGGTGTAAGATGTAGGATTATGGAGGGGTGTAAGATAAAGGGGTAGGAGGGGTGTAAGATAAAGGGGTAGGAGGGGTGTAAGATAAAGGGTAGGAGGGGTGTAAGATAAAGGGGTAGGAGGGGTGTAAGATAAAGGGGTAGGAGGGGTGTAAGATAAAGGGGTAGGAGGGGTGTAAGATAAAGGGGTAGGAGGGATGTAAGATAAAGGGGTAGGAGGGGTGTAAGATAAAGGGGTAGGAGGGGTGTAAGATAAAGGGTAGGAGTGGTGTAAGATAACCTCCAGATATCGTGATCATTCCTACCTATTTCTTGGTCAGTCACATCGGTCTTCCTAATTTAGTCTTGTGAAGGCTTGACTACATATAAGGTGTGGGCACTGTCTGTTGTATTTTGGAGGTAAATGATCAAGGAAGTCCTGTTGGAGGTCACCAGAAACCTCAGGGTTGACATACAGTGCCCACATTGTGCCCACTGAAGCCACAAGATGAGGCCACTTATGAGAGAGGCATGTGCTGCAAGGGGGGCCTACTGTATGTAGTGCTGCATTTTCAGCAAGGGGGGCCTTTGTAGTGCTGCATTTTCAGCAAGGGGGGCCTACTGTATGTAGTGCTGCATTTTCAGCAAGGGGGGCCTATGTAGTGCTGCATTTTCAGCAAGGGGGGGGGGGGGGGGTCCTATGTAGTGCTGCATTTTCAGCAAGGGGGGGGGGGGGTCCTATGTAGTGCTGCATTTTCAGCAAGGGGGTCCTATGTGGTGCTACATTTTCAACAAGGGGGGGGGGGCCACTGCATTTTCGATATAGAGAGCAGCTGGAGCCAAAGTCATTTTTGAAAGGTGTGTGTGTGTGTGTGTGTGTGTGTGTGTGTGTGTGTGTGTGTGTGTGTGTGTGTGTGTGTGTGTGTATGTGTGTGTGTGAGAGTACATTCTTCCTCTTGTGTCTGCCTCAATGTGAACGCTCATAGTTTTGTGGGAATACATGTTCCAGTACACCATGTTTGGCACACGTTGTGTTATTCATGGTGCAACACACACACACGTGCGTGCGCAGCTAATCTTCCCATACTTCCACACTCGGAACGATCCCCTGATGTGGCTCCTGGTGTCCCGGGAGACCCATGTGCAAGGTGTAGGCTCCACAAAAGCTTGTACCTTGTGGTGGAGGAGTACCCTTTATGAAATTCCACCACCAGGGAGGAGGAAAAAAAGGTAGTTAAGCAGCTGCCCACTGCGTTGGCTCTCATTGGACTCATTTTTCTTCAACCGAACACGCCTGCCACATCTCTGCAAACTTGCACACTCCCAACCCTGTGTGTTCTTTGCATTTTGCGACTCTTGTACCTTTGGCTTACGCCCTGCATCGTTCACTTTATGCCAG
>OX442429.1:7181727-7351411 GCA_949361645.1 Spongilla lacustris | reverse complement strand
GCTGGACCTCAGCCATCGTGTCCTTAGGGTACCCAGGCCTGTTGGCTTTTTGTATGTGCATTGAAAGGGATTCATTCATGTGTGGTGTGTGTGTGTGTGTGCATGTGTGTGTGTGTGTGTGTGTGTTGTGTGTGGATTGTGTGTTGTGGATTTTATGCAATTTTCCATGTTTTTGTTGCCAAGGTGATGGTCATGCAGGAAATTTTAAGAAGGAGTGGTTACTCCATCCAACCAGAGGAGGAGCAGTTGAGGTATGTATATCCTGTGGCTCGACCCACACTTGGGGGACCTGCAGGGGGGGGGGGGGGGGGGGGCGTGGTATGTCAGGACCTAAAGGTGGTGGTGATGGGGGCAGGATGCTTGGGTCTCCCACCGGCTGCCATTAGGTAGAGCCCCCCCAGATGCCCTTGCCACCTCATGCATATCCACCAGAGGCATGTCAAAGCCATGTGGCTGGTGTGTGTGTGTGAGGGAGGTGTGGCTGGTATGTGTGTGGTGTGTGTGAGGGAGGGAGGTATGGTGTGTGTGTGTGTGGTGTATGTGTGTGGTGTGTGTGCCACTGTTGTTGTTCTAAGAACATTCCTCAGTTCCATGGGCTTCTTTTCCTGATCCTGAAACCTGCTGCTAAAGAATGCTAAGCGATGATGGGTGTGAGGGTAGTGCTAGGAGATGGGTGGGTGTGAGGGTAGTGCTAGGAGATGGGTGGGTGTGAGGGTAGTGCTAGGAGATGGGTGGGTGTGAGAGGTAGTGCTAGGAGACGGGTGGGTGTGAGGGTAGTGCTAGGAGATGGGTGGGTGTGAGGGTAGTGCTAGGAGATGGGTGGGTGTGAGGGTAGTGCTAGGAGATGGGTGGGTGTGAGGGTAGTGCTAGGAGATGGGTGGGTGTGAGGGTAGTGCTAGGAGATGGGTGGGTGTGAGGGTAGTGCTAGGAGATGGGTGGGTGTGAGGGTAGTGCTGGGAGATGGGTGGGTGTGAGGGTAGTGCTAGGAGATGGGTGGGTGTGAGGGTAGTGCTAGGAGATGGGTGGGTGTGAGGGTAGTGCTAGGAGATGGGTGGGTGTGAGGGTAGTGCTAAGAGATGGGTGGGTGTGAGGGTAGTGCTAGGAGATGGGTGGGTGTGAGGGTAGTGCTAGGAGATGGGTGGGTGTGAGGGTAGTGCTAGGAGATGGGTGGTGGGATGGGGATGAGAATGGGAGGATGCATAACATCGTGCCACACCCACATCGTACTGTCGTCGGGGTCTCATTGGAGACTTTGAACCATCCTACTGTATGACCACTGGCCCTAGACTTGGCTGTGTTCCAGGATTATGCAACACCAAACCATCGTCCCCCATCTTATCGTTGCCACACCCTCATCTTCCTCATCTTTGCACTTTGTCATCCCTTATGTCATCCTTTATGTCGTCCTTATGTCATCCCTTATGTCATCCCTTATGTCATCCTTATGTCATCCCTTATGTCACCATACCCTCCACCCGTGCCTATGGACTGGCCTAATTTGTGGACTATTCTATTCACCACTTTACCTCCATTTTACTACCGTATTACTCCACAGAGTGAGGCTGGAGAACATCCAAGCTGAGCTGGATGCTCCTCTCAAGTTCAAGGTTCTTTGCTACACTTTAACACCAATAATTAACGCACAATAATTGGCTTTGATAATCCATATAAATTACATCACATTAGGACCTCCCATTTTTGATAAATCATCCACAATGTGTGCATTAAGTGTAGTGATCGATGATGTAATGGTATTCAGTGTGGTCATCATCCATGATGTGTGCATTAAGTGTAGTGATCAATGATGTAATGGCATTCTGTGTGGTCATCGTTCGTGATGTGTGCATTAAGTGTAGTGATCAATGATGTAATGGTATTCTGTGTGTGGTCATCAGGGTCGTCTGAATGAGCTCATGTCAGTGCTGAGGATGCAGTTGTTGGTACCAGGTGCCCGTCCTGAAGGGAAGTACGCCATTGACCCTCTGGTGTTCGAGGACATAAAGCAGGTCTGGTTGTTTAGACTGTGGTTAGGGGGTCACCAAGTGTTCAGCATCTTGTGGTTTGCCTGTGTGAGGAGGAGGAGGGAAGGTAGGGTGAAGGCAGAGTGGGTGTGTACCCTAGGTGTGAGGCAAGGGAAACCAGTTGCAAAGGTCACAAGGTCACGTAGAAAGCATGCTGTACTATTGCAATGGTTTGTGGCCTGTGATTGGAAAGGTAATTTAATAATTAACTATTGGTATCGACAATGTGTTCTCTCATTTTAAGGGTCTTGTTTTTGCCTGCGGTTTACCACACCATGTAATGGTTAGTTAGTTAGTTTGTTTGGGGGGTTTTTTAACCCCTGATAGCCTGGCAGATCTCCAGTGGCCACGTAGTTTAATTAACCACTGATAGCCTCTGTGCACCTTGCTTAATTATCTGAGATTTTCACACGCTCCATAACTAAGAGGCTAAAGGCTATCAAAGGCTCTATCACACTGGTCACTGGTCTCTCATGAGGCACCCCCCCCCCCCCCCCCCCCCCCTTATGTGATCATCTCAAAAACTTGGCGAGGACCATCACAGCTCCAACGCCTTACCTTGATCCATCACTAGACCACACCTCCTCCACTTTGTTGTGGTTGCAATGTTTGTCTTTGAATACAGTATTTGTGGCTCCTGTACTCTTGGCATCAGATAGGGACAGTTTGGTTTCATCCTATCCTGCCACATTCCTAAGCATCAGTACAATCTCACTGATATGTTTTTCTTTCTTAAAGGCTTAACACATCTGTTATTGTAAGACTCTGCTTAACACTTCATTTATTATAGATTTGGTGCACAACTTAGCACAACTGTTGTTATAAGCTTAAATCATTGGTTGTTGGTAGGTCTGATCTAACACTTGTATGGACATGCCCTTTTTTCACACTCTGCATTAAAAACACACATGCACTCCCAATGAGGTTTGAGGGCCCGTTGGTGGTGTAAGCCATGACCACACAACGTTAGCAGGTGCGCTAGAGTATACTTGCTGTTGGTTTTGTCGCACTAGTGTGGCTTGCAGCAGCCAGAACAAGATGATGGAGGTATGGGTTGACATTGTGGCTTTTCTCTTTTTGCAGCACTTGCAGCAACAGCAGGGGGCACTCTTGCAGCTTGTCAAGGTCATCAAGGAAGACGGTGAAGACCTAAACTGCATTGAAGAAGGCTTTCGTCAGACCCAGTAGGGAGCAGTAAACAACACATTTTCAGAACCTTATATGCATCAAAAGAAACGTTTTCGGCAGAGCATCGGTGGAAAAGAAAAGGCCAACGGACACACACCCAAATACCATGCATTATCTGTTTCATGTTGTGTTTTTAGTATTATTCATATTGCTTGGACATAACATCGTATGGTAACTTGCTCAATCAATTTAATGTCAACAGTGTTAATTGTTAAAAGATTCGCTTGGTACTAAAAACAATCGTTTTTGGAGGTGAATAGCACCAAAATCTGAACCATTGTCGCAAACTGAATAATAATGGTCATAAAAAAAAAAAGCGCTACATACAAACAAAAGCACGAAAAAAATGACAAGTTTGGCTAAAAACGAACTGAATGGTCCACACTATGATTGACCAGTGGGCTGAGATATTAAGAAACAGAGAGATGTGGTCGTTCTGGCGATTGGTTTTTGTTCCGAAGTCAACTGCACGTACAAAATCCATAATAGAAAAAAAAAAATTATAATTTAAATCGGAAATGATCACCACTGGTTGTGTGGAGTGCAAGGAAGAATGGAGGGCGAGGAAACCGGGAGAGACGAGTGCGGGGAAAAGGACATAGCAGCTGGACTAGGAAACACGAACTGGCTTTGGGTTGTGCTCCAAGGGGCCGAGGACGCGTGGTAGTGGAATGACGAAGGCGGATGCTGCTGTTGTTGTTGCTGCTGCTGCTGTTGCTGCTGCTGCTGCGCGTGAGAAGGATGGTGCAGTACGAACGGTGTGCCTGCTGACTTGGGTGTCATAAGGACCGTGCTGTTTGGGGAAATGCTGGGTGCGAATGAGGCCGGGGTAAAACCAGGATGAAGCGGCATGTAGTTGTGTGGAAGGACTTGGTGGGGTCCGTGAAGCGGCAGCATGGTCTTTCCATTCATCATTTCTGTCATGGCCAGCTGGTTTGCCTTTTGCGTTCTCCTCCACTTTGCCCTGCGGTTTTGGAACCAAACCTGCATGGAAAGGAACAGTTTGGTAACTAATGTGTACTTTGACGCAAACATATGTATCTTTTAAGTTCAAAAACAACCAGTTCCTTGCTTCTGCAATGCCGCTACGTGCACATATGCATGAACATTCTCTTACCTGAACTCTTGCTTCGGTCAAGCTGATTCGCAAGGCCAAGTCCTCACGCATGAAAACGTCCGGATAGTGGGTCTTGGAGAAGGCAGCTTCCAATTCCTGCAGCTGGTAGCTCGTGAACGTCGTGCGGAACCTCCGCTGCTGTCGCTTCTGGGATTTGCCCTCTCCGTCGCTCCCTTCGGCTTTGGAGGTGTCGGACGATTCAGACTTGCTGCGTTCCTTCTTGAGCTCCGAGTGGTTATTTTCCATGCCGTTCTCTCTGGGCGAATCGGAATTCGGGCAAGTCAAGTCGTCGGGAGCCTCCGTAGGAGAATGCTGTTGCATTGCGACTGGCATCGTCAAATTAGCGAGCGCTGTACTAGCCAAAACTGCCGAAGATCGAAAAAGGAAAAAGGGTCTGCTTTGATGCTTTGCAAGAACTCTAGCAGAACGCAAACTGCATAATAGGTGTCAGTCACACAACAGCACCATGACAAATTTATACCTAACGCGCAGGAAGGATAATACGTCATTACGGGAGAAGCCCTTTGCGCAATATCAAACGTTCAGGAAAAAAAAAAAAAAAGAAAAAAAAAAAAAAAAAAAAAAGAGCAGCCAACGTCATCATCATCAATATATCTGATTTTTGATGGAATCACACTACTCCATAGGTTCACAAGATGTCATTAAAAGTTTCTGCTGTCCACTTTTTGGTACTTCACAGCTGCTATCACCTTGGCTTTGTGGATCCATCTCCATGGTAACTTCACACATCCTTTGATAATCTCTTTCCTTCTCCTCTGCCCTCAGGACCCAATAGCCTGACAGTCTGGAAGAGAGGGGCCTTTTGGGGTGTGGCTAGAACGGAGGTGAAAAATGATAATGTTGATTGACCCATCCCACCCACAACAAGCACATACACACACCACAAGCACATATACACACCACAAGCAAAAAACATTTGTAATCCTAACACACACACACACACACACACACACACACACACACACACACACACACACACACACACACACCCTATGTGATGATGGTTGGACTACATTACTGTGTGCTTTCTTCACGTGTCGAGCCAGAGATTGCTGGGGAGGAGGAAGGGGGGGAGGGGACTGAATAAAAAATACATCACTCATGGGGGAGGGGTAAGGAAACCATCCAATGCCCTGGCTATTACAGAACCCACAACAGTGTAGGCCTAAGAATCTTCCAATGCCACACAATGGGATGCCAAAAGTTTTAGTGCCTCAGAGAAATACAACACTACCCCAAAGAGTACTATAGTTTCCCAATCCCTTCAGCTGTACAAAGGGTGGGAGGGGGGGGTAAGGGGTAAGGTAGTCTAAGGTCACTGCAGGCAGGGGGACCATGCAATATACATTTTCTATACCATCTAAGGCTACAAATGAAAATGTAAGAGGTGGTTAGGATATGTCAGGATACCTTGGTTGTGTATTTCGCCGTGCATCCCTGATGCGAGCAAACATAAGGTTTCTCCTGTCTGTGAAATGTCAAAACATGCTGTTCCAGATTATAGAGCTGGCGTAGAGTGTGTATGTGTGTGTGTGTATGTGTGCGTGTGTATGTGTGTGTGAGTGTGTGTGTGTGTGTGTACATTGTAAATGTGTGGTGTATACATGTGAGTGTATGTATGTATACATGTATCCATGTGTGTATGTACATGTGTGTATGTGTACGTTGTGCACCCCAGGGGCCCATGTATGTGAGAAGCATGTGCATGTGTGGGAAGAGGGGAGGAGGGAGGGGAGACAGAAAGAATTTGATATCAAGAATTTTCATTGATAATATTTAACTAACAGTGGTGAATATCCTGGTGCAGTCCTTCCACTCACAGCAGAACACCTCTCTCGTCTCATTGTGGGTAACTCTGTGTTTGTTGAGCTTCAACAGATGATGCACACACCGAGTGAGAAGGTGGAAAGTAGGTCATAAGTGGGAGAGGGAGAGGAGGGAGGAGGGGAGGAGGGGAGTATGGGAGATGGGAGGGAGTAGGGGACAGGGAGATGGGAGGGAGTAGGGGACAGGGAGATAGTGATACCTGAGAAAGCCTCACAAATTTTTGTCCACAAATAGAGCAAGCTGAAAATTTATGGAAAGGAAAGGATGAGACCTTGGCAGCACAAAACCCTACACAGAATTGCACACACACACACACACACACACACACACACACACACACACACACACACACACACACACACACACACACACACACACACACACAAACATGCATAGTGCATACATTGTGTAGGTGTGCACCCACATCACACCCTCCCTTCATCACTCCCCCTTTCATCACTCCCTCCCTTCTTAACACCCTCCCTTCATCACCCCCTCTCCACTCACTGGGAGGATGCTGCTGGGTAATATGAAGTCTAAACTCGCTCCACGTCACAGATCGATGAGAGCAAATGGTACAAGGATATTCTGTGTGTAAGGCCAAAGGACTCATGAGTGTGTGCGTGTGCATGTACAAGTGCATGTATGTGTGTGTGCAAAACAAACAAGCAACAGTCCAACAAGAGAGGGGCAGGCATAGCCATGTAGATAACATTACAACAAACCCCTCCTATCCACCCACATGGGTTAGGCCTTATCAGCAAGATAACAGGTGGTAGTGTCATCACAGTTGTTGGCCCTTCCCCCTTCTCCCCTCCCCTCCCTCCCCCTCCACTTACCTTTATGGCTCTTCAGATGCCTTCTGGCATTACTCTGAGAGATGAAGGCACGAGTACAGCCCGCATAGGTACACCTGGAGGGAACAGAAGGGCAGGGGGAGGAGACAGAAGGGTGGGGGGACTCTTCTTGCTTGGGTAGTGAGTGCTACCTTTCCAACTTTTGCAGACACTGTTTGCCTTCCCATTTCCCCTTCCCTCCCACTCCCCTCCTCCTCCATCTCCCATCTCCCTCCCCCTCCATCTCCCATCTCCCATCTCCCCCCCCCCTTCCATTCCATCTCTCCCCCCTTCCCCTCTTTTGCATATCATTGCTGTATCCTCAATCACTTATCAGTTGACAGAGCAAGGGAAAACACACTCGCTAATTGCAAACACTTTGCTTTTGTGTTCTTTACATTAAAAGAGTGGATGATGGTGGGAGGGAAGGAGTGCGATAAGACAAAGGATGGTGGGTAGGGGATGGTTGAGGAGGGAGAGGTGGACAAGTGGGGAAGGAGGGAGGGGACAGGGGTGAGGGATGAAGGAAGGGACACTCACTTGAACGGCTTATCACCACAACCATGAAGCTCAGCTTTGTGAAAGGCAAGTTTGGAGTGTTTGTTGAATTCAGCACTGCAGCCAGGTACATCACACTACAATGGCCCCGCCCTCCTTATTACATCATCCAGTGCCAGTTTTTAAGGCTGCATAGCACTTACCTTGTACGGACAAGGGGTCCGGTGCAGTTTCTCGTGCTTCCTCAAGCTTTGAAGTAATGCATACGCCCTCTCACATCCTGGGTGTGTACACCTGCAACGACCACTTTTTTAAAAGTTCCAGCCCCGTCCCGCGCGGGCGTGGGACGAAAGCCGGTCATCAATGATTTTAATTTGCAATACTTGTATAAAGGCTTTTCCTTGTCGTCGTGGACTAGCACGTGCCTCTTCAAGTGATATGACCGAATGAATGTCTTGTCGCAGCCAGGGTGGTGACAAACGAAAGGTCTCTAAGAAGGTGGAGATACTGGTATTTAATTACTTTTAATGGGAGCGGGGAAACGCATCACCGAGTTTGAAATTGTTAAAAAAAAGAAAAACTCAAATAGCGGGCGTGAACCACGTGACGCCTTGGAAGGCTGCATGCAATGCAGTTCATTTACTTACGTTTCCTGTGTGGGAGGAACACTGGTGTTCCTTTAGCCTCCATAGTTTCGGGTACACTTTATCGCAGCCTGGGAAGTCACACTCGAACATGACTTGTATTAAATCTGTTATAATTAATTTAATGTTTGATGACCCAAACCGTAGACTGGGAACCCGTCACGTCCATGTTTGAGCCAGAGATATAGATCATGACGAACCGTTTTGGAATACATGGCGCCGGTTTGAAAACAGGCGAGACTTCCTTACAGTTTGCATATCCTTACACACACTTAGCGAATGCGCGCAAACAATGATCGTTTTGTCTCGCCCTGGCCCTACTGCAGTATATTTACAAACCGGTTCTCTTAGGATTTCCGTACTAGTATTTTGCTAAATGCAGTGCAACTGTTTCTATCTTCTCGTACAATGTACTTTCTCAATGACTTGGAAGGGTGAGTATCGATGAGACGGTTGGTTGGTTGGGGAGGATGGGGTTAGTGATTTATTATTTATAGTATGTGTGTGTGCAGGTGTGGGGCACTGACACAGCCTTTGTTTTTTTTTGCGGAACCAGCTTCTACTGGAAGGTTACAGAGCAGGAGGATGGATCAAGGTAGCTCCAGGGTCAGATACAGTGCTGGTACATGTTGTTCCGGGATCAGATGTTCCAGGGTCAGATACGTACTGGTACATGTGGTTTTTCCATTGTACCCTTCAGATGGTATCTTGTGAGGCATCTTACATGTAGCGAATGTTCTAGTGGGAAGAATGAGTTAGTAGCCCACGCTAGCGTAAGCATTAGCACTCCTCTCTGTATTGGCTGGAAAACACACAAACCACCAGCCTTTCACAAAACCAGCTCATATACATGTACCATATTACCTGTAGCTGAAGGTAGTGTAGCACACGCTCACAGTAACATGACCATTGTGCCACAAGGCTCACCAGGGACCAGCTGTACAGTTCAGTGCCTCTATTACCTTTGTGTGGTACAGGCAAGTGCTGGGGATGGCAGAGTGCTGGAATTGATGGGCTTGCTGTACCAATATTTACTCACTAGAGACCGGAGTTTTAGTGTGACCTAGAGGAACATTTCCTTGGCAGCAACTAACTCCATAGCTGTACTCCAAGGAAGTCACATCTGCTGCCTGCATATGGTACTAGGTGTCAAGTATTGGTAAAAGTACATGTATTGCCATGAGGGCACGTAGCCATGAGGCACGTAGCCATGAGGGCACGTAGCCATGAGGGCATGTAGCCATGAGGGCACGTAGCCATGAGGGCATGTAGCCATGAGGGCACGTAGCCATGAGGGCATGTAGCCATGAGGGCATGTGGTCATGAGGGCACGTAGCCATGAGGGCATGTGGCCATGAGGGCACGTAGCCATGAGGGCATGTAGCCATGAGGGTACGTAGCCATGAGGGCATGTGGCCATGAGGGCACATAGCCATGAGGGCATGTGGCCATGAGGGCATGTGGTCATGAGGGCACGTAGCCATGAGGGCATGTGGTCATGAGGGCACGTACACGTAGCCATGAGGGCACGTAGCCATGAGGGCATGTAGCCATGAGGGAAGGTGAGTTCTGTGAGTGAGGACATCATGTTGTACCAAAATGATTAAATGGCTTATGTCGATTGCTATAAGAAACATATTGTTATTACTAGTTATATTTTGTTGAGACTGACCAGGTTGGCCAAATGATGATTGAAGGGTGTTGTTTGAAAAAAAAAAAAAATGGTATAAGGCCAATTTCAGCAGGACACATTGCTATTCATCTTTACTATCATTCATTAGCAATACTGTTGATAGATAAAACCTCATCAAAATTGTTACACTGTTGCCTCTTCTAGAACACACACACACACAACACACAAGCACACAATACCATTGGCTCATGTTGGTATAAACATGTGCAGTTTTAGATGCAGTCTTTTTTTTAGCACAATCAGATGATTTTCCTATTTGCTTCTGTTCCCAGTTGACTTACATAACTTGCCCTGATATGTTCCCACACTGCAGCTGCTTAATGGTATAATTTGGTTTAATTAAAAAGACATTTCATCTATCATGTGGTGGTTACAATTTACCTGGTAGCCAAATCACAACTTGGCTTAAAGTTAATAAAGCCATAGTCAGTGACATTATTGCGTCCAGGTATTATGATAGATATATGTCCTTACAATATTGCAAACTTGTGTGTTGTCATTTGCATTACTGACATAAGGTCAAATAGCTACGAAACTTGGTGTTGCTAGACAGTGACAATGTTGCTAGGCAGTGACAATGTTGCTAGGCAGTGACAATGTTGCTAGGCAGTGACATAATGTTCCTAGTTTAAACCTTAAGTGTAGACCCCATGATCCCTAAACTGCATAGTAGAATGTATTTATACTTAAGTATAACTGCATTGTCAGTTACTTAAGTGTAACTGCATTATCAGTTACTTAAGTGTAACTGCATTGTCAGTTACTTAAGTGTAACTGCAGTGTCAGTTACTTAAGTGTAACTGCAGTGTCAGTTACTTAAGTGTAACTGCATTGTCAGTTACTTAAGTGTAACTGCATTGTCAGTTACTTAAGTGTAACTGCATTGTCAGTTACTTAAGTGTAACTGCATTGTCAGTTACTTAAGTGTAACTGCATTGTCAGTTACTTAAGTGTAACTGCATTGTCAGTTACTTAAGTGTAACTGCATTGTCAGTTACTTAAGTGTAACTGCATTGTCAGTTACTTAAGTGTTCTGAGCTAGGATGGACATGCATTCCTCTTGTGGTGGAGTCATATGGAGCTTGGGGCAAAGAAGCTGTTCAAGCTTTCTCAAGACTTGCTTCACTCCTTGCCACAAGGACCAACCCCAAGTCCAAGGTGGTCTCTAACTTGTATGGCCGCCTGAACTTAGCACTAGTGCGGGACAATGCCCGGTCCCTCCTCTTAAGGGGTGGATATATCATCCAGAAGGGTGATACATGTAGTTCATAAACATAACTTTGTAGTTATTTTTTTTTTAATTCGTGTATCGTAAATATAATTGTTTCAATTAGTTAGGTTTATTTACATGTAGTATCATTCAGATATACCTAACCAGAATAATTCCATAACCATCCTACAAAGCCAAAACTAATTATGAAACAAGGAATTAAAAACATTCTCAATTCAGTCTCTCTGAGAGCAAATCCTTTCATCACTACATTGACATTTAGATTCTGGACATGTGGTCATATCAAGTCATCCAGAACTGGGGGTTTGGCTCAAAGACACTCATGCTGGTAAAGTTGTGTGTTGTGTTGCTTCCTATTCTAATTAATACACTTCAACAGCACTTTGCAGACAGCAGCTGAAGACCTGTAGGATTTGAAGGCAACGGTGGTGTAAAAAGGAAGGAAACAATGGTTCTAGTCCAATATTTAGCAACGCAAAAATAGCGTGAAGTGCTAATTATAGGACTATTATTATTTTTCGTATCTTTGAACCCTTGTTTCCTTCCTTTTTACACACCATTGCCCTCAAATCCTATTTTAGGCTTAGAGAGAATGATTTTTATCACTTGTAAATATAAGTATCAATTTAGAACAACCTGACTGAATCCAATAGTTAGTAAACTAACCATATACTTCTAGGGCTTTGTCCTAGATCTAGATATTAATGCATAGAGATAATGACTTGGTTTAAGTTACCACTAATTGAAAAATGGTTATCTAGCATGCTTGTTTGAAATTTTAATGTTAACTGCAACAATTTCTGTCTGAGGTACATCTCCATCTCAGGTGTTTGGTTCTTTAGCCTGTAATGGTTGTCTTTGTTCTACCTTGATCTCCCTGATGGTAGGCTCTAGGGTGTGGAGACCAATCTCTCTCAAATATTTTACCAACTCAACGATCAAACACACCTGTGGTTGTGGCTGGCTCTGAGTCCTCCGAGGTGGTCACTCTTTTCTTGGACTTTTTGAGGCCAAACCGTCCTGTGTGGGTGCATCCAAGTGCATAGTGCATCTTCTGAGTGTGACCCTAACCTGGGAACTCTTCCTTCTCTTGTCTCCTGAGATCAGTATGTACATCCATGATAGCTTCAGCCTAATATAGGGTGATGTAGAAAATGAAAGGAGTGAGGTAGGGGATGTGTCAGCAGTGCAGAATGAAGAAACAGCTCCCTGTCTCTCTCCCTCTCCCTCCCTCTTTCCCCCTCTTCCCTCTCCCTCCCTCTTTCACCCTCTTCCCTCTCCCTCCCTCTTTCCCCCTCTTTCCTCTCCCTCCCTCTTTCCCCCTCTTCCCTCTCCCTCCCTCTTTCCCCCTCTTCCTCCCTCTTTCCCCCTCTTCCTCCCTCTTTCCCCCTCTTCCCTCTCCCTCCCTCTTCCCCTCTCTCTCTCACTCTTCCTTCTTCCCCTTTCTCTCCCTATTCCTCTCCTTCCCTCCCTCTATCCTCTCTGTCTTTCTCCCTCCCTTCCTCTTTTCATCCCTCCATCTTTCTTACTTTCATCTTGCACACAATCCCATCTGGCTCAGTGGTCAGCTCAGTAGTAGCTAAATTGGTCCTAATGGACTGAAGAAGACAATGATCTTTTCTGTATTCTAACCAAACGACACTTGTTACCTGTGCAGCTGTGGACCTTGCATAAGGAGGTAGCTGTGTTTGGTATGTGGCATCAGTGAAGTCGTGTGGATGAGTTTTCGCGGGAAGGTAGTGTAGCCTGCAACCATGGTAACGTGGCAACATGTGCAGTCGAGCGCCTGTTGCATGTCTTACTCTCTATTGGTCAGCAGCATGTACACCCTTTCAATCAATGCGTGGGCAGCTCCAGGTTTACAGTGAATTGTGCCGTCCATGTATTCTTTTGGGATGTTCAATTTCTGCTTTGCCGCGAACTAAGTGAAAAGTGCTGTTAATAAAGAGGGGCTGTACGGGAACATTTACTGCTGGGTCTATAGTACCCTTTCTATTTGCTGCCAATTTCCAAGCCTAGTTTGAATCGAGGTTCCATTAGAGAAGGAGTGAGCGGGGAGCTCCTGGGGGTAGTAGCATCTCAGTACCTCCGCCAAGAGATACCCGTTCGAGAAGTCTCTGTATAGGGCCACACGTAGCCGTAGGCCTATGTAGATATGTGAAGCAAACGTGAGGCAAAATGCGCTAACCTTCTAACGTTTCTTATCGAAAGAGATAAATCTAAGCTCTGTAGCCATTTGATCACCTCTCTAGGAAGGCCGCTCATTTTTATTTATTCTGCTTTACAGTTGCCATGGTTTCTTTCTACCAGCGTGCCCAGACCTATATCCGTTTTAAGATTATAAATGCCGTTGTGCAAAATAATGTGTACTCACTTAGTTACTGTACTCCGAAACTGCATATTAACTGGTATCGATGAGCAAATCGATAGCGACACGACTTCTAGGCGGTAGGTTATCGGACTTTGTATCATGGCAGCGAAAATGTATGTGTACCAAAATTGGATGTTTACAGAAAATTAAATGAAAAAGTAAAGATATATAAATAATAATCAACAAGATACACACACACACACACACACACACACACACACACACTCACTCACACACACACAACAGTACAAGTTTCTACTTTTTAATTTTTTTGACGGCTCCGCGTAACCATTAATTACCTCCTATTAGCGGGACGCGTGTTCACGTGCTTAATAATGTTTGTTAACTGGAGTGGGTGTTCATTTGTAAATATGGCTCAACATCGCAGAAAGGAGACTGCTAGTAAGGGAAACAGCAACGATGGATATCCCAGCAAGGCTGTACTTCTCATTCAATTTCTTATTGCCTTGTGTCTAACCGTGGTGATATTCTTCGGCGGATATGTGTACTGTGACAGTATTCCGGTCCCCGACGCGAGCAGCATGTCATCCAAACTGGCCTACACGTTCAGATGTGCTTTTCTTGCTGCAATTTGCCTGCTGGTCCTCATACAGGCGACTGTAATGAGGAGGGGCATTACAGGAGCCATTAACCCTTTGGCGGGGAAAGAGCACTTGGTGCAGGTAGACAAAAATGTACTGACAAACACGGTGGAACAGTTTCTTGGCTTTTTCGTCACTATTGTGGCTTTCGCAACGTATGTGGACACCCCCGCACAGCTAAAGCTCATCCCGCTTTACACGACGGCGTTCATCGTTGGACGGGTGTTATTCCGAATCGGATATGGTATTAATCCAGGCTACAGGACTACCGGGATGATGATTAACTTCGCTTCAACCTGGTACATTGTTGGCTTTACCCTCTACCTCATGTTTACAAAAGGCTTTATGTATGATATTCTGGCTTCTGGCGGTGTACCTCCAACGCGAAGAACTGGCAAGGAAGAACTTTGAGGCAAAAATATAATTGTAGCAGGTGGTTCCCCTGAGAATAATAGCGCGTTTTGGTATGAGATCAGTACATGTACATGCATACCATATATTTTTGGTTCCCCTGAGAATAATAGCGCGTTTTTAGGTAGGTAATTTGTACATCGTTTCGCGTAAAAATAAAACAGTATGTATAGATACACTGTAGTATCGCTAGTGTAAAAGTGGGGGGGGGGGGGGGGCATGCCCCCCCTTTTCCTACGCCACTGCCATATATTTTGCAAGAAAGGCCAGACCCTGATACCACTGCTTCGGATGGATTACATCACCGCTACGCACTTTGGTAGCAAAGGTCTGGGTACGAGACTAAATCCCTTATTACAAACATGGCTGACAGCAGTGATAAACCAAGAGCCAAACCTAACCCCAAGGCAGGGAATCTAGTTACATTTCTGCTCCAAGTCGAACTTTTCGTCGTTGGGGTGATGCTAGCCATATTCTACGGAGGGTACTATCACTGCGACTACATCCCTGTGCCGGCATCACTTGATCTTGCCACGAGAATGGCCTTCACGGTCAGGTGTGTATTTCCCGCTGTGGTGGTGCTGGCATTCTTCATAGTATCGGTGGGATCGAAGAGGGTCAGTACTGGAGCTCTGAACCCCTTAGCGAGCAAGGAGCATCTCGTGCAGATGGAGAAGAACGTTCTTACCAACACAGTCGAACAGTTTTTAGTGTTCACCGTCTGCTCGCTAACACTTGCTACTTATTTGGAGACGCCGACGGAAATGAAGTTAATTCCCCTCTATACCACAGCGTTCATCACGGGACGAGTGTTGTTTCGCATCGGGTACGGCATCCGTCCCGAGTATCGCGCCTTTGGTATGCATGTGAACTTTGCTTCCTCCGGGTTTGTACTGGCGAAGGTGATCTACTTGCAGCTTACTAGGGGAGTAGCTGGTGGGATTTAATAATGGTTTTTATACTCCCTGTGTATACATTTTGTTACGATACAAACATTTGCAGTACACACTGTCTTACTCATCTAGCATTTAGGATCGGACTTGTTGTTAGGCCCGGCGTTGTGTTGATCCCTTAGCCTAACTGATCTCTCTCACGTTCAGCATCATTCGACCTGCAATCCAAACTTTATATTGGGAGCGAGCATGACCTCATGGAAGACTGCAGAACTGGTAGAGCGTGACAAGCACTCCCAATATGATTTTGCAGTTAGTCTCGCCAGCCACGTTCCAAACGTACGTCACTCGTCCCCAGCCCAGATTGCCTGGGGATACAGTCTTTTAAATTAGTGGTCCATTAGCTACCAACTGTTTACACATGATTGTTGTGAACAAATCAACTTGCGTGTGCAGAATGGCTGATTAAATTTGCTACATGCGTGTAAACGGTTGGTTGCTAATCGAACTACTACATGTAATTCGTTTGAACGTAACGTCGATAACCGAGTCCCCGATAAGGCATAAGCGGATCCCCACTGTAGATGGCAATGTGTTGTTGAGGCATTTGGAAGCGAGGCTCAACACACTTTCCGCTCCAGGATGGCAAAGAAGCTAGCCATCCACTCAAGCCACTTTTGGCCTCTGAAATGCTATCGTCAACCTACATGTACAGCCAATAAGGATTCAGCTTCCCTTCTGGAAATTAGGTAAACCGAGGAATTCACTGAATAAGTAATGCGACTACATTTAGTTAAGTATTGAGTGCAAGCCTCTTCTCTTTCCTAGATTCACACATGCAGAATCACACACATATGATTTTAATGATCAAACCCAGAAAACTCCGTATGCCTGTAGGCTGTACATACCCTCGAGGTGGAGAAGACAGACACCCATTCCTCCCAAGCGTGCTGGAAGGGCAACTGAATAAGTTCAATTCTACATCTAATGTTGATACATCGATCACCATCTAAAATTGCTGGCCAAAAGGTTTCATTTATTTGATTACGCAAACAAGTAAAGGATTCATTGCATGGAGTTAGCCGGCCGGCCGGATAAATAATACATTTAAAACCAGGGTCTGCACGAGAACAGTACGGGGTTTTTTTCTTTTGTTCTCTTATAAAAGAGAACCGTCAACGGTCTGACGACTTGAAGAAACCGACCATCTCTGCCTTAGTTCGATAGCAACACAGAGATAAACTATCTAATTCTCGGTATTACCGGTATACGTATACGTACATACGTTACGTGGCATAGATTAGTATAATCATAGATTATTTGGGTCCGGGTACGTAGTCTACATGTACATGTATGGTATACATGTAATCTATGACGTTAAAATGATTCATGATACGCTACCGCAAGTACATGTAGCGAAAATTTGTAAACTACTTAGATGGAACAAAAGAGCTGCGATTCCCGTAAAGACAAGAAGCCGAACTTCGAGGGGTCCTTTCTCGTTCAGTACGCCTTCGCTATTGCGCTGTTGTCAGCCATTTACTATGGAGGCTATTATCATCTGCAGATAGTCCCCCTGCCCACCTAGTCTGGGGACCAGGCTGATGGTTGTACTATCAGTCTGGGAACAACTGCGCATCAAAGTTGTTCCGTTCTGCAGTCAGCATGAATCTCATTTATGCCCTATCACATACATGAATATCATTTTGTTAACCTACATCCCTATGAATAACATTACTTGTAACCCTCTAGTTCCTGTAATGGACACACATAAAGACGCTATTCGTATCGCTGCTGCCAAACTTGGGTTTGCTGACTTAAAGAGCCATCAATTAGAAGTTATTCTGGCTTTCATCACTGGCAATGATGTTTTTGCAGTCCTTCCAACGGGATATGGAAAAAGTTTATGTTACCACTAAACCACATTATAAATTCATAACATTCCAGAGGAACTAGTTCGATGCGCGGTTGTTCCCAGACTGATAGTACAACCATCAGCCTGGTCCCCAGACTACTGCCCACCTCGACACAACTCGAGGCTAAGTTGTCGTACACCATCCGATGTGCCTTTCCCATGGTACTGGTCCTGCTTTTCTTCATTATGAATGTGGGGAACAAAAGATTTACTACTGCAGCCATGGACCCCTTGAGCGGTAACGAATACATAGTCCAGCTGGACAAGAATGTACTCACCAACACCCTGGAACAGTTCGTGCTGGGCTTCACCCTCATGCTGGTGGCCGCTACTTACCTTGACACAACGGAGAAGATGAAGTTCATCGCCCTCTATTCGTGTGCCTTCGTCGTCGGCCGCATTCTGTTCCGAATTGGTTACGGAATCAGTCCTCATTTCAGGGTTTTAGGTATGGGGATGAACGTTCTTTCAACCGCATTATTGTTGGCCGTTATTGTTTATCACGCCGCGCTGTAATAAAAACTTATGGCTATAACATGTAGAAGTTTTTTTTTGTTTTTGTTCTCTTAAAATATACGGTAAAATGGATATTGTGTGTCTACTAATGGTGCATTAAGCACATCAATTGTAGTGTCTCGTCAGTTTTCTTGGACATGGATTTAATTCTAATTCCCAATTCCACCCACACACAGTGGTAAGTGATGAGGGATGAGGGTGGAATTACATGCT
The DNA here is from genome assembly GCA_949361645.1 of Spongilla lacustris. NCBI lineage: Eukaryota > Metazoa > Porifera > Demospongiae > Spongillida > Spongillidae > Spongilla > Spongilla lacustris. The sequence goes on along the minus strand of OX442429.1, from coordinate 7,333,414 downwards.
TATGTTCTCGAACAGTGCACTTACTATGATCATTATTGCACCCCTGCACATTTGATGGCCCTAGTTCCTAAAAATGGTATATAAAAATGCTGGGGGATGGGACTGGGGTGTGGTCATTAGCAAGGTCACACATCCTCTGGTCTCAGTATTTGTCCCTCCTCATACGAAGTCTTGCCAAGGCAGCGGCTGGGCTGGCCTGCAGAGGCATGCCCAGTGCACTCTTCACACCTGCTGTGTCCGTCTGCATGAAGAGGTTGTACTGCTTCTCCTCTGATAGAACTGAGGGGACCTTAAGAGAACAGAAGGGACTGGTGCATAGACGTGGGACCAATGGGAGGGGAGGAGGGGTGCTCTTCAATAAGAACTCACTGCGGACAAGTGTCTGCTTCGCTGTTGCCTTACCCAACCTAGCTTTGTCTGATTGGCAGGGGGAGTGGCCTATTCATAGGTTACTTTGTGCAAAACAATTCGCTCACCTGTATGGCCACATTTGAGGGGTCCAGCAGAGCCATAAACTTGAGGTTTTCCAAACCATATTCATGACCTCAAGATAATTACAATACACGTAAAAGTAATAATAACTTTAAAACTACAGTAATGCTCACCAGGAAATATTAGAGTTCTTTCATCAAGTGCCTTAATGGCATTGATTGACTGCAACATGGTATCAGCATTCCCTTCAAATAGCCTCCCTTTGGAAGACAGAAGCATCATCACCACCATCACCACCACTGTCACACCATGCATACATGTACAGACCTAGTCCACCCACAAATATGTGGTCTCCACTAAACAGGCATGGTGGATCAGAGCGGAGTAGATAGACCATGTGACCTGCAAGATGGTGCACACAATAGACCGACCAATCAGGGGGTTGGAGAGAGGCCATACCAATAGTGTGACCAGGAGTGAAGATGGCTTCAAATGTCAGTGAACCAACCTACATGTATTGTGAAGCAGACAGAAATTAAAAACACAACTGCAATGAAACTACTTATCAAACAGAAAATGAGACAATACCTTCACTATGTCCTTGTCATTCAGATAACTGATAAGAGATTTTGAACATGGCAGTATGAGAAGGGAAGACGTACTTGGTTGTGCCAGCGGCCGAGTCCTTCTTGCCACTGTACAGAATGAGGCCGGGTATTAGCCTCCTGAGGGAGTAGTTACCCCCAGAGTGATCCCTGGGTAGTGGGGGGTAGAAGGGGGTGTGGAGGGGTGAGGGGAAGAGGATGAAGACCTATGCAAGTTGGTGTTACCAATGCTTGTGTGTTGTCAGTATGGCCTTCAGAGTGACACCTTTGTCCATAACACATTGCTGATAAACATTGAGAAAGGCAAAAGGTGTGGGGAGGAGGGAGGGACAGGGGGAAAGGTGTGGGGGGAGGAGGGAGGGCAGGTTAGGTGGAAAAAAAATAGGACATGTGCAGCAATGTAGCGCTATACCTGTACAGCATCAGGGTCTGACGGATCCACGGCAACGGCAACCTTGTTCACTGTGTCCACAACAAGATAGGCATAGTTGTCGTTCAAGACAGGTATGGGCGTGATCTCCACTCCTGCACGAAACATGAAAAGTTGCCATGGACGGAATGAAACAAAACATTGTTGGCCTCTTGCCAGCGAGTATCGTGGAGTGCACGATAGAATGCGGCGTTAGGCTACGGTTTCTAAGGTTCCTCTGGTGTATGCCGTAACCGATGCGCGTCTTGGCGTACAAGAAATACCTGCGATCGAAGCGGGATTATAATGCGCATGATCTTACCCGCGTAAAGCCCGCCTGCTTACCCAAGTGGGAACAATATGTTGTACCATCGACCTCTGTTTCTCCTGATGACAACATAGCCCACAACGCTGAATACCAATAAGAATACTAAAGCCAAACTTTTGGTGTCCGCCATGTTTCTTTCGCTGCAGCTGCGCTTCAGAGGTTAAAAAAAAGACTAGTATTATCAAATAATCGAATCAGACGTATAACCTTATCGATCCTTTACCTACCGTCATGATTTTTATCACGTACTACACGTATACGTTCATGGGTTGTTTTATTTTATTTTAAAAACTTGATAGAGTGCTGTTCACACCTTTACATGTACACATTGTACTAGTACATAATATGTCGACGTGACGTCATTCCATGATAAGTAATAGAACGCAAGGTCCGGCTTGGCAAGGAGGAAAGTAGCTTTCGATCAACTTATAGCCACAGCAGACAGGCTACACATTGCATTGTGCTTTCCTACATTACCCACTATGATTTTTTTTCCCCAAAGAGCTGTACGTTTTTTTTTGTTTTTTTTTTCTAAAGGCGGCCGCGGAACCTCTCAGTAACAGACACCGAGGCTATCCATGGGACTCATGTTAATGGCTTGTGCATACTCCACAACAGTTGTGCTGCGCAGTCAGAATAACTTTGCAAAATCAAATTCGCCTTTCAAATTTTTATTTTGTTGTTTTTACCTTCTGTAAGTCCCATGACGGTAAACAAGCTAGCGTCCCTGTTATTACTAGCAATTCAGTTGTGCTTTCAACACAAAAAAAAAGTGTTACAAACTAGGTGTGTATTTTCTCTTTAACCATTGTGCCGTGCACACTGTATACATTATAATATCCATGTAAACATTACTACAGAGACACCAGGCATGATTCAAGATGCATAATTTTACTGATGCACATATTTGCAATTGAAATCTTCTACCAACTCGCATAGAGCGGACATAGCCTTAGAATGAAAAGTGAACTTGAATAGCAACAACAACAAAAATGTTAATTACGGAATCAGACAGTGACTGAGTGCTTCTGTTGCAACTTTGGGTCCCCCTCAATCAGAAACTATAGTGTCCATGGAAACAACAATGGTGGTGTCATAATTTGGACACACTCATCTCCTACCTTTGGCATTATCGCTCCAGGTTTTGCAACAAGGAAATCCTTAAAGGCCTTGGCACCATGGAGATTACGTAATGTCTCATCCTGAGATGGATGTAAACACAATTGCAATTATTACCAGTTGTCCCGATGGCAACATTAATGCAATACCTTCAAGGTGGATGCAGCAGGTTGGTCACGCTTGATGTGGTCATCACTCTGGGGTCTGGTTAATTGCTATTTAACAGGGGGGGAGGGGGGGAACAGTTGATAATGGATCCATTTCATAATACAGGGTACATGTATGGTAGACTTCTTACTCCATTCCTGAGTTTTCTCTTCCAATGAGATACAGGGAGGTACCATGCCCCATAGCGGGTTCTAACAAGATGTGGAATATCTGTTGATCCAGCCTTGTTGCATGCAGGAGCATAATAAGGACAGCATAGGTGGCAATGTATGTGTGGTACATGCACACATACCGTGTCATGAAACATGAAGGCGGCCCTCTTGTTGGAGGAATGGTTTGGGGAGGAGGTGGACCGTTGGTTGTGCGAAACAAGCTCCATTGGTACGCTGGTAAGGTCCACAACATGGAGTGGCACAGACAGGAAGGGCTACATGGAGGGAGGGATGCATATAAAGGCAGCTATATTGGAGGGAGGGAGGCATATAATGGCAGCTATATTGGAGGGAGGGAGGCATATAAAGGCAGCTATATGGAGGGAGGCATGCATATATGTTCCATAATAACATCACACCTTGGTCTCATAGTCACTGGTAAACAGGCTCTTGACCACACCTTCATCAATATGAATCTCTTCATCCCCTCCCTGTGCAAAGGTAAGGATGGGGTAGAAGGGTGGAAGGGGGAGGGGGGGCACAGAAGTGATGGTAGGAGGGGAAAGATTGAAGCAGATAGCAGCAGATATTGCAGGTGCTTGGATTCTTACCAGTTCAATTGCCCATTGTACCAACTCATGAGTGACCTCATTTACCCTAGATTCCTATTAATGAGATTTGATTACATATATCTGATATAAATATCCTTTTTACCACAAGACTTGCCTGGGTTGGAGATATCACTTTCTGGCTGGCCAAAATAGACTGCTCTTTGCATAACTCCTCCACAGTCTTCACCAGTGGCCAATGGTAGATGTTTGGTCTACCAAGGTGTGGGCTGGACATCACAACCACACCCACCATGAGCAAAGTATCCATTTCTACAGCCTACCTATCATCACAGCAGGGTTCTGCTTCAATCGTGTCCATTACCACAGCCTTCGCGTCCTCAGCAGAAGTTGTGCTCTATGGAGACACACAATCAAGACGTAATAATGATATCCCAGCCCCCCCCCCAACCTCTACTGTATTCAGCGCAAGATTCAGCTCAGGGTCTAACAGGCTTACAACATCTTCTCGTACCTGTGAAAAAGAACTGTGTGACAATGGGTGCAGAGGTGGGGAGGTAGGGGACACCCCTTATCATTACCTCTTGAGGGATGGAGTCACTCAAATGTGGGAAGAGCCCCAATGGATGCTTCAACAACTCAGCCTCTGCCATGCCCAATGTCTTCTCCTTCAGCTGCCTGCGAGGGCCTATCCTAAAACAGTTGTGCACACATGTGAGTATATGTATGTTGCTGAACACATGCACATGTGAGCATGTGTGTATGTTGCTGAACACATGCACATGTGAGCATGTGTGTATGCTGCTGAACACATGCACATGTGAGCAAGTGTGTATGCTGCTGAACACATGCACATGTCAGCATGTGTGTATGCTGCTGAACACATGCACATGTCAGCATGTGTGTATGTTGCTGAACACATGCACATGTCAGCATGTGTGTATGTTGCTGAACACATGCACATGTGAGCATGTGTGTATGCTGCTGAACACATGCACATGTGAGCATGTGTGTATGTTGCTGAACACACATGTCAGTATGTGTGTATGTTGCTGAACACATATGTCAGTATGTGTGTATGTACATGCTGCACACACATGCACGTGCATGCATGTACATGTGTGTGTGTGTGTTCTGTGGGCAGGTGGAATCCTGACATGCCACGTGGTATCACTGACTTGCTATAGAGGGTCAGACGTGCTGGATTGTGGCCTGGACCTCTCACACATGACTGCAGGGATGCCTGCCTATCCACGCAGGAAGTTGAATTCACCAGTGGTACCCGATTCACTTTATTCTGAAACGGATTGATTATAATATCTCTTCTCCTACTTGACCACTGGTTATTTTGAGCACTGGGCACTACTTGACCAAATGGTTATATTACTAGAGCACTGAGTATTACTTGACCACTGGTTACCAATGATTACATTACTAGACCACTGGGTATTGCCCGACCACTGGTTATTAATGAATCACTTGGTTAGTGATTATGAGCTGCCATGTTAAACCACTTGAATACATGCTTACATATATACCTTTACAACCATTTTGGAGCCGTCTATCTGTGCTGGCAAGCTGGTTCTAAAATCATCCATGTTATTAGCCACAAATGTCCATCTTTCCCCATCAAGTGTTGAAGAGGGGTTGTAAGTCTTCAAAAATTTTAAGTTTAACCTTTCCTTGTACCTAGAGGGGCAGGACACACTACTAGCACCCCCTGTTACCAGTTCCTCAGTCCCCTCTCACCACGCGTGGTGCCTTTGACGACCCTTGGGTGCGGGCGTCGCACCCTCCCAAGACATCGTTTCCTTGGCAACTAAGCACGCGCTATCACGTGCGCATTAATTTCCGGATCACAAACAAAAAAAAAAACGCCGGCAGGGAGGGGTATCATAATTGTTCGGTGTTGAAAGCAGAATGGCGTCAAAGATCAGGAGAGAGCTGAAGAACGTTGTCTACAACTACACTGACGCAGAGGCTATGGTCAGAGAAGCTACTTCAAATGACCCCTGGGGGCCCAGCACGTCTATTATGTCAGAACTGGCCGACTATACGTACAATGTGCAGGCCTACACCCTTGTGATGGGGATGCTGTGGAAGAGGTTGAATGACAACGGAAAGAACTGGAGGCACGTCTACAAGGCCCTTGTTCTCCTCGAATATCTGATCAAAACCGGGTCCCATCGTGTCTCACAGCAGTGCAAGGATAACTTGTTCTCGATTCAGACTTTGAAAGACTTCCAGTTTATTGACAAGGACGGTAAGGACCACGGGGCTAGTGTGAGGGACAAGGCAAAGCAGCTCGTGGCGCTCCTTAAGGACGATAATATGTTACGAGAGGAGCGAGAGCGCGCTATGCATTCCCGGGAAAAGATTCACGATGGAACGACGCACGGTTCGTCGGCAGATAACCACGAAACACATGCTCCTAACGAACACAGTCCTGCATCAGGAGCAGCGGCCACCGGTGGAAAGAAGGCGGAAGAAGAACTGCAGTTACAGCTCGCTCTGAAAATGTCAAAAGAACAGGCAGAAAAGGACGCAGCTTTGTTGAAAGAGGAGGAAGAAAGCTTAAAGGTTGCCATCGCATTGAGCCAGCAAGAAGTCAAGAAGAGCGAGGGAGACGCGATGGAACCGCCAAAAAGCGAGAACAATAACCTTCTACTTGACCTCGACTTTACAACTCCCGCAGCCACTGACCCGTGGGGGAACGTCGCTGCTACGGCGCCGCCTCCCCCTTCGTACGACTCACTCTCTTCGGGCTTCATGGCCAACCCATGGGAACCGTTCGATAGTAGCAACGGAATTTCTGTGAATCCTTTCGACTCTTTGGCCCCGTCTCTCAACCCTACCAACTCCGCAGGGGATGCAACAAAGGGCCCGGGGAAGACTCGTGTGGAGGAGAGTTTCCTTGGTGCCAGCGCTGCTGGTCTTGTCGACTTAGATTCTCTTTTGGCCCCACTCCCGCCTCCAGTGACTCAGCCTGTGTCCAACCCTTTTGGAATGACTGTTCAGAAGCAGAATAACCCTTTTGTGGCCAAAGGATCTGCCCCTTCTCTCGCGGAGCTGGCTGGGGGCACCAAACCTGGTGCGTACAACACTGGAGCCGACCTTCTCCCACCATCCCTCATCCCTGTCCTACCACCATCTCAGAGTCTCTTCAGCACATCCTCTCAGGGTGGCCTCTTCAATACTGCCCCCATGGCACCCTCCCAAGGTAACCTCTTCAATACCACCCCCATGGCACCCTCCCAAGGTAGCCTCTTCAATACCACGCCCATGGCATCCTCCCAAGGTAGCCTCTTCAATACCACCCCCATGGCACCCTCCCAAGGTAGCCACTTTGCAACCCAGGGTAATGTCTTCAACACAGCTCCCATGATGCCTACCCAAGGCACAGGCTTCAGTACAACTCCTGCATTTGGTATGACATCCCAGAATTCTTTGTTTGGTCCCACGCCAGCACAGAACACGATGTTTGGCACCACCCCAGCTCAGCCGCAAGCACAACCATATGCCTTGAATACTGCGTTGTTCAACCCATTCAGCTAAGCAGAGTTTCTGTATATATTTTGTTTAGATCTATATTGTTGAGTGAGGCTTTTTAAGTGTATAAGGTTTGTTTATGTTCGCACCCGATAACAAAGCTTTTTCACATCATGCGCAAACGTGTACGGGCGTTTTCGAATTTTGGGACACATGGCGGCGGTTGCAAACGGTGATGCGGTCGTTCCAGGAGACCGGCTATGCCTAACATCGGATTTCTGCGGGGGAGACGGCACACTGACAAAGCAAGGCGGCATATATTCAACTCTAACTGGAACTGTGCGTACGGACTTTAGTCACGTTCCCATTGCGCAAATCTCTGTTGAGCGGCAAAAGAGGCTCTATCACGTGCCAAAGGAGGGTTCAGTAGTCGTATGCAAGATTTTGAATGTAACGCAGCGACAAGCTAAGGCTAAAATACTAAGCGTAAACGGAAAGGTACTTCCCGACCAACTGCGCGGCATAATCCGCAGGGAAGACGTACGTTCAACCGAAAGGGACAGTGTGGACCTCTTTAACTCTTTCAGACCCGGTGATATCGTTCGGGCTCGAGTGATATCTCTTGGGGATAGCCAAGGATATACTTTATCCACAGCCGAAAATGAGTTGGGCGTTTTGTTGGGCACAAGCGACAACGGTGGACTTCTATTCCCTACAAGTTGGTGCGAGATGGAGTGCGCAGAGACACACATCCGAGAGAAAAGAAAAGTTGCAAAGGTTGTTCAGGCTGTGCCAGTTCCTTGAATCGTAAACGTGCATGCAATTACGTTGTAATGGATACGATGGCAAATCTCATTGAACACAACTGCATGTGCGACATTTCGTGGGATGTGAAAACGAAAATATGTAAGTAGGGCGATAACTATTAGTTGGGTATATGGTGAAAGAGTAGTATTGCAAACCACTATATCATTCCAAATCCCTTGGCATATGAAATGGCCTTTGAGAGCCTCTCTCTTAGCTTTTCCTTTGAGGAGTAATCGCAAAGCATCAAGGCATTGAAACAGGTGTGGGCTGTAGGTAACCTGTCAGTAACAGATACAGCAGTATGTCATCACTAAGTAGCATACCATTCATACACCTCCACAATACCACCACTAATAAAAAGTTAAACCTCACCTGTCTGAATCTGGTCCATTTTTAACTATGACAAATCTTAGTTTGGATAGCCCCCCAATAGGAATTCTGTCAGAACCAGTGACAAAGGCAAGGAGCTGTTTTTTCTGCATATCAGTAAACTCCCTCACTATTTCCCAAAAGTTGCTAAGTAGGCAGAGAGAGGTGAGATGTAGTACAAACCATAGCAAAGCCATACTTGACAACAGGATGCTCCCTTGTGAAGCCATCATAGCGTGTACTGTGCTCCAGTGCATCCAAGTCCCATTCCTGGGGACCAGACATCACTTGAGTAGGGCCAAACACCACAACCTTCCCTTTCACCACTCACATTGCTGCCACACACCAGAAGCTCCACTTCCTCTGCAGTGAACAGGTCTGCTAGGTGGCTCTCTCCCATCACTATATCAAATCCACTCTTAAAGGCAGTAAAACTCTTCTCAATACTGCTGTTGAGCAACCAGTCCATATACAGATCAACAAATTCCTACACGAAGAGAATGAGTTGACATCACATCCCACCTACACACCAACACACAGAAGCCACACCTTTCTGTTGTCCTTGGTCACTGGAATGGTGTCTCCATTCTCCTTCAGGTTGTGTGTGTGCACAAAGCCAAACATGTCTGTGGACACTTGGAATGTTAGCATGAAGTGAGACTCCATGTCCTCCCCAGCTTCAGGGTCCCAATCCATCAGGCTCTGTAGAGCACGAGCTATTTGCTGGTAGAAGCATATATTAAAATATACGCTAACACGCTAACACCCACAAACAAGCATGCATTGATGATGCACACCCACACACATGCCCAAACATGCATGTCATATTCACACATAATACACAACACAGCACACACACACACTAGCTCACAGGATGGGAAGAGTAGAGATCTTCAAATACCACCTGACAGCCTATCAGCTTGCGATAGATCACTACAGGAAAGCGTATGTCCAAAATAATGTTATTATAGATAGCAAGACCCAACAAGAGCCCAATCAGTTTGTACTGGTTCTCAGATTCAAAAGACAACGGATTGAACCAATGTTGTCTGGTTTCCTGATCAAACACAAACATCCCTGGATCAGAGAGATGGAATAGAGTATGTAGGAGGGACAACAGAAGGGAAAAAAATGTGTGTGTGTGTGTGTGGGGGGGGGGGGAAGAGGATAAGACAGTGGAGCATGTGTGAGAGGGAGATGAGGTGGCCAGGTAGTGAGAGCAGCTGGACATAATACACATCATGTACTGTGCACAGACCATTCATTGGATCAAAGAGTTTCTCCACGACAAGTTGGAATAATTCTTTTTGGAGACCACCTTCATCTATCCCTTCCTCGCCTTTGAATTCTACTCTGAGCTGTTTCCTCAGGTCAATTGGATTAAGCTCAGCAATTGTTTCCAGCTGAGTAATGATGACAACTAGTGACACAACAATGCCACACTCACCTCCCTTCAATCATATTATCAACCATCAATTTAATCACTTATGACCCCTCATCAATAAAACATTGACAGAGACTTCTTTTGGCAGTATTCTGGTGTCTATAAATAGAACTTGCAGGTATTTTGTGTGATTTGAAACTGCCAAAAATGCTAAAATTCCAGTGGACACATCAACAGTACACTGTGAATTATCAATATCAAAACACACAGGCACCTATACTTGCAAGTATAGCATAAAACAATGGAACAACACGTGTATGTTTGCAGCAACACCTTGGTCTTACCAATGATGATAAAAACTTTACTTCCTGTTTACAGCTATCAGAAGCAACTTCCTGTTAGAGGGTTTCACTAGGCTGGCTATAAATGATTACTCTATCCGTACTTGCATTATTAATAACCTCTACAGTTCTAAGAATCATGTGCAGCAGTGAATGGCCTTAGCCCAGGGCCCTTGGTGATTCTAAATCACTTGGATTCCACGGTTTCAGTGTCCAACTATTATATACCTCCGACACACCTCTGTACACCTCCTTGGGCCAAAATTAGCAATTTCAAACTCTATAACCAGTGAAGCAACTGAATACTGGCTGCATTTTATTAAGCCCAATTTGTCAAATAGATATCATAAGGAGCTTGAACTGTAAATGCCTGCATTGCCAAATTGCACTGATACCAGTAAATGGCAGAATTCAAACTTTACATCTTGGTGTACAAATGTCTACCATATGGTGTAGCCATAGCTGCCAAATGTCCTGACACCTGCAGTGGCCATTAGAGCCACCAATTACCTATTTCCTTTCCAGTCACATCACAAGAAGCATACTGCAACAATATTCACTAATCCAGTAATCCAACATGGAACATGATACATCCAGAAATGGTTGGGGCATGAAAAATATGCAGTGATTAAGGCAGACCACCAACGATGTACTCTGATGTGGTTGATGTACTCTGATGTGGTTGATGCATGTGACCACCTCAGGACTCACCCCAGAACCACCTCAGGACTCACCCCAGAACCACCTCAGGACTCACCCCAGAACCACCTCAGGACTTAGCCCAGAAGCACCTTAGGACTCACCCAAGAATCACCTTAGGACTCACTTCAGAACAATCACATCCTGTGCAACACCATATCCCTATCCCAATATAACTGTCACGCTCAGCCTTGCCTCCCCATAACATATCCAGCTCTTTCCCTCCCACCCCCTCACTCTAACCCACAAACCCATATACATACAGTGCTTGTCCTTAACGTAAAGGGGGTGGTGATTTCTCTTTTATCAACCCACCCCTCCTCACCTGCACAAGTGTATCAGCCACAACATTTTCCCTGTCAATCTGGAGGAGCAGAAACGGCAGGTCAGGCACACCAGTCAGCACGGCATGCATCAGAGTCCTGTGGCGCTCGTTGATCATGCTGTAGATGTTGTCCCGCAATAGCTTCTCCATCTTGTTGGCACAGCTGAGGATGTACGGGTACTGCAGGAAGGCAAACTCCTTCTCTCCATTCTGCCCCACCTGCACGTCGTACTGGTAGTCCAGTGCCATCTGTAGCCTGCGGTTCAGCTCCTCGTTCACGAAATCCACGAGTGGGATGATGGTCTTCATGGCATTGGCCGGGTGGACCCCTAGCGCCATGATCAGCTGCATGTACTCAGACTCATTGGTCCGCATGAACTCTGGTTTAGGCTGTGCCACACTGCTGCATAGTACTGGGCTCATTTTGTGCACGAAACCAGCGCGCTCGCTTGCCACCAGGTTGGCAAAGAAGAACAGCGTGAGGGCCTTGGTGGAGGCGACAATGCAGCTGTCGTAGTAGATAGAGGAGATGCGCAGATGTTCGCTGTCCTCTTGGAGCAGCAGGAGGCGGAGCGTGATGGCCTGCTGCAGCGAGGAGACCAGCTGCTGGAGCTCCTCCTTAGGGAGGGTGGAGTACCATCTGATGAGGGCTAACTTCTTCTTCAGTGGCGTTTCGGCCAGCTCTGTCAAAAACTTGCCCAGCACGGGTAGGAACTCAGGACTCTGGATGTCAGGGTTGGCGAGGAACACAACAAAGTGGTTCAGAGAGGAAGATAAGGAAGGTGCATTGCTGGTTCTTAATCTTCTCAGACCGCTGCAATACGAGTCCATTGCATTGAGCAGGGCATTCTGAATGCTGTTGACCTGTAGCAAGGATAGTGTTCTGTAGAATGTCTGTGCAGCCTTTAGGTCCACTGATATGCAGTCGTCTGCTGATGTGGTGCTGCTGTCTGATGTGGGGTGCAAGAATAGAGAGTTGAGTGTGCTTGGTTCGCTGAAAGATTTGTAGATCAGTGAGGTCAGTTCTTTGTAGTCCCCTGTATCCCGGGACTTCTGCAGCAAAAGAGTGAAACTTTCTTGGTGTACTAGTGTGTGAGAGTACCAGGAGAAGAGGGGGGTGGAGAGGAGAGGAGAGGGGAGGGGGTGGAGAGGGTGGAGAGGGGAGGGGGTGGAGAGGGTGGAGAGGGGAGGGGGTGGAGAGGGTGGAGAGGAGAGGGGGTGGAGAGGGTGGAGAGGAGAGGGGGTGGAGAGGGTGGAGAGGAGAGGGGGTTGGAGAGGAGAGGAGAGGAGAGGAGAGGAGAGGAGAGGAGAGGAGAGGAGAGGAGAGGAGAGGAGAGGAGAGGAGAGGAGAGGAGAGGAGAGGAGAGGAGAGGAGAGGAGAGGAGAGGAGAGGAGAGGAGAGGAGAGGAGAGGAGAGGAGAGGAGAGGAGAGAAGAGGAGAGGAGAGGAGAGGAGAGGAGAGGGGGTGGAGAGGGGTGATAAAATGGGTGTGAGGGGTTGGAGAGAAAAGTGATAAAATAACAAAGGGAAGGTGTGTAAAAGGAACGTGTGTGTGTGTGTGTGTGTGTGTGTGTGTGTGTGAAGGATTGATGCAATAGAAAGACATTAAGCATGCCACAAAACTAGATGACTATTGGAAGGGGAGAGGATGGAGGTGGGAGTAATTGAATGGGAGAGGGCAGAAAAGTGAAAAATGAATAAAGATGGACGAATACTCCAATGAAGCTGGGGTGTTGCATTAAAGAGGGTCGTAGTGGAGAAGGCTACCTACTGGCAAGAATTATGTATGGTACTAACCCAAGTTTGCTTCTGACACAGATGAGGATGTGACTGATGGAGCAGACACCAGAGTGGCAAGCTGGCTGCTTGAGGTCGTACTCGACTGCGGAGACAGGCTTTCCAACGGAACGGCTGTTATATCATATGCCGGGCCCACATTCAAAGACGGAACTGAATCTGATGAATCCATTGGTTCTTGCTCATTCGGTGTGTCTTCTGACGGCGCGGACGTACTTGTAGCGTTTAGAACTCCATTCTGACCGTGAGTGTCATTTAGAGAGTTAACACACAAACTCAGTGAGTTCTTCGCTAATAACACGGCTTCGGCCGCTGCCTCGTTTGGACCTTTCGGTTTTCTACTACCAGTTGCACACAACGGACTATCACAAGCCACGTTTCCACAGCCTTGAGTCAGCTGATGAAAGTACCGCTTTACAAGAGATTCAAACGTGTTTTCTCTGATAGGGGCACAAAGGGATGCACCCGTTTTAACGCAGGGCGGACCACACCCAATTTTCGAACAACGCTCACTATAATTTACAGCCTCGGGCTCACCTTGACGAAGACGCTCTGGTTGCCATAGATAGTTGGCCACTTTAAACATCACGTTGCAACGAGCCCACGGGTCAGATTCACGTGTCATTACGTAATCTATTACCGCCACAATGTACACATAGTCAATGGCGGGAACGAGGGGCATCATCTACATGAAATGTACAAATACAATGCAACGGTTGGCGCAATTACTACGATGAATCTTGCTATCTGTTGATGGAATACACCCTAGCAGTCATATCATTTGACCCAGTCACAAGTAGTGTTTCGTTTCTGGTAAAAGACACGAGAAATGGTCACATTTTTTCTTTACCACATCAAGCCATGCAATGAAAAGATAACTTACTTGGCTACAGCCATGTCAAGCACCTCCTCCGAGTGGCCAAACCACTGACGCTCGCACAATCCCGACCGGACATCACAGAGGCTCACCAGACCACACAGATCAGCCACATACACAACTGGTGAGGTATTTGAACATTGGATGCACACAATTCCACCATCCTACAGTGAATATAGAATTATTATTATTTTTAAATCATGTAGGGAAAAGTACAAGAGGACTATTATAGTTTTGGTGCTCTTTTAATTGAAGCAAGCACACAGGAAGGTGTGCAGGAGATACCTCGTGTGTTCTGCACTGCTGTCTTAGTTTCTGTGTGGACAGGTCCCACACACCCAGTACACCACTCAAAGACCCTGTTACTGCGACAGGCAGGCTGGGCAACAGTGAAAAGGTAAGGAGGCAGAGGACGAGAGAGAAACAACAGAAAGGGGGAAGGAATGAAAGAGAAACACAGCATGAGGGGACAGAAAGACAGTCAGGAATGGACTGGAACAAAGCAGTGAAGAGGAGCAAAGCCTATTAAAAGGCCTACTCTGCCCACACCTTGTTGAGAAAGCAACAGACTCCACTGATAACTGGTCATCACTACCATTGGCACCCTGTGATGTATCAAAGGTAGCCAAGACCTATCAGAATGGGGGCAAGCCCAAGAATGGGAGGAGGTAAAAGAAAGATGGGTGTGGTCACACAGTGCCCCACCTTCCCAGTGCCAACATTGGTCAGCTTGGCAGTGGCATCTTCAGAGCCTGTCAAGAGCAGGTTCCCATCACTATTGCCAGCCATACAGGTAATGCATGACGTATGGGCCAAGTGTCCTTTGGGAGGAGGGAGTGAGTGATAGTGGAGATAGAGAGAAATCAAGAGGGAGAAAGAGGGACAGAAACAGAGAAAAGAGAGGGGGAGGGAGGAGAACAGAGAGGGAGGGTGCGACAGGAATAGAGGGAAAGACAGAGAGGGGGGTGAGAGAGAAAAAGATAAATATGTCATCATCACACACATACATACAAACACGTCACATATTATAAGCACACCCACCATACCTGATACCTCAGGAACAACACGTCCTTCCTTGAGGTCCCACACCTGCACGACTCCATCTTCATACCCAAAGGCTGCACTCTTTCCTTTTTTTTTTTTTTTTTTTTTTGGCGCAACTTTTCACAATCAAGAAATTGGCCACCAGACCAGAAGCTCACCATGTGAGAGCACTGCCACACACGTGTTCCTTCCACAGTGCCTCTCAAAGGTCTTACAGTCACCTGATGGTATCTTCCACATCCAGCCTGTTCCATCTGCTGTTCCAGCAAGCAGGACGTGAGCCTGTGGGTGCCAGTGTGTCCACTGAAGGGGTGAGGGGGTGTGGCAAGGGGGTGGGGCAAGGGGGTGAGCATAGTGGAGATATGAAGAGTTAGAAGAGGGGATAACCATGGAGGTGAAAGGAAAGACTGACTTCCAGGTCCCCACACTCAAAAGACCACTTCAGTGCTCCAGTACACACATCCCATACTTGGACAGTTCCTGCCATGTCTGCAGTCGATACATACTTGCTATCATAACTAAATCCAGTACATGTTACTGAGTCCTTGTGACCTGAGAAAACACAAATTTCCACTAACACACAAGTAGAAAACTTTCTGCTGAATTAAAATCAACAAGTACATACATAACAGCTCAAGTTATTATATGGTTGCCACAGGTGATAAACGCTTGATGGAATTACAGTAGCTGCAACATGTGAATCTAGTGCGTGCGTGCGTGCGTGCGTGTGTGTGTGTGTGTGTGTTGCGTGTGTGGTATGTGTGGTGTGTTGCGTGTGTGTGTGTGTGTGTGTGTGTGTGTGTGTGTGTGTGTGTGTGTGTGTGTGTGTGTGTGTGTGTGTGTGTGTGTGTGTGTGTGTGTGTGTGTGTGCGTGCGTGCGTGAGTGTGGGTTTGAGTTATATCAACGTCCCGGTCCTAACGTCCCTTACCTGTACACTCAAACAGGACCGATCCGTCCTCCGGCTTCCACACATAAGCACGATCGTCTTCCCCTCCGCTGCAAACGAGCGCGCCAGCAGGGTCCATAGCGACGGAGAACACCGCTCCTGTACGAACGAAATGCTGACGTGCTTCGATCACCAAGGCCGTCTGGCAGTCACCTGAATGCTGCCTGAAGCAATATAACGAGTCGTCCTGCGTCATTGTGTCCTCGACCCCCTCCTCCGCTTCTTCTGGTAACTGCGGCTCGTCGTCTCCGACCAGTATATCGTTGGCTGTGCCCAGTAAAGGCGTTAGCAAATGACGAACGCACTAAAAACGTCACGTACAGCAGTCTTGGAGCTCATCCCCACTCCCGTTTTCGCCTTCCAAAATCTCTTCATAGGCTACGTCGTCTTCAATCTCGTCCTCGTCCATTCCACGTGGGTAACAATAGTATTGCATGTATAATTTAAAATTATTAAGAAGTATGCGCATACATGTACCGGTACATGTAATAATATATACACAGTCGAGTCCACGAAACAGAACACAAAGCCGAGTATGTGTAAAACGTGAAGTGGAATGTGGCCGTGAAAAAATTCAGTCATCCGAGTCACTATCACTGCTAGCTGGTCCTCGAATTGTCTTCTTACCCTCTGCGCGTACAATTTTCTTTTGCGGTTTGAGAGCGGTGGGCGGTTCTAAAAGGTTTCCAGTATAGTCAATAACGCAGCTACAACCCAGCCTCCACTCTAGAACCTCTGTATCAAAGTCGTCACGACCGCCGAGATCGTCAAACCCTTTTATGTAGTCTTTGGTTTTCCCGCCAATCACCGAGGCAATGGTGGGAAGAACGCGAATGGGAAGTCTTTCGCACAGAAATGGCGCACGCTCAACATTCATTTTCACAAATTTCGCCTCCAAATGCTTGGGCGCTAGGAGGTACATATGCTTATCCACAATCTTACATCTCATGGTAGAGTCGCGATAAAAATGGCATACGACCCTCTCGTTTGCCTTGCATTCCTCGAAAAACTCCTTCTCGCCGGACAGCTCCGTATACTGACCATGACCCTTTTTCAACCACTCCTCCCTTTGTGAAGCCTCTTTCTTCATTTCCTGCAGTCTTTTTTGGCGGAACGCTTCGAGGTCGTCACCCTGCATCGAATCCAGACGGTCTATCTCGGCATCCAGCTGCTCCTCCACGACCTTAGCCGCTTGCAACAACGCCTGTTCCACTGCCTTGGACATCTTTGTCGCTTACCCAGCAAGTAAAGAGTGTGCACTTATTGGCGAACCTGAACGATCGCGTGACGCGTTGTAACCCTACTATCGTAATTATGAGAAGTATAGTTGTCGATACGACTAAGGTAATAGAATTATTGATTCATAGTTTTATTTTACATTGGTTCTTAGTTCAACTTTCACAGCAGGACACTTGGGCTACTTTTGGGGTTATCAACAACCACAGATGAACTGGTGATAGTTGGACATTGCACATGTCAGCAGTCTGAGGAGAAGGTTGGAACCACACTGTGTAAGGGCCTTGACCTCTCCAACCCCGACTGGAAGAGAACTGCACTACAGGCAGAAGCATACTTCCCGGCTGGTTTAAAGCCATGTGGGATACTACTGTCTCTGCCTTCTGGGACTGGGGAGGAGGAAGCTCGCAAAGCAGCAGAACAAATCAGTGGTGACAGATCAATCCAAGTCAGGCAGGCCAGGTGTCACCCTCTCCCTCTTCCCACCCCTCCTCTCCTCTTCCCCTCCCCTTTGCATATTTTCAATTGCACATTTATATTCTCCATTGTGTATATCAGTTGGGCACCCCCCCCCCCCCCCAATGCCACCTGTTGTTGCTAGCTTTCATTCTTGACACAATATTCTTATGTGTTAGTAATGTCAGTGCAATGGGATTCCAAATTCAACATTATGTTGTAAACATTTTTTTTTTCCAGGTCACGTATCAGAGGGTGTGGTATGCAGCCATCATCATGGTGGGTGCTAATGCCCATTGCTTCTCCTTCTCCTCCTCCGGCAAATTGGAGGCCGCAGAGATCTCTAGCCATAATGTGCAGGAGTCACTGGCCACCCACACCAGGCTCCTTAGGCTGCAGTCCTCACTGGTCTGCTACACAGGTGTGTCCCCCCCCACCCCCTCCCCACCCCCTCCCCCTGTTGTCTCACTCCAACATTATGCCGTCATTTTCTGCTTGCCTTAAAAAGATCCTCACAAGCTGGACCTCAGTGGACTGCACAAGGGGGTGCAGTCCACCAGAACATGCTTCCTTCTCCCTGTCCAGCAGATTGTGCTGACTGGTGACATTGAACAGAGCCTGGGGGAGATACTGCCTCCTGGAACTGTGACTGAGGTAGTGCGTGGGTGGGAGGAAGGAGGTTGGATCTGACTTTGTATGGGGAAGGGGGTTGGGCCTGGGAGTTAAACATGTGTAGTTGGGCCTGGGAGAGGGCTTTAGGCTTGTGTGGGGGTGGAAGGTGTCAGGCGCTTGTGTGCCTTATTCAAAGACTACATGTGTATATCGACTTTTTAAAGAGGGGGCAAAAGGGTGATGTAAAGTTCTATACCTCTTGTCTAATCTTCTCCTCCTTGTCCTGTTAGCCACCAGTTTTAGTACAACTGCTGGAGTGCATTACCGATGATGAACCCCCGGGCACACTGACACTCACCATCAAGCCCTCCTCAGCCCGTCTTGTGAAGCTGACCCTGCCCCTCGACATCCTCCTGTTTGTCAACCTCACCTCCACCACCACAGCTGTTATCAAGGTGATAAAAGAGGCCATTTGCTCGCAGCTCAGGACAGAACAACAGCTGCTCATGTGGAAGGTATGCAGTGACATGGGGTTGGGAGGGAGGGAGTACTTAATGACAATTTAAGTGATGACCAGATTGATTTTTGGTAGCATCTAATGCCATGGGTTAAGCCTGCCTCATAATTTGACAAAGAGCCTGCGATGAAGGGAAAAAAGCTCAGCCCTAGACTTGGCCATCATTTCTTAATAACGCACCAGTATTGGGTGTGGTCTAGGTATGGTCTAGGTGTGGTCAGCCGTCTAGGTGTGGTTTTCACTCAATGTCACATCCATATAGCAAGAATAGTTTTTTCTTTCTATTCCTGCGACAACCCAGTGCCGCATTGAGGCTTTGGTAAAGAGTGAGTTGGGCTATGAAAACGTTTTGTTCCATTAACTGCCACCCTTCCCTTCAATCCACCAAAAATGGCTTCGCGTGAGCTTTCAACTAATGCATTTCTCAGCTAATCAAGCTTGCACTCATCCCTCCCCCTAGCTCAAGCGCTGACCTTCAACTCATGTACCCCTCTCTTCACAGCTCATGTACCCCTCTCTTCAGAGCTCATGTACCCCTCTCCCCTCTTCACACTCATGTACCCCTCTCCTCCTCTCTTCACATCTCATCTAACCTCCCTTCCCACCCCTCAGAGCTCATTCTGCTCTCTTGCCATCTGCCATCGTCGTGTCCCCTCACAAGAATGTCCCATGACGGTGGTATACCCTTCTGTGCCCATGGGAGGGAATGCCCTCACAGATGATGACCTTTTGGACATGAGGAAGGCACTCCATCTCTTCCTGGGACTTCCACAAGACTGCCCCTATTTCAGGCACACCAACAAAGAATACTTCAGCAAGGTCACAGGTAAACCCCACTTCCCCCCCCCCCCCCCCCCCCCCCTCAAATTGCAACACTCCCTTTGTTACTTGTGTGTTGTCTGCTGCCATGACAGGAGTGCACCTTGTGAGTCCTCACACATCAGTGCGTTACACAAGAGGTGGGTTTACAAGACACACTAAATGTATCCCATAGATAATGCAGATGATGATGTAATGACAAGCATTGTGAGCCAACTATGGTTATACGAACTGTTAACTGTCATATAGCTTTGACATAACTCGGTATAATCACACATAATTCAGCATAGTTTATAGAGTTGGTATAACCATAGTCAGCTTTAGGGCCCCTTGCAACTGTGAAAGTGTATTCATATGCTCACCAAGCAACATGCATCAGCCATGAATATATCACAGTGCAGGATGGCGACATGGCCACAGTGAGAGGGGACTACTCCTACCACCACTACATGCAGGACAAGATCAACGACAATGTATGACTTCATCTTTTTGTCCCTACTGTCTCTCACTCTCTCCCTCCCACCCGTTGCGCCTCAGGGTTGGGGGTGTGCCTATAGGTCCTTGCAGACCCTGTGGTCCTGGTTTGTGCACCAGGGGTACACCAACAGGCCACCGCCCACCCACCGCCAGATCCAGCAGGCCCTGGTAGATGTGAGGGACAAGGAGCCTAGCTTTGTGGGCTCCAGTCAGTGGATAGGGTCCTTCGAAGTCAGCACATGTCTGAACCAGCTCCTTGGGGTGAGATTTAACCAAAAAAAAAAAAAAAAAAGACTTAGTTTAACTGAATAGTAGTCCTACCCTTTTCCCTCCCTTCTGGTTGGGTATAGATCCAGTGTAAAATCCATTACTGCAGCAGTGGGGCAGAGATGGGGTCAGTGGGACGACTGCTCTTACACCACTTCAAGACCCAGTGGACCCCAGTGATGATAGGTAAGAGTACACACACACACACACACACACACACATACACACACACACCTGTTTACGCAGGTGGTTGATTTGTGTGTGTGATTTGTGACATTATTATGCATGTGATGTGTGTGCTATGGTGTGTGTGTGCCGTGAAGGTGGAGGTGTGTTAGCTCATACCATACTTGGTGTGGACTACAATGAAAAAACTGGTGAAATTAGGTAAGACAGATGGTCTTGGTTGTATTCCAAAAATGTGCGTGTGTGTAGAGGAGGGGTGAAGTAATTCCAATCCCATATTGGTCTGTAGCCATGGAACATCTTTGTTACAGGTACCTAATACTTGACCCACACTACACAGATGTTGAGGACATCAAGACTGTTGTGGATAGGGTATTTGTTTGTATTTGCATTTGTATCATTCAATTGGACAACCCCCCTCCCCCCCTGTATAGGGATGGTGTGGATGGAAACCAGTTACATTCTGGAACCAACAGGTACACATACCCACTCACACGTGCATACCCACACACATGCATACCCACAACACACACACACACACACACACCACATGAATGTGTTGTGTGTTGTTTGACTGAAACATTGCAGGCACACTACAACCTCTGTCTACCACAACGACCAAAGGAGATATAAGCCACCGCAGTACTGGATGAAGTGGGAAATAAAAAATTATACCACACACTGCCTTTTTTTTTTCTTCCCTTTTTGATGTAGAGGAATTGTTTATGCAACACAAAAGAACTACACACTAAACAGTTATGTGACGAGATCATAAGTTCATCCAACTCTCCTCAACAATTGCGAGTACCTTTTTCTCATACTCTCTCCTGTTTTCTTGGTACAGCTGGGCTGCCTGACTGTTTGCTGGACTGTTTGGGTTTGGTTCATCAAGTAAAGACTGGGGAGGAGATATGATGGATAAAAAGATATGAGATGGGAATGGTTAAAATGTGCTAGAGTACCATATCATGTCAGCAAATTCTCTGTCAGCATAAATAAGTATCATGGGAAATGACATCACCCCCTTGTATAGTCCCTATCTAAATATAGTAACAAAACATTAAATGCATGACAAGGTGTCCTGGCGCGTATGCTGTACTGGCAATGACATGAGTCAGCCACACAAGGCTACTAGTATCCGCCCATCCCTTTCCTAACAACCCTGGTATTTATGTTTTACCTGTATTGATGTTAGTATTGAAGAGACGTCATATGTAGGGCTCCACCTATTTTGGAGGATATCTAAACATATACTTCCATCTGCGTAAACTGTTCAGGAATGGTGTGCATTATTAGAAGTGTTCTTTGTGTACAATGGAGTATTACCATTTGGGTGGAACATTTTCGAAATAAATCTCACTGTTGGGGGTTTATTTGGGTACTCTTCTGTGAATTCCATGGCTAGTTTAAACGTGCCATCTTCAAACGGTGTGTCCTTGGGTCTACATATGGTGTTGCACCGGTCATACAATGTTCCAATGCTTCCGCTCATTCCCATGGCTCACCCGAATATTACGGCATTCCACAACATTATATTGTTATCTGTTGGCGCCCCGCTAACCCCCGCCGGAGGATCTTGTTGAAGTCTAGGAACAATAACAAAAAGACGAGACGTGTGAAGGGAACGGTTTATCCCAAGATAGTGATTATAGGTTAAACGTACGGTGGCCTTTGAGCCTTACCTCTTAAAGTCTCGCATTAGTCTTCTTCTGGCAGGCGTGGACATTATCTAGAACAGAACGACGACGAACGACAACAAAACACTCAGTGAAAAACGTGTAATGTATACATTTAGCAAATCACGCGACTTCCGTTATAATTATAAATAGGAATTAACCCCGTTGACACGTGATATTCGTAAACAACGAACGCGGCTCTTTCGAAAAAATGGATGGAGGAATGATCAATCACGGGCACAATGGAAAGAACAGTTCAAAGTGAGAGGATTTTTAACCTGTTGCTCCTTCGACGAACAATATTTTGTAGGGTGCTCCGCCCACCAGGAGGTGGTAGTTCCATATTTATAGGAGACCCCGAGCCGCCAAAACCAAAACCCGTACACATGAAAGAACGTAATATCGAGACCCCTTCAGCGCCTACTGTCAAGAGCGAATCGCAGCCAGTAAGCGGCGTCCAAGTGAAAAAGCCCCCCGGGGGTGGAAGCAGCATCCGTCTTGGATGATCATACATATATATCCGCTTCTGTCATTACTGCAGTACTAGTAATTAAGCCACAACATACCGAATTATTTAACCGAGATATTGCTTTGTGACGTGGAACTTTTTGTTATGTTAGTATTCAACCCACCCCCTTTGTCGACGTGTCCATCTCAGAAAAGAGATCTTTCCTAACGTACATGTATTATTATAAAATTCTTCTACGTGCCGGGCCCAGGGCACAATATAATGCTTACACAAATATAGGACTGTCTTCCCTTGTTTCCATGCTTTCTACACCACTATTGAACTTTCTCACAGAGAATGTACTCGTAAATTCAAACCCCTTGTCCCTTACTTTTTGGTCTATTGCTGCCTGTTCTTTTTTTTTCTTTCAAAAAACCTACATGTAGAGGTCCTAATGTATCTAATCACTAATCATTTCACGCATGTAATCACTTGAACATGACGAAACCCACATTCTTCTGAAATGGTGGTTGGGCCTTCCTCTCTGTAATTTGGAAGAAACATGACCATAGTATTCTAGCCAGCTTGACCCCCTGGGACACCATGCTTTAACTTGTCATTATGCCGGGGATGTGGTGACACGACACAACTGCATACGTGATTGTATTGCTGACTTTTGCCGTCGTGCCCACCGTTTCCCTCTTTTGGAGCAAGGTTGTGGTATTGGTCCAGCCAAAGACAGATCACGCCCAGCTGACATTTTGATACCAAACTGGTCACTGTCTCGATCTGCAGCATTTGACATCATCCCCTCAATAATTCATTGATTTCAGATGCTTGTCAGACCTCAGGTGCCTCAGCTGCAGTGGGTGCTTTGGGTTGTCTCAAAAGAAGTTGGATATGTGACCCTCCCATAGTAGAGGCATATAGAGGCTGGAGAATCACTGCAAAGGAAACATTATCAAGAATTGCTAGGCACTTGGCCATCCACTACCACTCATCCAATTCTGAAACGCTAAATGCAATGTATTGTCGCCTCGGCACTGTTTTGATGCGGCAAAATGCCCAAGCCCTCCTGGTTCGATCGGCATCATTTTTGTGACTTTTAGTAGCGTCTCTCACATATTACTTATCGTTAACTCTTTGTTTGCTTTGACTAATTCTACCCTGACTCAGTTAGGTAGGGTGCTGTTTACATTATGGTAAGTGCATGTAACCATTATTTAGATAAATAAATAAGGTGGGGACCAGAACACAGAATTACGTCATTATTGCACGAAACACGCAGTTCAGTACGCAGCAACTGGTTCCGGGTCTGTTTTGGTGTTCTTTCTGTGAGTAAAGTCGTCCTGTTGGTAGTAAACCATCTCAAGCGGTCACTTGGCGAGAAATGTTAGTACAATGCTTACAAGGTTATAGATGACCTTCACTATCAGTGAACAGCTGGGACACTGAGCCACGCTTTCTCCATTCTCGAGATCTTCCTGTTAGAGGGCGGTACGTGTGCGTTATGTGCGTGACCTCCTTGCTAACACGCAACACAAAACGCCTCACCACTGTGATACGGAATTGGTCACCACATGGGCACGGATAGTAGTACGACTCAGTATCCGGGTCGAATTCAAAATCTTCTATCTCTACCTCGTCGTGAAAGACCGACATGAGTCCACGGTCCACCACGTCCCGCTTACGCAATATACCTTTTTACCCTTTTGAACAAATAACCATACAGAGTATATACCAATAAATTGTATTTAATTACTCGTGTTGTGCAATATCTAATACGTAATGTAAAATTTAAAAATAAACATGAACTTGAAGGAGCAAATCGAGCGATGTAACGTTAGGTTTGTTGAGGTGGAGGCTACACGTTTTGAATCGTTTATTAGTCGCTTCATTTCTCTCCAATCATAATAGCAAGTTTATTACCTATGTCTGCTTTTTGCTGTTCTTCATTTTGCTGTCGCTGCGAGTCGACGGTACTATTACATGGAACTATGCCGCGGTGTTCTTCCCAGTGTGGATTTGGCACGTTTCCATGTGTGTCGGTGTCGTAGTGGGCGTGTGTTTCTACATCAAGAAGAAAAACCTCCGGTTGGCTACTGACTGCGAGTTTTAATCGTCAGTGTGTCAAGTCCCAATGGCTCTTTTGTTAACAGAGAAGACCCGTCCTACCGCTTTTACTTCTCGGCCATGGCTCAATCGGCCGCCTTCCAACTGCTGCTGTTGCTGACCGAAATCCTTACTGTGGCAAACCTCGAGACGCGGTCAATGCCTTGGAGAGCGGTCTTCACACCAATGTACATTCTCTTACCAGCAGCTTTCATCAGCCTCATCTGGTCGTGCTGCAAGAGACACACCGTTGAGGTGTGTCCACCTGTAGACTTGAATTCATATGTGCACATATAACAACATACCCATACTTATGCACAACACACACACACATGCACACACACACACACACACACACACACACACACACACACACACACACACACACACACACACACACACACACACACACACACACACACATACCACTGCAGATACAAACGGTTGAGATAGCTGGGATGGTAAGCTTCCTTCAATTCATATTCTTAGGAGTTAGGCTTGATCACCTGGTACACTGGAGATGGGCAGTAAGTGCACATGAGGGCAGAACTGCACATTTAAGTACAATGAGTATGTGAGTCTTGTGTACATTTACATATTTCAGATTGTCTTCATCCCGACATGGATGTTGCTGATTGTATTCATAGTGGGAGTGGCCATGTATTCCTGCTTCAAGCTGGTTTCCCATCGCCTCTCCTCGGACCAAAGTCGTAACTTTGTGTCTGGCATAGTCATGGTCGTATCACTGTTTGTCATGGCTGTCTGCCTTGTCCTGTTCACTGTGAGTGTCATGTTAGAAGAGGAAGAGGGGAGGGAGAGGAGGGAAGGGGGAGGAGAGAGGGTGGGAGAGGAGGGAATGGGGAGGAGAGAGAGTGGGGAGAGGAGGGAACATTTGGGGAGGAGAGGGTGGGAGGGGTAGAAAGGGAAGAAGATAGGAAAGAAGAGATGGGAAGTAGGAAAGAGGAGGGAATGGGGGGAGTAAGGAGGTAACAGGAGAATGTATTCTGTAGTGGTCATATTTATGCAGTCTCCATGCACACAATGTACACTTCCTATACACATACACTGGTCACCTACATGTGCACACATATGCCACAAACTACACTTTACAGGCATTGCTAGTGGCTCGATTGGATGGCAAGCTGACAGGGCACTATGCTGCCATATTTGTTCCTTTGCATGTGGTCATCCTGGCTCTTCTGGTGACTACAGTAGTTGGGAGTCCCGACAATCCATGTATGTTGTATGCCAACTGTGTCTTATAACACATGTCATTTGTGTACGTGTGTGTGTGTGTGTGTGTGTGTGTGTGTGTGTGTGTGTGTGTGTGTGTGTGTGTGTGTGTGTGTGTGTGTGTGTGTGTGTGTGTGTGTGTGTGTGTGTGTGTGTGTGTGTGTGTGTGTGTGTGTGTGTGTGTGTGTGTGTGTGTGTGTGTGTGTGTGTACGTGTGTGTGTGTGTGTGGTGTGTGGTGTGTGTGTGTCTCAACAGGGTGGTTTGGGATGAGGAAGACCTTTGTAGAGCTGGCCCTTGACAAGTGTCCAATCCTTCAAGAATATATGAATGTGGCCTACCACAAGGAAGGATTGCCAGTAGCCTTGCAGCAGGACAACTCAGAGGACTCTGTTACTTTGACAAAGCTAGCTCCAGTCAAGCTGAGCTCACCTTCAGAATATCCATATGAAGACATCTTTGTACCTGATTGACAGTCACAATGGATTGCCCCTTCCCCCATGTTGTATGTCAGTCACATCTGCGTTTTCATATTTTGCGTTTCATATATTAGGGGTCCGGGAGGAGGATTTTGTTTTAACTTTTTTTTTTAACAATAAAAATATAAAGTTTCTGTATACATGTATACCGGTAGTTGTAACGTCATGTATATAAAGAATATAATAATATACACACGTACGTAAAATACACAACTAACTAAACCATACATCTAAATCTACAATGCACTTCTACTCAACATCGCTCTTGAGTTGGCCTTAATTAGGGACATGTTCAGACGACCATATAATAGATTAGAAATTTAACTTTTTAAATTATTTGTTTTTTGTTTTTTGTTTGATCGAGATGCGACCGTTGCTTGGTGGTGATATTAATGGAGAGACTTCGAGGCAAAATAAACGGTCGGACCATAATACGACGTACGTGAGTTGACAACCAACATGCACGTGCAAATTATGAAAACGTAGGCCTACCTATAAGCTATGTATCTTTGCATGTACACGAACTACAGCGACTGGCAGACGATAATGCACATACTGAAGGCTAACGTCGGTACGGGCCTTCTGGCTCTTCCCCAGGCTGTGATGAACGCGGGTCTGATAGTAAGGACGCCATTGTCTCTTAATCTTAGCGCCTTTTATATTTTTGAATTTTATTTTAGGCTGGTCCACTTGGTCTTGTGGTACTGGGGATCATAGCCAGCCACTGCATGATGGTGTTAGCGGACTGTTCTAGAACACTTTGCGAAAGGTATCGTATAATATTCTGAGGATGTGCAAGTGTGTGTGTGTGCGTGTGTGTGTGTGTGTTTTGTGTATGTTCAGATGCGACGTGTATATACAATTATTGTATGCATTGTATGTATGTATGCATGTATGTATGCATGTATGTACGTACGTACGTACGTACGTATGTATGTGTGTGTGTATGTATGTATGTATGTATGTATGTATGTATGTATGTGTGTGTGTATGTATGTATGTATGTATGTATGTATGTATGTATGTATGTATGTATGTATGCATGTATGTACGTACGTACGTACGTACGTATGTATGTGTGTGTGTATGTATGTATGTATGTATGTATGTATGTATGTGTGTGTGTGTATGTATGTATGTATGTATGTATGTATGTATGTATGTATGTATGTGTGTGTATGTATGTGTGTATGTATGTATGTATGTATGTATGTGTATGTATGTATGTATGTATGTATGTATGTATGTATGTATGTGTTATTAATATAAGCATCAGTGTGTACATATTATAGCTGTACATGTAGGTTATTATGTAATACATACATGTAATAGTTATGATAATAGATTACACAATGCATAACTTCTATGTATCAATAACTACTTAAGATTTGTAGTATATGTACCAATGCAGGCATCACATAACTCAGCTATGGGGCTGGAACTGTTCTTGCCAAAATTGCTTATGTGTTTGTCTCATCAGAATGAGGTAGCATGTTTCTTTTTTTTTTTGCATGTTACAGATACTAGCTTACTAATTAAAATGAAACCACATAATAGCTCTTTACAACAAATGAGAGGTGGCCTGCCCCTACCAGCAAGCTAATATTCAAATGTTATGTGCAGATTTATAGAGTATGCCATACTACTGTGTAGCCATGGTACTGTGTAGCCATGGTACTGTGTACATGGTACTGTGTAGCCATGGTACTGTGTACATGGTACTGTGTACATGGTACTGTGTAGCCATGGTACTGTGTACATGGTACTGTGTAGCCATGGTACTGTGTACATGGTACTGTGTAGCCATGGTACTGTGTAGCCATGGTACTGTGTAGCCATGGTACTGTGTAGCCATGGTACTGTGTAGCCATGGTACTGTGTACATGGTACTGTGTAGCCATGGTACTGTGTAGCCATGGTACTGTGTAGCCATGGTACTGTGTACATGTTACTGTGTAGCCATGGTACTGTGTACATGGTACTGTGTAGCTATGGTACTGTGTACATGTTACTGTGTAGCCATGGTACTGTGTACATGGTACTGTGTAGCCATGGTACTGTGTACATGGTACTGTGTAGCCATGGTACTGTGTAGCCATGGTACTGTGTAGCCATGGTACTGTGTAGCCATGGTACTGTGTAGCCATGGTACTGTGTAGCCATGGTACTGTGTAGCCATGGTACTGTGTACATGGTACTGTGTAGCCATGGTACTGTGTAGCCATGGTACTGTGTAGCCATGGTACTGTGTAGCCATGGTACTGTGTACATGGTACTGTGTAGCCATGGTACTGTGTAGCCATGGTACTGTGTAGCCATGGTACTGTGTAGCCATGGTACTGTGTAGCCATGGTACTGTGTAGCCATGGTACTGTGTAGCCATGGTACTGTGTACATGGTACTGTGTAGCCATGGTACTGTGTAGCCATGGTACATGTACAGTGTTGATTTGTGACACCAACAGACACCAGATATCAACTTTGAATTATTCCGAGGCTGCTAAGGTGTGCACAGAGGAGCACTTCCCTCGCCTAGGTACCATTGCCAGGTGCGTACCTGTGTTGTGGCCAATTGTGCTCTTTTTTAAAAAACTGTTTTCCTACTCCACTCTTCCTCCTCCCTCTTTTCCTCCCTTCACCTTGTTTCCTCCCCCTCCCCCTCCCTTCTCTTCTCTCCTCCCCCTCCCTTCTCTCCTCTCCTCCCCCTCCCTTCTCTCCTCTTTTCCTCCCTTTTCTCCAGCATTGTAGTGAACATATTCCTCTCTATAACACAGTTTGGGTTCTGCTGTATCTATTTTGTGTTTATGGGCAAGAACATCCAACAGGTACTGGGGCATTGGATTGGGAAGTTTCAGACAGAGCTAATTAGCACTAGATTAAATAATGGATGTGCTTCTGGTCTGTTCAAATACAAATATGGTATTCACCATCTAGTACACATGACTATCCTATCTACTACATGATAAAAGAAGACTTTACTCTAATCACATGCAATGATTCGTCTAATGTAGAGATATGAAGGGTATTGTTTAACCCTTCCTGTGCCCATCAAATGTTTTAACCCTTACCATACCCAAACAGGTGTTTACCACAGCCTTTGACGTCAACATAGACTGCAAAGTATGGATGGCCGTAATGGTGGCTCCAGTGGTGTTGTTCTCATTGATACGTAACCTGGACACCCTGGCAACCTTCTCCTCCATTGCTAATGTGTGCATCATCTTCAGCCTATTTGTCATCTTGTACGAGGAGCTATACCGGTTCACCACAAGTGACCCTTCTAACAAGGCTGCTATACGCACAGTCTCTCTGCCTCATATTACACCAGCAACCCTGCCCTTGTTTTTTGGAACTGCCGTTTATGCCTATGAAGGTATCGGTGTGGTAAGTTTTGTGTGTTGTATGTGTGAATACAAGGGAAGAAGTTATCTCGGGGGTTAAATGTAGGTGTAAATAAGGCTGTAATGACAGTTGCAGACCTGCATTTAGCATATAGCACAAATGTAGGTCTGTAATGTTTTTAATTACATGATGCTTATCGCTACCTGTGGTTTTGTTTCAATGCATCATGAAGGGAAGTAGGAAAAAAATGGCGGATTCAGATAAATCCATGTGCCATTCCACAAAAAGGGCGTGGTATGACAGAGCAGAATTTTTACTGTTAAGTGGATCTAACACTTCTTAATTAACTGCTCAGATTAAATAAAAAAACGTGTGCAGAGCCAATCCAATCACAAAAAAACATACTCAATGTTGGCCTGGGGACTTGTGTTTATGTGTGTATACATGTGTGGTGTACATGTATGTGTGTTTGGGGAACCGAAATGAACTATTATTGCCTTGTCCCCAGGCCCTACCCCTGGAGAACAAGATGAAATCTCCCAGTCATTTCAACAGGGTGGGCTGGATAGCCATGTCCATGGTGATTAGCCTGTACACCACCTTTGGAACACTGGGCTACCTCGCCTATGGCACTACCCTGCAGGGAAGCATCACCCTCAACTTGGAATCCGATGTAACTGCAACAAAAATGCAAGTTTCAACCCCAACCCCTGCCCCACCCCCTTGCTTTTCACTGCTTTCCAGCTTGCGTTTTTCCTCCATCTCCCACTCCCCTCCCCGCCCCCTCCCCATACCTCATTAAAATTAAATAGTGGAACTGTATGGCTACACTTGGGTATATATTTATGTGTCTAACTATGCATAGGGTGATTTATGAATTTGCATGAAACATCTGATTTTCAGTGTGCAAGAACGCCTTGGGGGTGTGGCAAGCTGCATATGGGTGTGGTGTGTTCATGCAATCATATGTGTTTACTTTTTCTCTCTGTTCCTTACCACTACCTCCTCCTCTCTCCTCTCTCCCCTCCCTCTCCCCTCCCTCCTCACCTCTCCTCTCCCCTCCCCCTCTCCCCTTCTCTCTCTCCAGCTTTTTTGTCCTTGCTAAGATGTTCTATTCGTATGCTATATTTGCTACCTACATGGTACAGTTCTATGTGCCAATGGACTTTCTGGAGCCAGTACTTTACAAATACCTCAGGCTTCACAAGCTCAAGGATCGCTTCCCCACACACCACAGCACTGTCAAGACTGCCATCGAGAACCTGTTTCGTGCCATGGTTGTGATGGTAACAGGTATGTCTGTTCTTCTACCCATGTTCAACTGAGAGGGGAGAAAGTTTATGATATGTGTGAGTACTTCAAAGCATTTCATAGATATAGACAACTGGATTGTTAAGTGCCCATGGGCTCCGCCCCTTTTATATTACCAAGATCAGGATGATGTCACATCCCACTGCAATAAATTAGTTCTAGACATTTAAATTCCTGTCATTAAATTTAGTACATCTTACAATTTACTATATTTATTTTATTTTTTGCAGCTGTCCTAGCCGTCAGCATACCTGACCTTGGTGACCTCATCACCTTGGTGGGAGCCTTTGCAAGCTCCGCCCTCTCCTTCATCTTCCCTCCCCTCATGGAAATAGCCGTGTTCTGGTCCAGCCCCGATAGAAAATGTTTGAGAATATTTTCAAAGTCGGAGTGGCTGATTAAGGACCTTCTGATCATTTTGCTGGGGACAGTTGGGTTCTGCTTTGGAACATACGCAGGTGTTAAGGCTATTGTGGACAACTTTAAATCAGGGTCTGGTTGTTGACTCTTGTGGTGTCCTTTCTGATTAACATGTTGCATGGCTCTGATCAGTGTCTTCATGTTAATTAGGGGGCTGTGTGGTTTGTGGTGAGATGTGATGAGTCTAGAGCTTAGCAATGGCCGTTGGACTACTCTAATATCGATGGTTGGTCCAAGACCACTTTCAATTTGATGCGCTAATGACGTCATTATTGTGCCGTATTGATTTTAACGTATTACTATTTTTGCCGATGAGGACGTGCTACGCCCACGGCACTTCCAGGTCTTGATGTCATCCGCACAACCGCCATCAGACGAGGCCTTTCGCGCCGGAGGGTTCAGCCCAACCGGCGAAGTGGACGTGGATTCCAGCACGTTGATATCGCGTGATGACAAGGACCAATTTTCGGATACAAGGAAGGGTTACGGGAACTTTAGTGTGGAGGATCCGGGAGACGAGCACTTTGACAGAGAATGGCTGACAATCTCGGTGCAAAACGAGAAGAAGAGGCTGGAGCACGAGACGAGGCGAGTGCCTAGTTTAATCTCCAACGCTTGTTAATTAACATGCGGATACGGTATCTCCTACGTGTAGCGATTGGCAGACATTTGTACACATCTTGAAAGGCAATGTCGGCACGGGGCTCCTTGCTCTTCCCCAGGCTGTGAAGAATGCGGGCTTGATAGTGAGATATACAAACGTTTCCGTTTTTCTTCCTCCGCTTCACTACATACGTTTCCCTCCCGCACGATCCTCAGATTGGACCCATCAGTCTGCTGGCCCTCGGATTCATAGCAACGCACTGCGTTTCATTATTGATCGATTGTTCTCATGCTATATGCAAAAGGTTATACCCCCGTTGTGTGTGTGTGTGTGTGTGTGTGTGTGTGTGTGTGTGTGTATGTGTGTGTGTGTACGTGTGTGTACGTGCGTGTGTATGTGTGTCGTGTGCGTGTGTATGTGTGTCGTGTGCGTGTGTTGTGTATTTATGTGTTTGTTTGTGTGTGGGAAAAACATACGGTGACTTGTTATTGTGTAGAACATATATAAAGTAATGATTACGTAATGATTAATTTTGCAATACGGTACTTATACATACAATACACAGCAACCTTACTTACTACTCCTGATGTTGGTCCTTACCCAACCTTGCAGGCACAATATTGCTGCTCTTAACTATGGAGAGGTGGCCAAGTTTGCAGTCTTGGAGCGTTTCCCTACCAAACGCCGCCTTGCATCATTTGCAGGGTGAGCCGTGTGTATGTGTGTGTGTATGTGTGCATGTGCGTGTGTGTGTGTGTGTGTGTGTGTGTATGTGTGTGTGACAGACATGTGATACAAACCCCTCACTCCTGCAGGTTTGTGATCAATGCGTTCCTTGTGATAACCCAGTTTGGGTTCTGTGCGGTGTACATGGTGTTCATGGCCAAGAACCTCAGACAGGTACTCAGGCCTTGCTAGTTATTACCTGTCAGGCCTTGCTAGTTATTATCCGCCAGGCCTTGCTAGTTATTATCTGCCAGGCCTTGCTAGTTATTACCTGCCAGGCCTTTGCTAGTTATTACCTGCCAGGCCTATGCTAGTTATTACCTGCCAGGCCTTTGCTAGTTATTACCTGCCAGGCCTTGCTAGTTATTACCTACCAGGTCTTTGCTAGTTATTACCTGCCAGGCCTTTGCTAGTTATTACCTGCCAGGCCTTGCTAGTTATTACCTGCCAGGCCTTGCTAGTTATTACCTGCCAGGTCTTGCTAGTTATTACCTGCTAGTTATTACCTGTCAGGTCTTGCTAGTTATTACCTGCCAGGTCTTGCTAGTTATTACCTGCTACATGTAGTTATTACCTGCCAGGCCTTGCTAGTTATTACCTGCTACATGTAGTTATTACCTGCCAGGCCTTGCTAAAACCTGGTGGGTCGCAATAAGAAGTGGTCCTTTCAATTTCCTTAATGCAGGTTTTCATAGCAGCCTTTGACGCTGACATGTCGGACCAGGTCTGGATCGCAATCCTCATCCTCCCCCTCATTCTGTTCACATGGATACGGAACCTGGACACGCTGGCTATATTCTCTGCCATTGCCAACCTCTGCATAGTCTTCAGCCTCATCGTCATCTTCTATGAGGAGGTGTACCGCTTCACGACTGACTACCCTCCTGAGAAGGCTGCTGTGCGGACTGAGTCCTTACCACTTTTTACGTTTCAGTCTCTCCCACTGTTCTTTGGAACAGCAGTGTATGCATATGAGGGGATAGGGGCTGTAAGTGTTGAGAATTTGGAAGGGGGAGGGGAGGAGTGGGAGGAGCTGATATCAGATAGAGAAAGTAGGGGTAGCAGTCAAATTGTTTAAGCCTCCTCCACCCCCACCATATGCCCCCTCCACCCCCACCATATGCCCTCTCTATCCCCACCATATGCCCCCTCCACCCCCACCATATGCCCCCTCCACCCCCACCATATGCCCCCTCCACCCCCACCATATGCCCCCTTCACCCCCACCATATGCCCCCTCCACCCCCACCATATGCCCCCTCCACCCCCACCATATGCCCCCTCCACCCCCACCATATGCCCCCTCCACCCCCACCATATGCCCCCTTCACCCCCACCATATGCCCCCTTCACCCCCACCATATGCCCCCTTCACCCCCACCATCCCCTCCATATGACTAAAAAGAGGGTGTACGATTTCTTTCATGGAAGTTCTAGTAAATGGTTACAAAGATACACAAGCCATGTTTTCTTGTGGGGAGGTTTATATTAATACCTACAGTTAGTATCTCTGGTCCATTATATTAAGTCATCATATGGTTGTGACACCCCCATGCATCCAATGTGCCCCCTGTGCATCCAATGTGCCCCCTGTGCATCCAGTGTGCCCCCCTGTGCATCCAATGTGCCCCCCTGTGCATCCAATATGCCCCCTGTGCATCCATTGTGCCCCCCCCCCCCGTACATCCAAAGTGCCCCCCCCCCCATGCATCCAATGTGCCCCCTGTGCATCCAATGTGTTGGAGGAATTGATTTGGCTTCACCTCCTCCCCAGGCCCTTCCTCTTGAGAACAAGATGAAGTCACCCAACCACTTCATCACAATTAACTGGCTGGCCATGTTCCTGGTCATCACATTGTACACCTCCTTTGGGATCATTGGCTACCTGGCTTATGGCTCAAGTATAGAAGACAGCATTACCCTCAACTTAGCAGCAGTGGAGAGGGTTGGAGCTAAAGCGTAAGCTTTTCAAAACCAGTGGGGCAGGTCTAGCATTCCTATGGGCAGGTTTTTTTTCCTATGCTCTCCTTGTTCCTTCACTTCCTCCTCCCCTCTCCTCTTCCTCCTCCCCTCTCTTTTGTTCCCTCCTTCCTCCTCCCCTCTCCTTTGTTCCCTCCTCTTCCTCCCATTTTATTTCACATACAAATACATTCTCACATCCACACTCTCTCCACTATAGTGTGTTTTTGATCGTCAAGTTCTACTACTCCTATGCCATCTTTGCCTCGTTCCTCATTCAGTTCTATGTTCCCATGGACTTCCTGGAGCCTCCCCTCAACAGATTCCTGAGAATGAACAAGCTTTTGTACTTCTTCCCTCGTCACCACAACACATTTCGCATTGTCGTGGAAAACTGTTTTCGTGCTCTGCTGGTTTTAATAACAGGTTAGGCCAACACACACACACACACACACACACACACACACACACACACACACACACACACACACGCACACACACACCTCACACGCACACACATGCACACACACACCTCACACACACACACGCACACACACACACCTCACACACACACACACATACACACACACCTGGAGGGTAAAAAAATTCGCATCTGTAGAATATTGGTGTAAAGAGATCTAATTTGGTTGGGTAAAATTTGAAAAATTAACCAAGTTTCCTCTTTGCACTATACAGTCATTGACAATAGGTAAGACCATCTTATGACCTCATGTTGATTTTGCTTCCACACAGCGAGCTTGGCGGCAGCCATACCAGATCTTGGTGACCTCATCAGCCTGATGGGGGCGTTGGCTAGCTCCGCCCTCTCCTTCCTCTTCCCCACCATCTTGGAGACCATGGTGTTCTGGTCTGATCGTAACAGGAAGTTCATGTTCTGCTGTGGCAAGCCTGTCTGGATCACTAAGAATATCCTGATATTTGTGTTGGGCATAGTTGGTACTTGCTTTGGAACATACGGTGCCATACGTGGTCTGGTGGCGTTCAGCACCACTACCCTTAGCTGATTATTTGATGGTTAACTAACACCAATTTTTGTGTATGTCATGTAAACTGTGGAATTCATGTTTTTTAAATTCATGGATAAATGAAAATGGTGCAACAAAATGGAGACACTTGTGGAACATACTTCTGCATGCATGACATCCAAAGTGATGACGAAGGAACATTACCATAGATGTAGGGTGCTCCCGCTAGTTAAGACGAATTTCGAACTTTGTTTATATATATCCGCACGGGCTTGCATGATACCTTTTATTTTTCTATCCAGGAATGACCCCGTATCACTTCCCTTTCAGTGAGTAGCTTCAAAAGAGAAGTTATTTTCATAGGAAAAAATATAAAAGTTTTGCCGAGCGGGGGTATTATATAGTCCGCTTATTGTGACGAACGCGCGCATAATTCATCAGCGGTTACAAGCAGCTTTGACAGGATTAATCTATGGCTTCATCTGTAGCAACAAGAGGTGGGAGACCTCGTTCCTTTAACCACGTATCTGTCTTTCATTTGTAGCTTGTATCACC
This sequence comes from Spongilla lacustris, assembly GCA_949361645.1. NCBI lineage: Eukaryota > Metazoa > Porifera > Demospongiae > Spongillida > Spongillidae > Spongilla > Spongilla lacustris. The sequence goes on along the minus strand of OX442429.1, from coordinate 7,297,135 downwards.
TCAATGGGGCTTCAGGTATACCGGCAGCCTTTGGGACAGAGTTTAGGCTATGACCCTGGCTAATTCACTGTGTCATGCACATTGCTGGATTTCGCGTTAACCTATACGGCCCTAGCTGCGATGACAATTTTGTGATGCAAGCATATGATTGCAGACTGCCAATCTGGAACTACATGCTTGTGCCACAGAAAATGATTTCGGCTACATCGACAGCCCTGGATAATTATGGTATTGTATGGATTCCGTTGTGGTCGATTGCGCTCTATAAAGAAGTGAGTCCGACCTGGTCGTACATTTTGGTATACAGCTACCTGTATTTTCGCGCATCCAGGCTGAAAGTGACAAGGACAGAATCCACACTCTTGGACATGCATATTAACATGCCCGCATGAAGCTTTGATATAAACGTAGTTTGCTCTAAAACATTACGCGAACATAAAATTCGATCGTAACTAATTGAGCGGTAGTGTGACCGTTCGAGTACCGTGGGCTCCAGAACGATCAGCATCGCAGGTTTTTGATATTAATCGAGTCGCAGACACAATAGGGGACTATTCCGCCCTGCATTTTTGGAAACGATGTGTAGTTTCTGCAATACGTGAGCGAACGTGACGGTTTTTTAGAAAACATTTCCCCGAGTGGGTGCGACATATCGACTCGTAACTTCCAAACGGAAGGTCCAATCGAAGCCACTTTTCTTTCCATACATTGGGAAGACATGTGAGTACAATAAAAACATCTTTATTTATCCTTAAAACGCATCCTTTATTTTTTTTAAAAAATTCTGTTCAAAATTCGTCTTAATACCCTGCTCGTCATTACATGTAGACCCGGGAGCACTCTATCTTGTACGCACACTTATGTAGTAGATAAGTTGCTCTTGTAGGACAAGTGAGGCCAAATCAAACACTTGGTTTTACTTTCAGTCTTAGGTATCAAGGCCTAGTTTTGTTTGTGGTTAATTCAGAATGTAACAAAAAAAAAAACCTTTTTATATTACCAAGGTCAGGATGATGTCACATCCCACTGCAATTAATTAGTTCCAGGACATTTTAAAAATTCCTGTCATTGCATCTTACAATTTACTTTGTTTTGTATATTTATTTTATTTTATTTTTTGCAGCTGTCCTAGCCGTCAGCATACCTGACCTTGGTGACCTCATCACCTTGGTGGGAGCCTTTGCAAGCTCCGCCCTCTCCTTCATCTTCCCTCCCCTCATGGAAATAGCCGTGTTCTGGTCCAGCCCCGATAGAAAATGTTTGAGAATATTTTCAAAGTCGGAGTGGCTGATTAAGGACCTTCTGATCATTTTGCTGGGGACAGTTGGGTTCTGCTTTGGAACGTACGCAGGCGTTAAGGCTATTGCGGAGAACATTAAATCAGGGTCTGGTTGTTGACTCTTGTGGTGTCCTTTCTGATTAACATGTTGCATGGCTCTGATCAGTGTCTTCATATGAGGGGGCTGTGGTTTATCGCGATGAGTGGTATTTGTATACTGAATCCTTAGCAATGGCCGTTGGACTACTCTACATGTAATATCTACGGTTGGTCCAAGACCCACTTTGATGCACAATCTCGGTGCAAAACGAGAAGAAGAGGCTGGAGCACGAGACGAGGCGAGTGCCAAGTCTCGCAAGCTAAGACGTACTTCGACGTACCGTACTAAGACGTGGACTGGGGACTAGCACGAGTACTATTCGTGCTAGTCCCCAGTCCACGTCATAGTACGTCTGGCTTGCGAGACTAGCGAGTGCCTAGTTTAATCTCCACCGCTTGTACCATAGATTGATGACCTAACGTAACGGGATTGGCAACGCGCTATATAATATACGTCTAAACGACACTCTGAACTAATGTAACACACCTAACCCCATACTTCTCCATACACCAATATGGCGGTTAATTAGATGATGAAGCTATTAAATCACGCGATGAAATTTCGAAAGATTTGTCACTAATTATTGTACGCCCTTTTAGTTGGCAAGAGCGAAAGGTCACACCTCGCAAGAGCGAAAAATAAGGCACATTCATCGTGGAGTTAGGAAAACTGTTGGTGTTCATAGCGTAACCATACCGCTTTCATCTATCGATATCGATCTATCGGACAGGCCATCACCAAATGAATTTTACTGATGAAAGCGGTATGGTTGCGCTATGAACACCAACAGTTTTCCTAACTCCACAATGAATGTGCCTTATTTTTCGCTCTTGCGAGTGTGACTTTCCGCTCTTGCGAGCCGGCACTGTATATTGGTGCAGCGTCCGTTGTGCACACCACCAGCACTACTTCACATTCGGTACACGAAGTACACTGTACAACACATACTGCCAGCACATGAGCAGGGGCCAACTATTAATTTTGCCTATGCCCACACCTCCTCCTGGAAAAAAACCCTCTATAAAAGGGAAAAACCGAGTTCAGAGCTGCTCAAATAATTCATTTATGCCGTTAATTGCTTCAGTTGCACACCGTCGTGTATACGTACACCTGATTTCTCATAAAGTTCAGGCCCGTAGCCAGGTTGTGTGTTGGGGGGGTGCAAAGCATGTTAGAAATGGACTCAACCAGTGGTGTAGCCAGGATAATACATGTATAGCAATGCATGCAAGAACTGCATGTATGTGTACAGCGTACTACATGCAGATATATGAAACCATGCAAATGTGGTTATAAAGTCTTCCCTTTTCCTACTTACTGCTTGGTAAAGGAAGCTATAGGCTGGTATAACATTTTCTTCTAAGTATTAAGTAAATCTGGCCAATGCCGTAGGAATGAAGCGTCGCGAATTCCTTTGCATTTGAATACAAAATTGCATGCAAGACATAAAAATGCCCAGGGCAATGCACAATTCAAGGCAGCTCACGCTACAGATGTATGAAAGCAAGTATGGTTAAAGTCTTCCTCTACTACATAGTCCTATTTACTACCACAAAGGAAGGCTGGTACCACATTTTCATTATTTGGTTCATACAATGTAGTACTGAAATCTAGCCAAATGCGGTATAGTATTGCTTTTTGAAATAGACTGAATACAAAATTGCAAAGTCTGCATGCAAAGCTGCTGTGGCAATGCACAATGCAAGAACTGCATGCACGTGCACAGCACACGGCAGTTAACCATACATGCAGATGTACGTGAATGCAAATGTGGTTATAGTCTTCCTCTACTACATAGTACTATTTACTACTTGGTAAAGGAAGGCTGGTACCACATTTTCATTATTTGGGTCATAAATCTGGCCATGCAATGCTGTAGGATTGAAGTGTCACAAATTTTTTGCAATTGAGTAAAAAATTGCAAGACTTTGTTAAAGTTGCAAAGTTGCTGGGACAATGCACAATTCAAGGCAGCTCATGGTACAGAATCTGATGTACATTACTGTATGAAAGCAAATATGGTAAAGTCTTCCTCTCAGTTGTACTGCCAGAATAGTCCTATTTACTACCACAAAGGAAAACTGGTACAACCTTTTCATTATTTGGTTCATATAGTAAATCTGGCCAATGCCATAAGAATTGAAGTGTCGCAAATTTAGCAATTGACTGTATCAGTATAAAATTACAAAAATTTCAAAAGCTGTATGCAAAGCTGCTGGGGCAATGCACAATTGCAATCATGCATGCATAATACATGAAAGCAAATGCGGTTATTACATAGTACTATTTACTACTTGGTAAAGGAAGGCTGGTACCACATTTTCATTATTACAAAGTAGTAAATCTGGCCATGCAATGCCGTAGGATTGAAGTGTCACAAATTTATTTTGCAATTCAGTACAAAATTGCAAGACCTAAAAAAAATTGCAAAAGTTGCAAAGCTGCTGTGATGGAGGAGCTTACATGTACAGCGATATAGCGCTCCTAGTTCCCAGACCCTCCCATACCCATCCCTACATGCAGTATAAAAACTATTCCGCTCTGTTACTAGTTAGTTCCATGCCCTTATTATTTTCCCTCTCCGGACCACCCTACAGGCCTATAGCTATTGCCGGGCCTTGCCTTGACATAAACCTTCGACACCGTGCCACAGTCATCAAATTCTTTCGGTTAGATGCTTCGTCACCAGCTGCAGTCAGCTTTTACGCAGATGGAACGGAACACTACATGCGTAGATACATATCACGACCTTCATCTTAGTCGATTTAAGACCACTTTTGAAACCATTGTGGCCAATGAGTTATTTCCTTCGCACCAAACATTGTAGAGTGCATAGGCCATATGGTTGGGGGAGGGTACTTGAGAACTGACTTGTATGTGATATATAATTATCCATACTGGGTATATGCACACAATTTTCTTTTTCGAGGTGGACCTTGGGCAAAAAGGGTCGAGCTATAGCCCGAATGCCTGACCGGCTGGCCCTGATTTGATCCCGTACCGGTGCTCTTACATGCACTCGTGCACATGGCAGTTCTTATTAATATGTGTAGATTGCATAAAGTGAATAATATTCATAGCCTGCCAAGCGGACCTTGCATCCAGTGGGGGGGTGCAATTGCACCCGTTTGCACCCCCCTGGCTACGGGCCTGTTAAAAGGGGGGGAAAGTGGGGTTAGCTCTACCAGTGGCTGTGCACAATATACGCCTATTAAAATTATATATTATATTAATATATAATAGAGTGATTCTAACACGCATTCCTCAACCTTATATACTATCCAAGCCCATATGCGCACGCATACCAGCTGAAGACTCATTGTACAGAACATGTGATCCCCATCATGTCACCACATACGCCCCTTACCATCTTTATCGATCTACATGCTTATAACATGTTCGCTGCGTGCACAACACATGCATGTAGGCTACGCCTCCATATTCTGCTGGGAGCATATTTTCTGTCTAATAATTCATACATGTACAGAAAAATGTATAGTGAACTAATCGAACGAGATCGAGAACAAATCGGGACTTCTACGTTACTGCAAGGGCTTAAACTGTAGTAAGTGCCTGTACCATTGATTATAACCAGTTGGATTCATTTCTACTCATTTCGCTTCGTGCCTATGTTGTCAAAACCTTTGGAAACCGATAGCGCACGTGAAGCGCAATGTTTTGTTTGACTCTTGTACACACAGAGGATAGCGTGCAGGCTTGAGATAGAGCGCAAAGGCTACTATAAAGATCGAAGTTATGCATGGTTTTGTTTTTACAACAGCCAGACCTTTACTAAAAAAGTTACGCTACTTTCAAAGCCAAACCAAGTGAATTTAAGAGCCAATATTTGTCGGATCCTACTGCAGTAGTAAGAATAGTTCCTTTCGTGTTTAATAGTTCAATAGTTTCAATAGTAGTTGAAGCTTTGCATGCAATTTGTTTCACTCTTTTTCATGGAAGGATCACAAATATATGATTTTTGAAAAGAGGTCAATCACAAATTATGTATAAAGCAGTATGTATCGGCAAAGTCGCTTATTGAATTGGTGAAGCGAAAGAACGAGACCAGAAATCCAGGACCTACTCCATTGATATCTCCTACTGGAAGAACGTTAGGGTGGCCCATTTACAACAACAGCTAAGTCTGACTTCTGTCAGTCTATGATGACACGTCATATATACGGTGAAACGATGATAATCAATATATTGCGTTGCCAATCCCGTTACGTTAGGTCATCAATCTATGATTTAACATGCGGATACGGTATCTCCTACATGTAGCGATTGGCAGACATTCGTACACATCTTGAAAGGCAACGTCGGCACGGGGCTCCTTGCTCTTCCCCAGGCTGTGAAGAATGCGGGTTTGATAGTGAGATATATAAATGTTTCCGTGATTCTTCCTCCGCTTCACTACATACGTTTCCCTCCCGCACGATCCTCAGATTGGACCCATCAGTCTGTTGGCCCTCGGATTCATAGCAACGCACTGCATTTCTTTATTGATCGATTGCTCTCATGCTATATGCAAAAGGTTATACCCCGTTGTGCGTGTGTGTGTGTGTGTGTGTGTGTGTGTGTGTGTGTGTGTGTGTGTGTGTGTGTGTGTGTGTGTTGTGTGTGTGTGTGTTGTGCGTGCGTGTGTGATGTGCGTGTGTTGTGTATGTGTATGTTTGTGTATATATGTGTGTGGGAATAACATACGGTACTTATACATACAATACACAGCAACCTTACTTACTACTCCTGATGTTGGTCCTTACCCAACCTTGCAGGCACAATATTGCTGCTCTTAACTATGGAGAGGTGGCCAAGTTTGCAGTCTTGGAGCGTTTCCCTACCAAACGCCGCCTTGCATCATTTGCAGGGTGAGCCTAGTGTGTATGTGTGTGTGTGTGTGTGTGGTGTGTGTATGTGTGTGTGTATGTGTGTGTATGTGTGTATGTGTGTATGTGTGTGTATGTGTGTGCGTGTGTGTGCGTGTGTGTGTGTATGTGCATGTATGTGTGCGTATGTGTGTGTGGAGTGTGTGTATGTGTGTGTGACAGACATGTGATACAAACCCCTCACTCCTGCAGGTTTGTGATCAATGCGTTCCTTGTGATAACCCAGTTTGGGTTCTGTGCGGTGTACATGGTGTTCATGGCCAAGAACCTCAGACAGGTACTCAGACCTTGCTAGTTATTACCTGTCAGGCCTTGCTAGTTATTATCCGCCAGGCCTTGCTAGTTATTATCTGCCAGGCCTTGCTAGTTATTATTCGCCAGGCCTTGCTAGTTATTACCTGCCAGGCCTTGCTAGTTATTATCCGCCAGGCCTTGCTAGTTATTACCTGCCAGGCCTTGCTAGTTATTACCTGCCAGGCCTTACTAGTTATTACCTGTCGGGTCTTGCTAGTTATTACCTGTCAGGTCTTGCTAGTTATTACCTGTCAGGTCTTGCTAGTTATTACCTGCCAGGCCTTGCTAGTTATTACCTGTCAGGTCTTGCTAAAACCTGACGGGCCTTGCAATAAGAAGTGGTCCTTTCCATTTTCTTAATGCAGGTTTTCATAGCAGCCTTTGACGCTGACATGTCGGACCAGGTCTGGATCACAATCCTCATCCTCCCCCTCATTCTGTTCACATGGATACGGAACCTGGACACGCTGGCTATATTCTCTGCCATTGCCAACCTCTGCATAGTCTTCAGCCTCATCGTCATCTTCTATGAGGAGGTGTACCGCTTCACGACTGACTACCCTCCTGAGAAGGCTGCTGTGCGGACTGAGTCCTTACCACTTTTTACGTTTCAGTCTCTCCCACTGTTCTTTGGAACAGCAGTGTTTGCGTACGAGGGGATAGGCACTGTAAGTGTTGAGAATTTGGAAGGGGGAGGGGAGGAGCTGATATCAGATAGAGAAAGTAGGGGTAGCAGTCAAATTGTTTAAGCCCCCTCCACCCCCACCATATGCCCCCTCCACCCCACCATATGCTCCCTCCACCCCCACCATACGCCCCCTCCACCCCCACCATATGCCCCCTCCACCCCCCACCATATGCCCCCTCCACCCCCACCATATGCCCCCTCCACCCCACCATACGCCCCCTCCACCCCCACCATACGCCCCCTCCACCCCCACCATATGCCCCCTCCACCCCCACCATATGCCCCCTCCACCCCCACCATATGCCCCCTCCGCCCCCACCATACGCCCCCTCCACCCCCACCATATGCCCCCTTCACCCCCACCATATGCCCCCTTCACCCCACCATATGCCCCCTCCACCCCCACCATATGCTCCCTCCACCCCCACCATATGCCCCCTTCACCCCCACCATATGCCCCCTTCACCCCCACCATATGCCCCCTTCACCCCCACCATATGCCCCCTCCACCCCCACCATATGCCCCCTCCACCCCCACCATCCCCTCCATATGACTAAAAAGAGGGTGTACGATTTCTTTCATGGAAGTTCTAGTAAACGGTTACAAAGATACACAAGCCATGTTTTCTTGTGGGGAGGTTTATATTAATACCTACAGTTAGTATCTCTGGTCCATTATATTAAGTCGTCATATGGTTGTGACACCCCCATGAATCCAATGTGCCCCCTGTGCATCCAATGTGCCCCCCATGCCCCCTGTGCATCCAGTGTGCCCCCCCATGCCCCCTGTGCATCCAATGTGCCCCCCATGCCCCCTGTGCATCCAATGTGCCCCCCCCATGCCCCCTGTGCATCCAATGTGCCCCCCCCATGCTCCTAGTGCATCCAATGTGCCCCTCATGCCCCCTGTGCATCCAATGTGCCCCCCCATGCCCCCTGTGCATCCAATGTGCCCCCCATGCCCCCTGTGCATCCAATGTGCCCCCCATGCATCCAATGTGCCCCCCCCATGCCCCCTGTGCATCCAATGTGCCACCCCATGCCCCCTGTGCATCCAATGTGCCCCCCATGCCCCCTGTGCATCCAATGTGCCCCCCATGCCCCCTGTGCATCCAATGTGCCCCCCCCCCCCCCCCCCCATGCATCCAATGTGCCCCCCCCCCCCCCCCCGCCCCCCCCATGCCCCCTGTGCATCCAATGTGGTGGTCAAGTCTCGGAGGAATTGATTTGGCTTCACCTCCTCCCCAGGCCCTTCCTCTTGAGAACAAGATGAAGTCACCCAACCACTTCATCACAATTAACTGGCTGGCCATGTTCCTGGTCATCACCCTGTACACCTCCTTTGGGATCATTGGCTACCTGGCTTATGGCTCAAATATAGACGATAGCATTACCCTCAACTTGAAAGCAGTGGAGAGGGTTGGAGCTAAAGCGTAAGCTTTTCAAAACCAGTGGGGCAGGTCTAGCATTCCTGTGGGCAGGGTTTTTTTCCTATGCTCTCCTTGTTCCCTCACTTCCTCCTCCCCTCCCCTCTCCTCTTCCTCCTCCCCTCTCCTTTGTTCCCTCCTCTTCCTCCCATTTTATTTCACACACCAAATACATTCTTACATCCACACTCTCTCCACTATAGTGTGTTTTTGATCGTCAAGTTCTACTACTCCTATGCCATCTTTGCCTCGTTCCTCATTCAGTTCTATGTTCCCATGGACTTACTGAAGCCTCTCCTCAACAGACTCCTGAGAATGAACAAGCTTTTGTACTTCTTCCCTCGTCACCACAACACATTTCGCATTGTCGTGGAAAACTGTTTTCGTGCTCTGCTGGTTTTAATAACAGGTTAGGCCAACACACACACACACACACACACACACACACACACACACACACACACACACACACACACACACAACAGTGGAGATGCACACACACACACACACAACAGTGGAGGGTAATTTTTTTTTGCGTCTTTAGAATATTGACATAGCTATTAAAAATTCTGTAAAGGGATCTAATTTGGTTGGGTAAAATTTGACACCAAATTCACTATACAGTCATTGACAATAGGTAAGACCATCTTATGACCTCATGTTGATTTTGCTTCCACACAGCGAGCTTGGCGGCAGCCGTACCAGATCTTGGTGACCTCATTAGCCTGATGGGGGCGTTGGCCGGCTCCGCCCTCTCCTTCCTCTTCCCCACCATCTTGGATACCATGGTGTTCTGGTCTGATCGTAACAGGAAGTTCATGTTCTGCTGTGGCAAGCCTGTCTGGATCACTAAGAATATCCTGATATTTGTGTTGGGCATAGTTGGTACTTGCTTTGGAACGTACAGTGCCATACGTAGTCTGGTGGCGTTCAGCTTTGATGGTTAACTAACACCAATTTTTGTGTATGTCTACATAACTGTGGAATTCATGTTTTTTATTTTTATTCATGGATAAATGAAAATGGTGCAACAAAATGGATTCACTTGTGGAACATACTTCTGCATGCATGACATCCAAAGTGATGACGAAGGAACAGATACATTTAGCAACTTACTAGTGCCTATTTTATTGCTCTAATCCCTCCATCTTGTACACACACTATATAGTAGATTTCTGATAAGTTGCTCTTGTAGGACAAATGAGGCCAAATCAAACACTTGGTTTTACTTTCAGTCCTAGGTATCAAGGCCTAGTTTTGTTGTGCTGAATTCAGAATGTAACAAAAAAAACAAAAGCTGAGAACTTTGCAAATGCATATTCCAGGTATTTATGATTCACCACAGCAAGCTTATTTCCGGTGCTCATCGAAGTAACTCAGTCTACGTGTGTAATAGTCCCCCCCTCCCCCCCCGTAAGTCTCGTCCCCAGCCTTATATGCGTAGCGGTGATCTGCTGCGTATTTGGGTCTGGGGACGAGTTCATTAGCCTCTGGTTCCACGTGAGGCATATAAAAAAATTTATATAAGAGGAAAATGTCCTCGGTTCGTGTCGCAGACATGGCCCAGAAGGGAGTATCACTTCTGTTGTTTGGCCTTACCTTGTACGGCACGGTGGTGCTAGCCAAAGGGGGCTATGGAGTCGTTCAAAGGCACAGGCAACGGAAGCGTTCTGAAGTCGACGAAGAAACTGTAAGTAGGGGCCATAGCACTAAATGGAAGTTTATTCTGAATTTGCAGGCGACGACCGTCCCTGTAACACAAAAACAGAGTGACAAGGGCTTGGAATCAAGATAGCTCCCGTCAGAGGGCTGCATCGTTGGTGCAATTTTTTTTGTTTCCCCTCTAACCAACGGTATTGCTGGGGCTAAGAGACGACGCAGAGAGAAGGAAGAGACACTTTGATGTAACGTTTTGTCATTTATGTATCTATGTAGCAGACACCCAACTAAAATGATATGAAACTTTGCTTTGTGTATACATACACCGGTATATTATATTGTGAACGGCGGGTAGCCAGGGTGGGAGATTGAATAAGTAACCTTTATTTCAAGTGGGTAATGCTTCTAAAGAAATATAGCGTTTTTTGCGCCTGCATTTGACATCCTTGTGATCACTAACTATTATACCAGGGACTGAAGGTAAAGCTAGAGGCTCAATAACCAAGGCATTGACTTTTGGCCCACAATATCAACACATGCCCTTGTACATGTAGTCTGTAAGTAGTACATGTAGGTGTGGGGACATGGTCACCTGCACAGCTGTAAGTGGACATAAGTGCTTAGTACTCGGCAACTTTGAACACATGAAACATTTCCAGCTATAGTCTGTACACTGTGTCATGACTTGTATTTTGCTGTATTTATTCTAGAGCCACATGGTGCATGCGGACCCTGCATATTCCATACAAAAATAATAATACAACCTTCATGTTAAATATGTGTGTCATGAAAAAATATCCATTTTGGCACAAATTCCCTTCGGCTGTAGATGTGAATTACTTGAAGGAGTAGGAGAGGTTACTTGAAGGAGTAGGAGAGGTTACTTGAAGGAGTAGGAGAGGTTACTTGAAGGAGTAGGAGAGGTTACTTGAAGGAATAGGAGAGGTTACTTGAAGGAGTAGGAGAGGTTACTTGAAGGAGTAGGAGAGGTTACTTGAAGGAGTAGGAGAGGTTATTTGGTATACCACACCACTGGCTGAGGAACTTCCAAACATCTGACAGTTCGTTGCTTGGTGTTACCTGGGGGGAGGGGAAATAGGGTTGGCTCAGAAGGATGTGTGTGGGGATTAGAATAGTCAGTTTGCCTTCATGGCTGTGATGAACTTATTCCAGTCCTCTTGATTTGCACATCGTCCGCCCTTCTTGAACTCCACCCTCTGTCTAAGAACAGGATAGCCTGGGGAGGAGGTTATCAAAGGTATACACCCACCCTTCCATAATAGGGGTACTAGCTTACCTGCTATCATGCAAGGTGGAGAAGTCACCTTGGTGTGAGGGCTGGTTAAGGACCCCACGTATGTTCCTCTCTCATCAGTTGGCAAGCTCTGCTCAACCTACGTGAAATATGGGCAACCGTTTTTTTAAAAATTTTTAAAGGGTGGAACAGCAGTGTATGCATATGAGGGGATAGGGGCTGTAAGTGTTGAGAATTTGGAAGGGGGAGGGGAGGAGTGGGAGGAGCTGATATCAGATAGAGAAAGTAGGGGTAGCAGTCAAATTGTTTAAGCCTCCTCCACCCCCACCATATGCCCCCTCCACCCCCACCATATGCCCCCTCCACCCCCACCATATGCCCCCTCCACCCCCACCATATGCCCCCTCTATCCCCACCATATGCCCCCTCCACCCCCACCATATGCCCCCTCCACCCCCACCATATGCCCCCTCCACCCCCACCATATGCCCCCTCCACCCCCACCATATGCCCCCTCTATCCCCACCATATGCCCCCTCCACCCCCACCATATGCCCCCTCCACCCCCACCATATGCCCCCTCCACCCCCACCATATGCCCCCTCTATCCCCACCATATGCCCCCTCCACCCCCACCATATGCCCCCTCCACCCCCACCATATGCCCCCTCCACCCCCACCATATGCCCCCTTCACCCCCACCATCCCCTCCATATGACTAAAAAGAGGGTGTACGATTTCTTTCATGGAAGTTCTAGTAAATGGTTACAAAGATACACAAGCCATGTTTTCTTGTGGGGAGGTTTATATTAATACCTACAGTTAGTATCTCTGGTCCATTATATTAAGTCATCATATGGTTGTGACACCCCCATGCATCCAATGTGCCCCCTGTGCATCCAATGTGCCCCCTGTGCATCCAGTGTGCCCCCCTGTGCATCCAATGTGCCCCCCTGTGCATCCAATATGCCCCCTGTGCATCCATTGTGCCCCCCCCCCCCCCCCCCCGTACATCCAAAGTGCCCCCCCCCCCCCCCCCCCCCATGCATCCAATGTGCCCCCTGTGCATCCAATGTGTTGGAGGAATTGATTTGGCTTCACCTCCTCCCCAGGCCCTTCCTCTTGAGAACAAGATGAAGTCACCCAACCACTTCATCACAATTAACTGGCTGGCCATGTTCCTGGTCATCACCCTGTACACCTCCTTTGGGATCATTGGCTACCTGGCTTATGGCTCAAGTATAGAAGACAGCATTACCCTCAACTTAGCAGCAGTGGAGAGGGTTGGAGCTAAAGCGTAAGCTTTTCAAAACCAGTGGGCAGGTCTAGCATTCCTGTGGGCAGGTTTTTTTTCCTATGCTCTCCTTGTTCCCTCACTTCCTCCTCCCCTCTCCTCTTCCTCCTCCCCTCTCTTTTGTTCCCTCCTTCCTCCTCCCCTCTCCTTTGTTCCCTCCTCTTCCTCCCATTTTATTTCACATACAAATACATTCTCACATCCACACTCTCTCCACTATAGTGTGTTTTTGATCGTCAAGTTCTACTACTCCTATGCCATCTTTGCCTCGTTCCTCATTCAGTTCTATGTTCCCATGGACTTCCTGGAGCCTCCCCTCAACAGATTCCTGAGAATGAACAAGCTTTTGTATTTCTTCCCTCGTCACCACAACACATTTCGCATTGTCGTGGAAAACTGTTTTCGTGCTCTGCTGGTTTTAATAACAGGTTAGGCCAACACACACACACACACACACACACACACACCTCACACGCACACACATGCACACACACACCTCACACACACACACGCACACACACACCTCACACACACACACACCTCACACACACACACATACACACCTCACACACACACACATACACACCTCACACACACACACACACATACACACACACCTGGAGGGTAAAAAAATTCGCATCTGTAGAATATTGGTGTAAAGAGATCTAATTTGGTTGGGTAAAATTTGAAAAATTAACCAAGTTTCCTCTTTGCACTATACAGTCATTGACAATAGGTAAGACCATCTTATGACCTCATGTTGATTTTGCTTCCACACAGCGAGCTTGGCGGCAGCCATACCAGATCTTGGTGACCTCATCAGCCTGATGGGGGCGTTGGCTAGCTCCGCCCTCTCCTTCCTCTTCCCCACCATCTTGGAGACCATGGTGTTCTGGTCTGATCGTAACAGGAAGTTCATGTTCAAGCCTGTCTGGATCACTAAGAATATCCTGATATTTGTGTTGGGCATAGTTGGTACTTGCTTTGGAACATACGGTGCCATACGTGGTCTGGTGGCGTTCAGCACCACTACCCTTAGCTGATTATTTGATGGTTAACTAACACCAATTTTTGTGTATGTCATGTAAACTGTGGAATTCATGTTTTTTAAATTCATGGATAAATGAAAATGGTGCAACAAAATGGAGACACTTGTGGAACATACTTCTGCATGCATGACATCCAAAGTGATGACGAAGGAACATTACCATAGATGTAGGGTGCTCCCGCTAGTTAAGACGAATTTCGAACTTTGTTTATATATATCCGCACGGGCTTGCATGATACCTTTTATTTTTCTATCCAGGAATGACCCCGTATCACTTCCCTTTCAGTGAGTAGCTTCAAAAGAGAAGTTATTTTCATAGGAAAAAATTGCCGAGCGGGGGTATTATATAGTCCGCTTATTGTGACGAACTCGCGCATAATTCATCAGCGGTTACAAGCAGCTTTGACAGGATTAATCTATGGCTTCATCTGTAGCAACAAGAGGTCATGCAGCTTGGAGACCTCGTTCCTTTAACCACGTATCTGTCTTTCATTTGTAGCTTGTATCACCTCAATGGGGCTTCAGGTATACCGGCAGCCTTTGGGACAGAGTTTAGGCTATGATCCTGGCTAATTCACTGTGTCACATTGCTGGATTTCGCTTTAACCTATACGGCCCTAGCTGCGATGACAATTTTGTGATGCAAGCATATGATTGCAGACTGCCAATCTGGAACTACATGCTTGTGCCACAGAAAATGATTTCGGCTACATCGACAGCCCTGGATAATTATGGTATTGTATGGATTCCGTTGTGGTCGATTGCGCTCTATAATGAAGTGAGTCCGACCTGGTCGTACATTTTGGTATACAGCTACCTGTATTTTCGCGCATCCAGGCTGAAAGTGACAAGGACAGAATCCACACTCTTGGACATGCATATTAACATGCCCGCATGAAGCTTTGATATAAACGTAGTTTGCTCTAAAACATTACGCGAACATAAAATTCAATCGTAACTAATTGAGCGGTAGTGTGACCTTTCGAGTACCGTGGGCTCCAGAACGATCAGCATCGCAGGTTTTTGATATTAATCGAGTCGCAGACACAATAGGGGACTATTCCGCCCTGCATTTTTGGAAACGATGTGTAGTTTCTGCAATACGTGAGCGAACGTGACGGTTTTTTAGAAAACATTTCCCCGAGTGGGTGCGACATATCGACTCGTAACTTCCAAACGGAAGGTCCAATCGAAGCCACTTTTCTTTCCATACATTGGGAAGACATGTGAGTACAATAAAAACATCTTTATTTATCCTTAAAACGCATCCTTTATTTTATTAAAAAAATTCTGTTCAAAATTCGTCTTAATACCCTGCTCGTCATTACATGTAGACCCGGGAGCACTCTATCTTGTACGCACACTTATGTAGTAGATAAGTTGCTCTTGTAGGACAAGTGAGGCCAAATCAAACACTTGGTTTTACTTTCAGTCTTAGGTATCAAGGCCTAGTTTTGTTTGTGGTTAATCAGAATGTAAAAACCTTTTTATATTACCAAGGTCAGGATGATGTCACATCCCACTGCAATTAATTAGTTCCAGGACATTTTAAAAATTCCTGTCATTACATCTTACAATTTACTTTGTTTTGTATATTTATTTTATTTTATTTTTTGCAGCTGTCCTAGCCGTTAGCATACCTGACCTTGGTGACCTCATCACCTTGGTGGGAGCCTTTGCAAGCTCCGCCCTCTCCTTCATCTTCCCTCCCCTCATGGAAATAGCCGTGTTCTGGTCCAGCCCTGACAGAAAATGTTTGAGAATATTTTCAAAGTCGGAGTGGCTGATTAAGGACCTTCTGATCATTTTGCTGGGGACAGTTGGGTTCTGCTTTGGAACGTACGCAGGCGTTAAGGCTATTGCGGAGAACATTAAATCAGGGTCTGGTTGTTGACTCTTGTGGTGTCCTTTCTGATTAACATGTTGCATGGTTCTGATCAGTGTCTTCATATGAGGGGGCTGTGGTTTATCGCGATGAGTGGTATTTGTATACTGAATCCTAGTCTCGTGCCCAGACCCAATGCATCGCAGCTGCGGATGAATTACATTACCGCTACGCTTGCATAGGGTCTGGAGACATTCGCGTACAATGTTTGTGCACAGGGAGCAGGATTTGTAACGCAACCAATCAAATTTCGTGTTTATGATGAATATACTTAAAAACGCGTGACTTTTATGTCTGGAGACATTCGCGTACAATGTTTGTGCCGTGCAGGGCCCAATGTTTACAAGTTAATGTCAGGTTATAAACACACTGTCATGTGACACTGCCTATGGTGTGCTCTAAACAGAGTAGGGAAAAGTAAACGGAGCTCTGTCTTACCAGTCGTTATCCATTGAAGCGTTTAAGGCCCGGGAGGTTAGAAGGTGTTTATACCGCCGTGTTTCTACAAGGCCCAAAACGGCTACTTGGCTTAGACTCTCAAGCATATGCGGTTGTACTAACTACGAACGCGCTCCAAACAACAGCACCAATCTTCAGCCACGTTAACAAAGCTTTCTTTCTTTGCTTCGCGAGTTGATTGATAATGACATCATTCTTATTACCAGCAAAACATAAAAGTCACGCGTTTTTAAGTATATTCATCATAAACACGAAATTTGATTGGTTGCGTTACAAATCCTGCTCCCTGTGCACAAACATTGTACGCGAATGTCTCCAGACCCTATGCAAGCGTAGCGGTAATGTAATTCATCCGCAGCTGCGATGCATTGGGTCTGGGCACGAGACTAACTGAATCCTTAGCAATGGCCGTTGGACTACTCTACATGTAATATCTACGGTTGGTCCAAGACCCACTTTGATGCACAATCTCGGTGCAAAACGAGAAGAAGAGGCTGGAGCACGAGACGAGGCGAGTGCCAAGTCTCGCAAGCTAGACGTACTTCGACGTACCGTACTATAACGTGGACTGGGGACTAGCACGAGTACTATTCGTGCTAGTCCCCAGTCCACGTCATAGTACGTCTGGCTTGCGAGACTAGCGAGTGCCTAGTTTAATCTCCACCGCTTGTACCATAGATTGATGACCTAACGTAACGGGATTGGCAACGCGCTATATAATATACGTCTAAACGACACTCTGAACTAATGTAACACACCTAACCCCATACTTCTCCATACACCAATATGGCGGTTAATTGCTATTAAATCACGCGATGAAATTTCGAAAGATTTGTCACTAATTATTGTACGCCCTTTTAGTTGGCAAGAGCGAAAGGTCACACCTCGCAAGAGCGAAAAATAAGGCACATTCATCGTGGAGTTAGGAAAACTGTTGGTGTTCATAGCGTAACCATACCGCTTTCATCTATCGATATCGATCTATCTGGACAGGCCATCACCAAATGAATTTTACTGATGAAAGCGGTATGGTTGCGCTATGAACACCAACAGTTTTCCTAACTCCACAATGAATGTGCCTTATTTTTCGCTCTTGCGAGTGTGACTTTTCGCTCTTGCGAGCCGGCACTGTATATTGGTGCAGCGTCCGTTGTGCACACCACCAGCACTACTTCACATTCGGTACACGAAGTACACTGTACAACACATACTGCCAGCACATGAGCAGGGGCCAACTATTAATTTTGCCTATGCCCACACCTCCTCCTGGAAAAAAAACCCTCTATAAAAGGGAAAAACCGAGTTCAGAGCTGCTCAAATAATTCATTTATGCCGTTAATTGCTTCAGTTGCACACCGTCGTGTATACGTACACCTGATTTCTCATAAAGGGGGGGAAAGTGGGGTTAGCTCTGCCAGTGGCTGTGCACAATATACGCCTATTAAAATTATATATTATATTAATATATAGAGTGATTCTAATAACACGCATTCCTCAACCTTATATACTATCCAAGCCCATATGCGCACGCATACCAGCTGAAGACTCATTGTACGGAACATGTGATCCCCATCATGTCACCACATACGCCCCTTACCATCTTTATCGATCTACATGCTTATAACATGTTCGCTGCGTGCACAACACATGCATGTAGGCTACGCCTCCATATTCTGCTGGGAGCATATTTTCTGTCTAATAATTCGTACATGTACAGAAAAATGCATAGTGAACTAATCGAACGAGATCGAGAACAAATCGGGACTTCTACGTTACTGCAAGGGCTTAAACTGTAGTAAGTGCCTGTACCATTGATTATAACCAGTTGGATTCATTTCTACTCATTTCGCTTCGTGCCTATGTTGTCAAAACCTTTGGAAACCGATAGCGCACGTGAAGCGCAATGTTTTGTTTGACTCTTGTACACACAGAGAATAGCGTGCAGGCTTGAGATAGAGCGCAAAGGCTACTATAAAGATCGAAGTTATGCATGGTTTTGTTTTTACAACAGCCAGACCTTTACTAAAAAAGTTACGCTACTTTCAAAGCCAAACCAAGTGAATTTAAGAGCCAATATTTGTCGGATCCTACTGCAGTAGTAAGAATAGTTCCTTTCGTGTTTAATAGTTCAATAGTTTCAATAGTAGTTGAAGCTTTGCATGCAATTTGTTTCACTCTTTTTCATGGAAGGATCACAAATATATGATTTTTGGAAAGAGGTCAATCACAAATTATGTATAAAGCAGTATGTATCGGCAAAGTCGCTTATTGGTGAAGCGAAAGAACGAGACCAGAAATCCAGGACCTACTCCATTGATATCTCCTACTGGAAGAACGTTAGGGTGGCCCATTTACAACAACAGCTAAGTCTGACTTCTGTCAGTCTATGATGACACGTCATATATACGGTGAAACGATGATAATCAGTATATTGCGTTGCCAATCCCGTTACGTTAGGTCATCAATCTATGATTTAACATGCGGATACGGTATCTCCTACATGTAGCGATTGGCAGACATTCGTACACATCTTGAAAGGCAACGTCGGCACGGGGCTCCTTGCTCTTCCCCAGGCTGTGAAGAATGCGGGTTTGATAGTGAGATATATAAATGTTTCCGTGATTCTTCCTCCGCTTCACTACATACGTTTCCCTCCCGCACGATCCTCAGATTGGACCCATCAGTCTGTTGGCCCTCGGATTCATAGCAACGCACTGCATTTCGTTATTGATCGATTGCTCTCATGCTATATGCAAAAGGTTATACCCCCGTTGTGCGTGTGTGTGTGTGTGTGTGTGTGTGTGTGTGTGTGTGTGTGTGTGTGTGTGTGTGTGTGTGTGTGTGTGTGTGTGTGTGTGTGTGTGTGTGTGTGTGTGTGTGTTGTGCGTGCGTGTGTGATGTGCGTGTGTTGTGTATGTGTATGTTTGTGTATGTATGTGTGTGGGAATAACATACGGTACTTATACATACAATACACAGCAACATTTACATATCCTTACTTACTACTCCTGATGTTGGTCCTTACCCAACCTTGCAGGCACAATATTGCTGCTCTTAACTATGGAGAGGTGGCCAAGTTTGCAGTCTTGGAGCGTTTCCCTACCAAACGCCGCCTTGCATCATTTGCAGGGTGAGCCTAGTGTGTATGTGTGTGTGTGTGTGCTGTGTGTATGTGTGTGTGTATGTGTGTGTATGTGTGTATGTGTGTGTATGTGTGTGTGTGTGTGTGCGTGTGTGTGCGTGTGTGTGCGTGTGTGTGTATGTGCATGTATGTGTGCGTATGTGTGTGTGGAGTGTGTGTATGTGTGTGTATGTGTGTGTATGTGTGTGTGACAGACATGTGATACAAACCCCTCACTCCTGCAGGTTTGTGATCAATGCGTTCCTTGTGATAACCCAGTTTGGGTTCTGTGCGGTGTACATGGTGTTCATGGCCAAGAACCTCAGACAGGTACTCAGGCCTTGCTAGTTATTACCTGTCAGGCCTTGCTAGTTATTATCCGCCAGGCCATGCTAGTTATTATCTGCCAGGCCTTGCTAGTTATTACCTACCAGGCCTTGCTAGTTATTATCCGCCAGGCCTTGCTAGTTATTACCTGCCAGGCCTTGCTAGTTATTACCTGCCAGGCCTTACTAGTTATTACCTGTCAGGTCTTGCTAGTTATTACCTGTCAGGTCTTGCTAGTTATTACCTGCCAGGCCTTGCTAGTTATTACCTGTCAGGTCTTGCTAGTTATTACCTGCCAGGCCTTGCTAAAACCTGACGGGCCTTGCAATAAGAAGTGGTCCTTTCCATTTTCCTAATGCAGGTTTTCATAGCAGCCTTTGACGCTGACATGCCTGACCAGGTCTGGATCACAATCCTCATCCTCCCCCTCATTCTGTTCACATGGATACGGAACCTGGACACGCTGGCTATATTCTCTGCCATTGCCAACCTCTGCATAGTCTTCAGCCTTATCGTCATCTTCTATGAGGAGGTGTACCGCTTCACGACTGACTACCCTCCTGAGAAGGCTGCTGTGCGGACTGAGTCCTTACCACTTTTTACGTTTCAGTCTCTCCCACTGTTCTTTGGAACAGCAGTGTATGCATACGTCGGGATAGGCACTGTAAGTGTTGAGAATTTGGAAGGGGAGGGGAGGAGCTGATATCAGATAGAGAAAGTAAGGGCAGCAGTCAAATTGTTTAAGCCCCCTCCACCCCTACCATATGCCCCCTCCACCCCCACCATATGCCCCCTCCACCCCACCATACGCCCCCTCCACCCCCACCATACGCCCCCTCCACCCCCACCATACGCCCCCTCCACCCCCACCATATGCCCCCTCCACCCCCACCATATGCCCCCTCCACCCCACCATACGCCCCCTCCACCCCCACCATACGCCCCCTCCACCCCCACCATACGCCCCCTCCACCCCCACCATATGCCCCCTCCACCCCCACCATATGCCCCCTCCACCCCACCATACGCCCCCTCCACTTCACCATATGCCCCCTCCACCCCCACCATATGCCCCCTTCACCCCCACCATATGCCCCCTCCACCCCCACCATATGCCCCCTCCACCCCCACCATATGCCCCCTTCACCCCCACCATATGCCCCCTTCACCCCCACCATATGCCCCCTCCACCCCCACCATATGCCCCCTCCACCCCCACCATACGCCCCCTCCACCCCCACCATATGCCCCCTCCACCCCCACCATATGCCCCCTCCACCCCCACCATATGCCCCCTCCACCCCCACCATATGCCCCCTCCACCCCCACCATATGCCCCCTTCACCCCCACCATATGCCCCCTCCACCCCCACCATCCCCTCCATATGACTAAAAAGAGGGTGTACGATTTCTTTCATGGAAGTTCTAGTAAATGGTTACAAAGATACACAAGCCATGTTTTTTTGTGGGGAGGTTTATATTAATACCTACAGTTAGTATCTCTGGTCCATTATATTAAGTCGTCATATGGTTGTGACACCCCCATGAATCCAATGTGCCCCCTGTGCATCCAATGTGCCCCCCCCATGCCCCCTGTGCATCCAATGTGCCCCCCATGCCCCCTGTGCATCCAATGTGCCCCCCCATGCCCCCTGTGCATCCAATGTGCCCCCCATGCCCCCTGTGCATCCAATGTGCCCCCCATGCCCCCTGTGCATCCAATGTGCCCCCCATGCCCCCTGTGCATCCAATGTGCCCCCCCATGCTCCCTGTGCATCCAATGTGCCCCCCCTATGCCCCCTGTGCATCCAATGTGCCCCCCCATGCCCCCTGTGCATCCAATGTGCCCCCCATGCCCCCTGTGCATCCAATGTGCCCCCCATGCACCCTGTGCATCCAATGTGCCCCCCCCATGCCCCCTGTGCATCCAATGTGCCCCCATGCCCCCTGTGCATCCAATGTGCCCCCCCATGCCCCCTGTGCATCCAATGTGCCCTCCCCCCATGCCCCCTGTGCATCCAATGTGCCCTCCCCCCATGCCTCCTGTGCATCCATTGTGCCCCCCATGCCCCCTGTGCATCCAATGTGCCCCCCCATGCATCCAATGTGCCCCCCCATGCATCCAATGTGCCCCCCCATGCATCCAATGTGCCCCCCCATGCCCCCTGTGCATCCAATGTGCCCCCCCATGCCCCCTGTGCATCGAATGTGCCCCCCATGCCCCCTGTGCATCCAATGTGCCCCCCATGCCCCCTGTGCATCCAATGTGCCCCCCATGCCCCCTGTGCATCCAATGTGCCCCCCCCATGCCCCCTGTGCATCCAATGTGCCCCCCATGCCCCCTGTGCATCCAATGTGCCCCCCCCATGCATCCAATGTGCCCCCCCCCCCCCGCCCCCCATGCCCCCTGTGCATCCAATGTGGTGGTCAATTCTCGGAGGAATTGATTTGGCTTCACCTCCTCCCCAGGCCCTTCCTCTTGAGAACAAGATGAAGTCACCCAACCACTTCATCACAATTAACTGGCTGGCCATGTTCCTGGTCATCACCCTGGACACCTCCTTTGGGATCATTGGCTACCTGGCTTATGGCTCAAATATAGACGATAGCATTACCCTCAACTTGAGAGCATTGGAGAGGGTTGGAGCTAAGGCGTAAGCTTTTCAAAACCAGTGGGGCAGGTCTAGCATTCCTGTGGGCAGGGTTTTTTTCCTATGCTCTCCTTGTTCCCTCACTTCCTCCTCCCCTCCCCTCTCCTCTTCCTCCTCCCCTCTCCTTTGTTCCCTCCTCTTCCTCCCATTTTATTTCACACACCAAATACATTCTTACATCCACACTCTCTCCACTATAGTGTGTTTTTGATCGTCAAGTTCTACTTCTCCTATGCCATCTTTGCCTCGTTCCTCATTCAGTTCTATGTTCCCATGGACTTCCTGGAGCCTCCCCTCAACAGACTCCTGAGAATGAACAAGCTTTTGTACTTCTTCCCTCGTCACCACAACACATTTCGCATTGTCGTGGAAAACTGTTTTCGTGCTCTGCTGGTTTTAATAACAGGTTAGGCCAACACACACACACACACACACACACACACACACACACACACACACAAATTTTTTTTTTGCGTCTGTAGAATATTGACATAGCTATTTAAAAAAATTCTGTTAATTTGGTTGGGTAAAATTTGACACCAAATTCACTATACAGTCATTGACAATAGGTAAGACCATCTTATCTCATGTTGATTTTGCTTCCACACAGCGAGCTTGGCAGCAGCCGTACCAGATCTTGGTGACCTCATTAGCCTGATAGGGGCGTTGCCCGGCTCCGCCCTCTCCTTCCTCTTCCCCACCATCTTGGAGACCATGGTGTTCTGGTCTGATCGTAACAGGAAGTTCATGTTCTGCTGCGGCAAGCCTGTCTGGATCACTAAGAATATCCTGATATTTGTGTTGGGCATAGTTGGTACTTGCTTTGGAACGTACGGTGCCATACGTAGTCTGGTGGCGTTCAGCACCACTACCCCTAGCTGATTATTTGATGGTTAACTAACACCAATTTTTGTGTATGTCTACATAACTGTGGAATTCATGTTTTTTATTTTTATTCATGGATAAATGAAAATGGTGCAACAAAATGGATTCACTTGTGGAACATACTTCTGCATGCACGTAGGAACAGATACATTCAGCAACTTACTAGTGCCTATTTTATTGCTCTAATCCCTCCATCTTGTACACACACTATATACCTGAGGCCAAATCAAACACTAGGTTTTACTTAGTTGGGCGTGGCCCGCCCTTCGCGTATTGGCGGAAGGTCGGGTTGCAAGCCTATACCAAGATTTGTTCTGAAGTGTTATGTAATATCGTTGTGAATATCGTTTGCACATTCGGGTAGTGATTTTGAGCGTTAGATTACGTGGTGATAATGCCGGTGTCTGCAGAGCAGCTGCTCAAGATATGTACATGTATTGCTTCGGGTGCGGTGTCGATGAGTCCCATGGGCATGGCCCGCCCTTTGCGTTGTTGTTCAGGCTTCATAATAGCAGGGCAGCGCAACTCTCTGTAACACATTCGCAAACAAAAGCAAGTTTGTCTGCTCCATGAAAATTCATATACATGTAAGTTAAATGGAAGGAACAGCTGCCTATCATTACCTCACATCAGCCGCTAATTGGGTGATAATGGGACCCACTTGAACGCTGCAATCCGATTGGACTGCAATCCCCGTTGCAGCAGAACAAATCCAGGTATAGGCTTGCAACCCGACCTTCCGCCAATACGCGAAGGGCGGGCCACGCCCAACTAGTTTTACTTTCAGTCCTAGGTATCAAGGCCTAGTTTTGTTGTGCTGAATTCAGAATGTAACAAAAAAAAAACAAAAGCTGAGAACTTTGCAAATGCATATTCCAGGTATTTATGATTCACCACAGCAAGCTTATTTCCGGTGCTCATCGAAGTAACTCAGTCTACGTGTGTAATAGTCCCCCCCCCCCCCTCCCCCCCCCCCCCCCCGTAAGTCTCGTCCCCAGCCTTATATGAGTAGCGGTGATCTGCTGCGTATTTGGGTCTGGGGACGAGTTCATTAGCCTCCGGTTCCACGTGAGGCATATTAAAAAATTTATATAAGAGGAAAATGTCCTCGGTTCGTGTCGCAGACATGGCCCAGAAGGGAGTATCACTTCTGTTGTTTGGCCTTACCTTGTACAGCACGGTGGTGCTAGCCAAAGGGGGCTATGGAGTCGTTCAAAGGCACAGGCAACGGAAGCGTTCTGAAGTCGACGAAGAAACTGTAAGTAGGGGCCATAGCACTAAATGGAAGTTTATTCTGAATTTGCAGGCGACGACCGTCCCTGTAACACAAAAACAGAGTGACAAGGGCTTGGAATCAAGATAGCTCCCGTCAGAGGGCTGCATCGTTGGTGCAATTTTTTTTGTTTCCCCTCTAACCAACGGTATTGCTGGGGCTAAGAGACGACGCAGAGAGAAGGAAGAGACACTTTGATGTAACGTTTTGTCATTTATGTATCTATGTAGCAGACACCCAACTAAAATGATATGAAACTTTGCTTTGTGTATACATACACCGGTATATTATATTGTGAACGGCGGGTAGCCAGGGTGGGAGATTGAATAAGTAACCTTTATTTCAAGTGGGTAATGCTTCTAAAGAAATATAGCGTTTTTTGCGCCTGCATTTGACATCCTTGTGATCACTAACTATTATACCAGGGACTGAAGGTAAAGCTAGAGGCTCAATAACCAAGGCATTGACTTTTGGCCCACAATATCAACACATGCCCTAGTACATGTAGTCTGTAAGTAGTACATGTAGGTGTGGGGACATGGTCACCTGCACAGCTGTAAGTGGACATAAGTGTTTAGTACTCGGCAACTTTGAACACATGAAACATTTCCAGCTATAGTCTGTACACTGTGTCATGACTTGTATTTTGCTGTATTTATTCTAGAGCCACATGGTGCATGCGGACCCTGCATATTCCATACAAAAATAATAATACAACCTTCATGTTAAATATGTGTGTCATGAAAAAATATCCATTTTGGCACAAATTCCCTTCGGCTGTAGATGCGAATTACTTGAAGGAGTAGGAGAGGTTACTTGAAGGAGTAGGAGAGGTTACTTGAAGGAGTAGGAGAGGTTACTTGAAGGAGTAGGAGAGGTTACTTGAAGGAGTAGGAGAGGTTATTTGGTATACCACACCACTGGCTGAGGAACTTCCAAACATCTGACAGTTCGTTGCTTGGTGTTACCTGGGGGGAGGGGAAATAGGGTTGGCTCAGAGGGATGTGGGGGGGGGGGGGGGGGGGGGGGATTAGAATAGTCAGTTTGCCTTCATGGCTGTGATGAACTTATTCCAGTCCTCTTGATTTGCACATCGTCCGCCCTTCTTGAACTCCACCCTCTGTCTAAGAACAGGATAGCCTGGGGAGGAGGTTATCAAAGGTATACACCCACCCTTCCATAATAGGGGTACTAGCTTACCTGCTATCATGCAAGGTGGAGAAGTCACCTTGGTGTGAGGGCTGGTTAAGGACCCCACGTATGTTCCTCTCTCATCAGTTGGCAAGCTCTGTTCAACCTACGTGAAATATGAGCAACCAATTTTTTTTTTATTTTTTTAAAGGGGGCTGCATGGGCACCCGGAAAGTTGAGGTCAGTAACCTTTTGGTCCATGGAGATAGCTAGTACCCATTCCTTCACTTCCTCACGTTTTTCTTCCTGGAGGAGGAGGATGGCAGGTGTGACAAGCAAACATGCCTACACACACAGCAATAGCCTCCCTCACTGAAACACATAGTCTTTCAGGGAGGGGCACTTCAAATGGAATATCAGTATCCACAAAGTCCGAGTTATCCAGGTTGTCCAGTGTGCCCTCCTCAATGGCCTGGAGCAATGAAAAGCAATCTTAAATCCATGCAATATAACCAGAGCCTCTAATTAGTGCCCTCCAATTGGTGTCCATACCTCACAAAGGTCTAGGAAGTGGTTTAGAAAGACAAAAGCCATGCTGTCCCATCCAACTGCCTACAGGGGAGGATGATACAACGAGGTGTGCATTAGATGGCATCTTATTACATTATAACTATTTATTTATTATCTTGTCAGGTTATGATAACCAGTAGTGTTATCATATGTTGCTGCAGCAATTAAAATTTGCTTACTGTGTGTACATGTAAATCATGTGGTCTGTCCATGCACACAATCACACCTTGCAATGGATCCCAGCTTCGTAGAAGGCTTTGTCTACAGGCAATATCTTGGTATGTCGAAGCAGGGAGACAGACAGTTTGGCCACAATCTTGTCCTGACCCTGGCCCAGACCCTCACAGGCTGCCCTCATCGCCATGTAGTGACTTATCAGCAGGCACTCCTCAAATTCCTTGTGGACCAATGTGCCCTTTTCATTTGTTTTAGACAACTGTTCAACCTGTGTGTGTGTGTGTGTGTGTGTGTGTGTGTGTGTGTGTGTGTGTGTGTGTGTGTGTGTGTGTGTGTGTGGTGTGTGTGTGTGTTGTCAATAGGCATTCATACACCATGGCATGAGCATACTGGTAGTGTGCACTGTATACTTTTATTAGAGTACACCTACCAGGACCAACAGCATGTTCCTTAGCTGTGCGTATGCCTGGTAGCCCCCAGAGCCCTCCAATGGAGCCCCTAGTGTCTCCAAACATAGGCATTTGTATATGTTGAAGTTCTGTGTAGGAGAGATGGAAATGAAAGAGGAGGAGGAGGAGGAAAAGGAGAGGGGAGGAGGAGGAGGAGGAAGAGGAGAGGGGAGGAGGAGGAGGAGGAAGAGGAGAGGGGAGGAGGAGGAGGAGGAAGAGGAGAGGGGAGGAGGAGGAGGAGGAAGAGGAGAGGGGAGGAGGAGGAGGAAGAGGAGAGGGGAGGAGGAGGAGGAGGAGGAAGAGGAGAGGGGAGGAGGAGGAGGAGGAGGAAGAGGAGAGGGGAGGAGGAGGAAGAGGAGAGGGGAGGAGGAGGAGGAGGAAGAGGAGAGGGGAGGAGGAGGAGGAGGAAGAGGAGAGAGAGGAGGAATATTTCTTGTGCCCAGGCCTACCTGTGGATTAGGTGGAGCTCCATATTTTGCAAACAGCTGGAGGGCAGAGAGGGGTGCATTGGACTTGATAAGATTGGCAGCGTATAGTGCCACATATTTGGCCAGTGCATCAGGACCCTAGTGTGAAGGAGGGGGAGGGGGAAAGGGAGGGGAGTGATGGGAGGAGGACTAAAGAAGAGCATCTATGATTTATGACCACACCCACTTGCTTCTCTGCCAGCTGTAGGCACTTCTCCCAGTTCCCAGACTCTGCAAACATCTTGAGGGCACCACCGGGATCAACGGTTTGCATCTGGAGAGAAACGTGGGTGAGGGGCCAAGGAGGATGTGGTGTGTACAGATGTACCTGCTCCGGCTGGTTCTTGGATCTGAGGTAGTCCACATATGCCTCATCAACATACTTCTCATATCTGTGGAGGTGTGGCAAAAGAGAGGGGAAGGTGAGAAAGGTGGGGCAGGGAAAGAATGGAACAAGCTGTGAGAGAGAAGTTCATGAACAAAATTGACCTTGGTGCAATGTTCTGTGCAATCTCTCTTGCCCTCTCCCAAGCCTCCCCTGCCATCAACATGTCCAGCCCCTCCTTCACCATGTCAACACTTAAGTATAGGTCACCGGCCTGGGGAGGAGGGAGAGGGAGAGGGAGAGGAGGGGAGGTAGGGGAGGGGAGGCAGGGGAGGGGAGGCAGGGGAGGGGAGGGAGTAGGGAGTAGGAGTGAGGGAGGAGAGAAGGAGAGGGAGAGGGAGAGGGAGGAAGGGGTAAGAGGCATGAAGGACATATTGTCAAGGTCTTGTCTATTGCTTACTTGGATGTACTTTCCAAGATTGGCCAGCCTGTCACAGACCAGGGCAACAGTGTCCACGGAGCGAGAAGGGACAAACTTGATGCAAAGCTCCACAGCCTTCACCCACACCTTCACCAGCACATCCTCACTGCCACAGTTCTGGGTGGTCAGCTGGAGGTAGCAGTCAATGGACCTAGAGAACTCTCCACTTTGCTCCCATGTCCTGGCTTGAGACAACAAGTCCTCATAGTTCCTACATAAGACCAAGGACATCATCGACATAATCTGGATATATCATAGGTACACTCTGGGATATCATAAATACCATTGGGATATCATGGTGTACTCTGGGATATTCCAGGATATTCAGGGATATCATAGATATACTCTGGGATTTTGCAGACTACTACTAGGATATGATATAGGACCCTAGGGGTCTGGTTCTCAGGCTATAGCTATCCATTAAAATCCATTTGAGCAGCAGCAGTTTTGGGATATCAGATGGACCACTTACTTGCCACTCTTGGCTTCCATCTCATGTTGGAGCTCATCAAGCTGTGGGCGTGGTGGGGGCATGGAGGTGGTGAGGGGTGAGCATGGTAGTGAGGGGGTGGGAGTGGGCCAACCTTGTGTGGGAGGTAGTCCTTCACAATGCGAAGCGCATCAGTCCACATGTCCACATCCTGGGGGTGTGGCCAGAAGGAGTAAAGGGGGTGGGGCTAATAGAGGGGCATACCTTGTAGAACTTTGCGGCTAGGTCGGCCCTTTCAGCTCTCAGAAGGAAGGCCTCAGCCTTCTGGTAATTCTTGCTGTCAAAGGCAGCCCTAGCCTGGACGATAGCAGTATAGTGTATACTGTATCCTGCTCCATGGCCCCCTGCCCTCCCCCTCCCTTACCTTGCACCCCCCTAATCTCACCTGCCATTTCCCCCTGACCCTGCCACTCCCCTGACCCACCCACCCCTTGACCTGGCCACTCCCCCTGACCCACCCACCCCTTGACCTCTGCCACTCCCCCTGACCCACCCACCCCTTGACCTGGCCACTCCCTCTGACCCACCCATCCCTTGGCCTCTGCCACTCCCCCTGACCCACCCACCCCTTGACCCTGCCACTCCCCCTGACCTCACCTGGCCTACAAGGACATCGCTCACGCTCTCAGGACTATACAGCTCTGCCACCCTCTGGGCGTTGTCCCAGTCCTGCTGGTGCACGTACATCAGCACCGCCTCCTTCCCCTTTCCAGCCTTCACAAACTGGTCCTCGGCCTCCTGGTACTTGCCCTCATCCTCCAGGTGCAGGGCATACTTGAGGTGCAGCTCTGGCAGCTTGGACTTGAGGGCCACACGAGCTATGTCGAAGGCAAAGTCAAAGGCACTGGGGAGGAGGGAGGAGGGAGGGAGGAGGGGAGGAGGGAGGAGGGGAGGGGAGGGGAGGAAGACGAGGGTAGGGAGGAGGGGAGGAGGAGGAGGGTAGGGAGGAGGGGAGGAGGAGGAGGAGGGATGGGAAAGAGGAAGGAGGAGTAGGAGGGAGGAGGGGAAGGGAGGATGAAGAGGAAGAGGGAGGGGAGGAAGGGAAGGGAGGAGGAGGGTAGGGAGGAGGGGAGGGGAGGAAGAGGAGTAGGAGGGGATGGGAAAGAGGAAGGAGGAGTAGGAGGGAGGAGGGGAAGGGAGGATGAAGAGGAAGAGGGAGGGGAGGAAGGGAAGGGAGGAGGAGGGTAGGGAGGAGGGGAGGGGAGGAAGAGGAGTAGGAGGGGATGGGAAAGAGGAAGGAGGAGTAGGAGGGAGGAGGGGAAGGGATGACGAAGAGGAGGAGGGAGGGGAGGAAGGGAAGGAAGGAGGAGGGAGGAGGAGGAAGAGGAGGAGGGGGAGCGATAACAAGAGCAGACCAGGTAAAGGAGGCTCCTTGTATGCAAAGGTGGTACTCACAAGCTCTCTGTGGCGTAGACCACAGCTGCCTCCAGAAGGCCAAACTTTGTCAGCAGCTTAACAGCACTGTCTCCCCCTGAGGTGACCCACATGCTTAGCACACCACCATGCACATAACACACATGGTAACATACCAAGGGACTTAGCCCAGAGGTAGGCCACCTGGTTGGCTGCATTGGTGCCACCATGACTTTTGGCCACCTACAAACAAGAAGGTGTAGGTGAAGCCTTGCAATCACTCCACATCAGCAGCTCCGCCCATGCCCCTCCCCCTACCTAGCATCCCTGAAATATCAGCTACATGTAGATTATCATCCAGGTATGTCTAGTTATAATGGTCCTGGTTGAAATAGTCATCTAACCTAAATCATGTGACAAGTCTAAACAGGCCATATGAAGGGTCATCATTACCCTAGAGGCAAGACTTTAGTCTAAGGGGCCATGTGAACTGGAGCTGTAGTAAGCACATACACTACAGTTGGCTTACGCGGTAGGCATCATCCCAGAGGTTCTTTTCTCTGTACATGTTCACTGCAGCCTTCCAGTCCTTGCCCTGCACAAAGTGATATTCTGCTTGCTTCAGCTGGGTATCAGCTTCAAGCTCCTGTGTGGAAAGTGAATGTGAAAAGGGGAACATATCTGGGGGAGGGTGGGGGAGGTGTGGGAGGTGTGGGAGGGTGTGGGGGAGGGTGTGGGGGAGGGTGGTAATAGTACTCTCAAGGACAAACAATTAGAGCTATTGGACACTTGCTCAATAATGAAAAGGATTATGATGTTCAAAACTCACTTTGGCAAGATGGAGGTGTGTGTCGACCAGCAGGTCCTCATGATAGGCTGCCACCAAACGTATCATTGCATCATACTGCGCAACAGAAGGGCCACAATCCTTCAAACATTGCACTTCTCCCCCATTGTAATTTAACCCTTTCACCCCTCTTATCTAACCTTACCTGCTTGCGTCTCTTGTACATGCTAATGGCTAGGTCACAGTCCCCCATCACAGCGTACAGTCCTTCTGCCTCCCTCAGCTTGCCCTGCTCCTCCAGCTCCTTGGCTCTGGACACATACAGCTCCTTCACCTCTGCCTGGGGCATGCACCCAGAGGCCACCTTGTAGGCAGCCTCCCACCTCCCCACCTTGATGTACATCTCAACGGCATCATGAGGCTTCTCTGCCTTGACATAGTACTGCTCTGCAACCTGTGGGGGTGTGATGTGTGAGGGAGTGATATGTGAGGGAGTGGTATGTGAGGGAGTGATGTGAAGGAGATAGGGAGATGAGAGGGCAGAGGTAAAGAGTTCCAATGGGCAGGACTCAAGGGTTATGTCCACCTCATAATCCTGTGTGGAAGCAAAGTGAGCAGCTATCTGTGCACAGTAGTCCTTGCAGAGGGCGGGGTCCTGCATCTCCACTATCTGCACAGCCTTGCTCCACTGCCTGGCCTGTATGGCTGCCTCAGTAGCCTTCTTCAGACGTCTAGGAGCAATAGAGATATATAAATAGTGAACCAACTGTTATTAATGATACTCCTTACCAATCTTTGATCCCACCTAACACTCCCACCTAACACAATCCCCTTCTTCCACCTAACATGATCCCCTCCTCCCACCTAACACCACCCCCTCCTCCCATCTAACACCACCCCCTTTTCCCACCTAAAACCATGCCTCCTCCTACCTAACACCACTCCCTCCTCCCACCTAACACCATCCCCTCCTCCCACCTAACACCATCCCCTCCTCCCACCCCTCACCCAGCCTCCACGTAGTGTGTGATTGCAGCGTCGTATTGCTTCTGTGTGCACAGGTAGTCCCCCCACATCTCCTCCAGGCCCACCACCTCTGTGGGGAAGGTGACCCTGGCCAGCTCCACAGCCCTCCTGAAGGCCTGCCCCTTCTTGTAGGCCTCCATGGCCTGCTGGTATGACCTAGCCCTCTCATACAGGTCCCCAGCCTGCACACGGGACACACTGCTATTCCACACAAGAGGTAACCATGGAGACAATGAGGTACCTTTTCGTACTGGCCACCATTGACAAGGGCAGCAGCTATTTGCTGTAGAAGGTCAATCTGACTGATCAGTGCCTGGAAAATGAATTTTACACACATGTAAAATACATACACATTACACACACACACACACACACACACACACACACACACACACACACACACACACACACACACACACACACACACACACACACACACACACACACACACACACACACACACACACACAGGCTCTAGTGAACTAGAGCACAACCACATGGTCACCATGGTTACCTGATGCCTCATGGCCAGGTGGGCTGCCCTAGAGGCAAGCCCCGCCTTCATGTAGAGGTTGACCGCCCCCATAAGGTCCCCTTGCCTCTCCTTCAGCTCCCCTGCCTTCTCCTCCTGGCTGGTGTCCATCAGCCACTTGGAGTATGCTGCCTGGAGAACGGCTAGGTCCGGGTGGCCCTGCACAAGTGCCACACCCCCTGCCACTCAAGGTCATCACCTCTGCACACAGCACACCACTAACCCGAGCCTGGGCCACTGCTATGGCTTCATCCCACCGCTGGAGATCTTTGTAAAGAGAAATGACTTTGTCCACCTCCCCCTGTGGGGAGGGGGGGGGGAATAAGTGGGAGTGGTTCTTGTGGGTGTGGTCTTGCACCTACCCTCTGCAGAAGTATCCTCTCTGCTGTTTCAAGGTCTTTGTTGAGAACAGCCAGCTTTGCTTTGACAGTGTGATGGGTACTCCCATCCTGGCCCTAGGAGCAGGGTGTAGTGGTGATGGGGAGGAGCAGTGTGCAGTGGTGATGAGGAGGGAGGAGCAGTGTGTAGTGGTGATGGGGAGGAGCAGTGTGTAGTGGTGATGGGGATCAGTACATGCAATAGCCAACTCACTGTTTCTTTTGTTATGTCAGCAGCCATCTTGATAACGTCTTGCAAGTATCTCACTTTGGCCACATCTCCAAGTGCAGCATAGCACCTAAGGGTCAGGGTGCAGAGGGGGAGGGGGGGCAAATGTTATCAAGATGTATGCCTTGCGTATACATAACTATTACTGCTAGCACATACATACACACATAAGCACAATAACCCCCCCCCCCACACACATACACACACACGCTTACCTTTCTGCAATCTGCAGCTGCACTGCCTCCAAGGTCTGCTCTCCAAGGCTCTTCCACATGGCCTCTGTCTCTCTGGTCATCTCCAAGGTTTCAAGGAACTTGAGTGCCCTGATGAAGTCACCATCATCCATGGCCGTGCCAAACTCAATCAGCCCCTCATCCAAGGTGTAGGAGACAGTGTCCACTCCACTCTTCACCAGCACATCAGTGTGACCATCACGCCTTTGGAGGTCAACCACTTCCCCCTAAGGTCACGGGGAGGAGGGAGGGGGAGGGGAAAGGTTAATTAATAAGTTATTAAAAATGGGGGTGGGGGAAGGGACAGCCAATGGCTATAGCAGGGTTACCATGAGGGAGATGGACATACATATAAAAAGGGTGATACTGGATAGGGGGAGTCATCTAACCTTAATGGGGAACATGGTCACCCTCTCTGGCATATCAATGTTGTACCACACACAGAGATTGTCTGTGTTCTGAGCCACCACTACATCACTGAGGGGCACCCACTGGTTAGGCATGTGGGAGGAGTCATGTTATTAAGCCGGTTATTTGTGTACCATTAATACATGCCTGCACATATGAACAGTAGTTGATCAGTGATGTCTGGGCTTCAGTTTCAACATCATACAGAAGGAGCTGGGGGGGGGTATTGTAAAGGAAGGAGAGAGAGAGGGAGAGAGAGAGGGAGAGAGAGAGAGAGAGGGAGAGGGAGAGGAGAGGACATTTGTGATAGCAAGAACAGTTGGAGGCAGAGGCAAGAGATGAGAAGGGAGAGATAACAAAACATTAAGAATGCTGATACTGCAGAATAAATGCATACTCTAAATTTCTTGTCCCTAAAGAGCAGTTTCCTTCCTGTCTCATTGAGCTATAAGAAGAGTGGGTGGGTCTGAAGATTGTGCCAAAGCAGCTCACATGCAGCTCACATGCAGCTCACACGCAGCTCACACACAGCTCACATGCAGCTCACATGCAGCTCACACACAGCTCACATGCAGCTCAGTAGCTCAAATGTAGCTTACCTCCAACCAGTTGATCTTCTGTTCATGTGACAATGTGGAAATTGTTACACCTTTGACAAGGTCCACTTCAGAGGGACAGATGGTGGGAAAGAGAGGGGAGAAAACATTACATCATTGAGACCACACCCACTGGAAGCTCTCACTGATGCTGATTGTATGCCAGTCAATAAGGTAGGCAAGTTTCTTTGTATCATCTGTGCCCCTCTGCTTGCGCTCATTGATGCGGACAGAGATCAGGTGGGGGTTCATGAACTCTGTCCTCACAGACCCAATGATGTCATTGACACCATACTCCACCAAAGTGAGTTCCCCAGCATTGAAGATCATGCACACCTGGAGGAAGGCATGGGGAGGAGTATTACCTCCCCTCATGCTCACACCTCACACATTTATGCACAAATGCACACACACACACACTCACATTTTGGTTTTCAAAATAGAACTTTTCATTTCCACCAGTTCCATGCCAAGCCACCTAGCAGAAAGTGTTCACATAAAGGTGAGACACATCCCCACCACCCACATCCCCACCACACTCCTCCCTCACCCTCCACATCCCCACCTCACTCCTCCCTCACCCTCCACATCCCCACCTCACTCCTCCCTCACCCTCCACATCCCCACCTCACTCTCCACATCCCACCTCACCCTCCACATCCCTACTTCACCCTCCACATCCCCACCTCACTCCTTCCTCACCCTCCACATCCCCACCTCACTCCTCCCTCACCCTCCACATCCCCACCTCACTCCTTCCTCACCCTCCACATCCCCACCTCACTCCTCCCTCACCCTCCACATCCCCACCTCACTCCTTCCTCACCCTCCACATCCCCACCTCACTCCTCCCTCACCCTCCACATCCCCACCTCACTCCTTCCTCACCCTCCACATCCCCACCTCACTCCTCCCTCACCCTCCACATCCCCACCTCACTCCTTCCTCACCCTCCACATCCCCACCTCACTCCTCCCTCACCCTCCACATCCCCACCTCACTCCTCCCTCACCCTCCACATCCCCACCTCACTCCTTCCTCACCCTCCACATCCCCACCTCACTCCTCCCTCACCCTCCACATCCCCACCTCACTCCTCCCTTCCCCTCCCATACCTCGCTAAGCTTGCAGTTGGCCAAGTCTCCAAGGAGGAGAGTATCTGATGTGTGTGCCACTAGATAGCGGTCCTTTCCCATGATCTGAACCTTGTCAATCTGAACAAAGTTAATCATGATATGCAGAAGAAGATCACAGTATGCAAAGATATCCATAATATACCAGAACATGAGTCAAACCAGAGGTTGGCATAATATACAAGAGTTTACCATAATGTACTAGGACATTGGACCTCATCCTTACCTCGTAGCCATAGTGAGACTTGAGCACGACCCTTGACCCCGTGCTGATGTCCTTCACAATCACCTAATGGAAGCATTGGGGTGGGGAAAATGATGGACAGAGGATGAGTATGGTCCAAAGCTTCCTTCCCACTCTCTATCCTTTCTCTCTGTTTGTCAAACAGATTATTAATTTTTATCACAATGGTTATAACAATTCATTCATTTGTTTCTTTTTGTTTCTTCCTTCCCACAACCAAGGTCCCCAGCCCATAACTATGAGTACCTGGCTTAAGCCAACGTAGGTCATTTCAAACTTGTTCTTGTACAGAACCCTCTTAAGGCAACAGTCATACATCTCCACTGCTCCACACAGAGACCCCTATTAGGAGTTGAGGTAGGCATGCAGTGTGAGCCTGGCTCTATTAGGAGCACACCTGCCACAATGAGCCTAGCTCTATTAGGAGCACACCTACCACAATCAGCCTGGCTCCATCTCTCTTCCACGTCAGTGCTGTGATGGTGTAAAGGTTTGCTATCTCCTTGGAGGGAGCCTCCTCCCATGACTCCCTTTTGGGTATCCAACTGTATACCCTTAGCCTGGTATGTGTGTGTGTGTGTGTGTGTGTGTGTGTGTGTGTGTGTGTGTGTGTGTGTGTATGTGTGAGCATATGGTTTTATATGTATTATGTGGCAAGGATAGTTAGCTGGTCTGTACCTGTCAAAGCTACCCAGCACAACAAACTGGCCACTGGGGCTGCAGGCTGCTGTGGTGAACTCCTTCTCCTTGTCATCCCGAGAGTAGTCAAACTGCTGCACCACTTTGCCTGCATGGGGGGCGTGGTCAGAGAGACCCCACCACAGGTAACCACACCCACCATTATTTCCATACACTATGACCCTCCGGTCACATCCAGCAGCCATGAAGGTGGATGTTCCCCATGCCAGGGCATAGGGGGGGCAGGTGTGGCGACAGATGGGTCCCTGGGGGGGCAATGGGAGGGGGAGGAGGAGAAATTTGAGTTACAGAGTAAAGGGAAGAGGTAGGTACATATGGGAGTGAAGGGAAGAGGTAGGTAAATATGGGAGGGAAGGGAAGAGGTAGGTACATATGGGAGGGAAGGGAAGAGGTAGGTACATATGGGAGGGAAGGGAAGAGGTAGGTACATATGGGAGGGAAGGGAAGAGGTAGGTACATATGGGAGGGAAGGGAAGAGGTAGGGCATGGAAAATGCAGTTAGTTAATAGGCAAGAGGATGGAAGAGTGAGCAGGTGGAGGAAGGTAGGGGATGAAGGGGAGGATGATAACAGGTAGGTGGTAGAAGAAATAGGCAGTAGTAGAAAGTGAGTGTGAGATGCTATGAGGGTGCAGTTAGTGAGGGTGCTATAGTGAGGGGGCCATTAGTGAGGGTGCTAGTGATGGTGCTGTTAGTGATGGTGCTGTTAGTGAGGGTGCTATGTTTGTTAGCTGTCCAAGTAGTTCATCACACAGCTCACTTTTGCAAGGCCTGCTCCCTCATCCTCAAGGAAGTACCTCACAACTGTGCCATCAGCATGTCCACTGATGATACCCTTACCAGAAGGACTGCAAACCAACCAACCAACCAGCCAAGCATTGCACAGCGTGCAAGGCACAAAAAGTTCTCAAACCTCGTTGTTATGGAAACCACATACGACTCAGTTGCATATATGGTCTGTGACTTGCTGCCTTTAGCACCTGCCATTTTGACCTGATCAGAGGGTCATAACTATACGTACATATACGCACAGGGCACTCCCGCACTCCCCCGTGTACTTGCCTTCCCATCAGCCTGACCGAAGACGAAGGAAGGCTGCTGGAAGGGCCACACGAGGCACGTCACTGCACTCTGGAGGACGACCTTGTTGCAGATTGTCTTCTTCTCTCCCCTGTGAAGGGACGGTAGAAAACTTTCGTGTCTGCTTGCTTCGAACGTACAGGTGGAAAGCCTCACCATTTCTCTCCGATGCGGTAGACGAACACAATATTGTCAGTCTGCGCAACGGCAAGCTTTGTCGAATCAGGCGAGAAGGCTAGTGCGGTGACTTGATAGCTCTTGCTTCCCAGCTGGTAAGCAAAGAGAACCATACATCGGTCTCGTTCCCGCTCAAATCCACCCCCCCCCTTATTTCCCCCCGCGCGACCCCTGTAGTGTGCATTAATGAGCTGAGGTTTACATTAGAGTCAGCCGGCTTCGTGGCGAATTTGTCTCTTTTCTCCCCATTCTCATCGAACATCTGGATAACGCGATCGACAGTGCATATGGCTAGTTTCGCGTTGTTTGGCGCCCACGCCGCTGCAGTGACCTTGTAAGGCCCGTCCTGTTGTGTACATTGATAGAGTAGCTATCACCATGACAGAGTTTGAGAGGACTAACTGTGCTACCTACCTGAGGGCTTACGAAGGTTTTCAAATGTTTCAACTGCATCACTTCACTCACCGAGAGATGTTTGCAATTGAAGTAACCATAGAGACCATGCATTGTAAATCTTTCGTTTAATTAGATCACCACATTGGTTTACGTCGTATAATTATTGGAAGGGCTGATACTGTATATGTGTGAAAATTTCAGTTGATATTAGAGACTTACTTTTTACCTCGGATAGCAGAGGGAGTATCGATCACGATAAAGTTATACCTAAAACAGTAGGCTGCATTATCGAGTTATATATAATTATAATTATAATGATATGTGTTTGACATTGTGTTGTGTGTTTAAATTGTATATATTATATGTATACATGTATGTAATTATTATTATTATAATCGAGGATATAATTATACAATCAAATTCATTACCACTACCCATAAACCAACCTGCATGTGACACAAGCAAGTTAAAATCATATAAGGAAAGAACTGAGAACAGGAATATAAGCAGTAAACTGATGGGGTCAAGTACACAATGTATGGATGCAAAGCAGGTGGAAGCTGTATACTGATAACATCTGTACATTGTACTTTCCTTGCCTGATTTCAGCCCTGGACTTTTTCTTACCAAGTGCATTTGGCTGGGACAATGAAGCCAAAGGAATCTCAGATTTAAGGTATGTACCCATAAGTGCAGAACGTGAAATGCGTACAAACATGTGATGGTGATGTAAGTGTTGGTGGGTGACTTTTGTCTCACCTATAGCAAGTTGGTCTTTTCTCAAGGAAAAACAAAACAAAATTATGTTAAGTGAATCAGAAGTTATAGAGTACAAGCTTTTCTGAAACATTTTGATCATAGCACACAAATATCCCTGGTAGGCTAACAAAAATTGATATGACTTTTTAAAATCTTACCACTGTTTAAAAGTTTTTTATCATAATTATTACTGAGTGGACTATTTTACCTAGGATTACAGTTTCTTATAACACTGTGCTAAGTTCAGAAAGAGTATTTAAAATCTATTTGATATTAATTAAATTAATACCATCTGTCTTGTCACCCAGCATAGTGGAGTTCAAGGAACATCCACAATCTTGCAGGCACTAAGTATCAGGCCCATACACTGTCCCACTTAGAACCTTCAAGGCATCTTTCAATCCAATGGATAAATATCTGATGGTATTATGTAACCTAAACATTTGCCCAGATGCCCAAAAGTATTTTCTGTTTGATTCCAGCCACGTCTTCATACAAGTCTCCATTAAAATCTCTGTACCAGTCTGGAGCACACTCCATTGCCACATTGCTCATTAGAGTCTTCATGTTAGGCATCTCTGCACCATCTCCACTGAGGCTGTGGAGTATATGAAAGTGAAAAGGTTGCATCCAACTATTGTTATGTTCTATATATATCACAGTGAGGGTGAATACGTAGCATGAGAGACATTGTATGTTTGATTATTGATGGAGTGCATGGTACACACATCAACACCACACATTAGTATAGGGTCAACGGTCAACCAAGACTATCATTGTGCTAATGACTAGGTCCATGCACTGAACTGGTTTCTAATCATCAGCCAGGAATAATTAAATCATTGATTTCAATATAGTATTATAGAATCTGCCAATATATTGCAATACCCACAATTTATATGCAAGATGATACAGGGAAACAGTGCTTCATTTCCAGGCGCGGCAGAGCAGGGGGGGCTGGGGGGGCTATTGCCCCCCCCCCCCCCCCCCCCCCCCCCCCCCCCCAAATATCGAGGTGGGGGGGCTCAGCCCCCCCTTGCGCTACCATCAGGTTCTTATTGTGAGCGCGTGTTCTTCGAGATTGCTGTACTGTCAGTGACTGTGAGTTTAAATAGGGTTAGCCTCGCAAGCCAAACCTCGTTATTGACGATCGATACAATGGACTGGGGACCAGGATATGTAAGACTTCTCCTGGTCCCCAGTCCATTCTAATCGATCGTCGACGTCAATAACGGGCTTGCGAGACTATTAAACTGTGAATGACTTAATTTATCGGGGTAAATGAAACGAAGGCAAGTTCCACTGTGTAAAAAGGGTTGTTATACTCGCCTGTATAACATTGTTATACAAGTAGTTATACAGTACCTGTTATACACATTGCGTATAATTGTGTATAACTGTGTATAATAGCAGTGTGTGCTGATCAAAAAACCACAGTTGTTATACACATTTTGTATAACTGTGTATAACTATGCTAATTACATTCTACCGATCCGAGGGCGTAATTCGTTGCACATATGCACACAATATATACTAGCTATTAATAGGCTACTAATTCTAAAAGATGCCTATGCGTTCCAACAAAGAAATCGCAGAGGGATAGCGTATCTGGTTGGTCGGAGGTCTGGCTAAAATGTACGTTCACATGTGCTAGAAAAAATTAGAGCTCTAGCGACAAATTGCGCACATTTGAAGCTGAATCATCCAGTGATGACGTGTGCAGCCAAAAAGCCGCAAGTTGTGTAGACATCGCGTGGGATGGAGACACCACTGCAAGGTAAACCAATGCAGTTTTGCTATACAGTATATTAAAATAATTTGTGGTTGTCTAATATGCACACTAGTACTAACCTTTTCTGATCTCATCTTAAGTAGTAGTCTAGACGCCCAGGGTCAGGCTACATGCTGCGTGTGTTTCTGTGTGTGTGTGTGTGTGTGTGTGTGTGTGTGTGTGTGTGTGTGTGTGTGTGTGTGTGTGTGTGTGTGTGTGTGTGTGTGTGTGTGTGTGTGTGTGTGTGTGTGTGTGTGTGTGTGTGTGTGTGTGTGTGTGTGTGTGTGTGTGTGTGTGTGTGTTTGTGTGTGTGTTTGTGTGTGTGTGCGTGCGTGCGTGCGTGCGTGCGTGTGTGTGTGTAAGGTTCTGTTTTTCAAATTGTGTGTGTGTGTGCGCGCTTATGTGTGTGCGTATTTGTCAGTGTGAACATGTATGTGCATTTAGTTCATGAGCTCATTATATGCATGTATGTATTCATATGTACATGCGTGCATGTATACATGTGTACACAACATATATATGTTTTTGGGCCCTTCCATAATGACCTTGTCAGGGTCTCAGATCAAGGTGTGCATATTCTAAATCACTGGTTCTATATC
Organism: Spongilla lacustris; assembly: GCA_949361645.1. Classification (NCBI taxonomy): domain Eukaryota; kingdom Metazoa; phylum Porifera; class Demospongiae; order Spongillida; family Spongillidae; genus Spongilla; species Spongilla lacustris. The sequence continues at coordinate 7,256,117 of OX442429.1, read as the reverse complement.
AAGCATGCAGGATCTGTGCTTGACACATGACCAGTATTTAACATTCCTACTTACCCTAACACCAACTCCATCACCTACTAAACACTCATCATGAACACACACACACAGGCATGCACATGTTTACACTCACATACACACACACTTACACACACATGTGTACACACAATGCACACATACTCTAACGCACACATGTGTACACACATACACACACAAACGTCACACATACACACACATACACACATGTGTACACACATGCACACGTGTACACACATACACACATGTGTACACACATGCACACATGTACACACATACACACATGTGTACACACATGCACACGTGTACACACATGCACACATGTGTACACACATGCACACGTGTACACACACACATATGTACACACATGCACACGTGTACACACATACACACATACACACATTTGTACGCACATGCACACGTGTACACACATACACACATGTGTACACAGTGTACACACATGCACACACTAACACACACACAAACACCCAGCTTCCCCAGGCTAAGTAGGTGTATGCGCCTAGCCCCTAGCTCCTCAGCTACAATTGCTTCTGTCCAACACAACACAGTTGACTGATTGGCGAGAATAGGGGGCCAGAGCGAGAACCCCCCTGAGTTGTGACCCTGCCAACCTCGACCTGTTGGCCGTGGGGAGCTCCCGTGAGTGACGCAGAACCAGGTGGGAGTCCCTGTGGCCAAGCCATGCGTCATGTGGGGGGGAGACTTGGGGAGACAAGCACCAGTTGGTGGCACTGGCCACCATCTGGGTGACCTGCGTACCAAGCCAGGATGCTGGCCTAGGCTGGGGTCCCTGAGTTAGAAAGTCAAGCCCGGTAGGAACCCGCCCTGGCTGTATTTAATATGAATGGGCATGATGGCAGTAAGTAAGAAATACACAGAAAGGGTACAAAGGTGATGCAGGGGTGGAGGGTGTGTGATGCAAACAGACAAGCTTTCCTGAAGCACCAGGGACTGCTGGGAGGCTGCCCATGTGTGCATATAGTCTCATAAGCCAGCCATGGTGCACAAAGGGTAACAATAGGGAGGATGAGGCTCCCATCCACCTAAGACCATGAGCCTATGTAACCGCAAGCCTCTGCCCACAAATGCTGATAAGCACCAACTTTGTTTAGTTCCTTAAACAGTACCCTAACACACACTTAAACACATACACCCACTTAAACACACATACACGCACTAAGTCACATACATGTGTACACGCACACATACACACACTAAGTCACATACATGTGTACACGCACACATACACACACTTCAAGTTCTAACATACATTAGGATTGCCAAGGGGTAATGCACTCACAGAACAACATATACTTATGTTGCTGTGCACAGTTGGAGGGTATGGCTGCTTTGCCACACCCCATATGAGGCTACCCCAGCCACTGTCTTGATAACTGGGGCATCCTTGCCAATGTTTGCACTGACAGAAGTTTCATTGCTTTGGTGCGACTCTGGAGTATTTATAATTCACTGTGTGTGTTTTTTTTTTTACTGCCAGATAGACCCCAGCCTCTTTACTGCCTGGGTAATATGTTTTGGTGCCTAGCTGTATAGCACTTGTAGTGGTTGTATTGAGAGGATATTGGCAAGAACATTATGATTGTGCAAAGTTCTTATTTATTTCTGTTATGCACTACGTTTGTATGTGAGTGTGTGTGACCATTGCCTGTAGTTAAACACATCTACGATGTCAAATAATCAAGGCAACATGTACTACGTACGCTAATGTTGTCAGCTGTCTACAAGCTAGGGTCTTGACAACGATTGGCCATTCTCCCCAAGTGCATGACGTACATGTATATATACACATACATTAGGTCCTTCTAAAAAAGACACAAACACCTATATGGCAGTACACACACATACACATGCACACACACACATACACACACATACACACACACATGCACACACACATACACACACACACACAAACACACGCACACACACACATACACACACACATACACACACATACACACACATACACACACACACACACATTGTAACCAGGCTCGTTAGTGTGTCCATTGGTGTGGAATAGTAGTATAAATCCTTGCAGGCAGTGGAAGCAGGTACAATTGTATGTCTGGTCAGTGTGATCAAGCTGGCCAACCATAGCTCTTCTGGTTAGTGGTGCATGTATGTCGCTGTACATATGTGTTTGTGCTTTTTGAGCATGTGTGTGCACATGTATTACAGGTGTATTTTTATGTGGTATGCACGTGCATACATTTTAGTGTCGTGCTTCTATGCATGTGTGCATGCAGCTACAGCATTTTGTACACACTGTACAGTATGTGCATGTGCACCTGCATATGTTTACCTTTGTCTGTGTGTGCTTATTTCTGTGCGAGTAGGACCAGGCAGAAGAATGAAGCTTGAAGATGCTCAGAATGTGGTTATTAGTTTGAAAAGGGGCCAATGTACATTGTAATTTTGGAGCATTCAGAAAGAAAATATGGCAGAGGGTGTAGCTAGAGGCCTGGCAGCTTCCATGGAGGTGGCACTATAGTATTACTGCCATCAAGTGGCTGTGTGCCCAAAGAATCTATCCTTCTCACTAGTCTTCAGCAAATGGTATGTTTGCATGATCATGATGTGATGTCTTAATATATTTTTATCCTGATAGGATCAAGCTTTACATTGATGGAAACTGGGAGATTTGATGTGAACTTATATTTGGTGTATTGTTACATCTGTACATGTATGTACATGTACATGTTGTGTATTATTCAATCTGCACTGGTTGTAACTGAACTTTTCCATCCATGTACATGTCATGTTAAAAGATGTCTTCATAAAGGGGTGTGGTCACATATGAAAGCAAGTTTGTGAGTGCTTATATCAATGACACAGTACACTTATTCTATACATCATGCTATCACCAGTCCCTGGTGTGCATCTTCTAGAGTGATGTGCATCAAATGGAATCAGGATAGCGGCTCATCAGATTGAATCTGCATCAATTAAATCAGGCTATCCTGGTAACTACCAAGACTCTATTACATTAAAGTGATTTGATGCACACCGGCCAGGTTAGGTCGCTAACATGTTTCTATTTGATGCTCACCAGGGTCAGCTGGTCGATACCACAAACCTAGCAGCTGCACACCAGGGACTGGCCAATTCCATTAGCATGACTTTATTTGCTGCACACTGGGTCTGGCCGCTAATATGATTCTATCTGATGCACACCTCTACAGTGACTGGATTGTTGCTAGCATGACTATAGCTAAAACTAAAAATCAAGTCATGCTAGTGGCAGTCCCTGGTGGGCATTAGATAGAATCATGTTAGCGACCACACCTAGTGTGCTTCAAATAGAATCAAGATATCGGCCAGACCCAGGTTGTGAATTTTTTTGCATCAAATAAAGTGGCAGTCCTTGGTGTGCATTTATTAGAGTCATGGTCACTGGTGTGCATCAAATAGAATTATTTTCGTGGCCATACCCGGTATTCTTGTGTGCATCAAATATGTTGCTTTTGCTTTTGAAACCCCTCTTTGTACATAACAAATACAGCGTGTACGAGGCTTCCATTTCAAATGAATGTAACGCGCATGCGTAGACTCTTCAAAGCCACATGATCTGCGTGTATGGCGTCATCGTCGAGAAATCTATAATACTGGAACTCCTATCAGCCAAAAGAAGTATCTTAGGTGGGTTATCAAGTAAATCGAGGGACTAGTGGCTAATTCCCAAGTTTCTCCTCGAACAGGTTCCTGAGCAACATCAATTATCAGTCTATATACTAGTACCAGGATGACGAAGAAGACCGCGCCGAACCTTGGGTCCTAGGCAGCATGGCGATGCTGTTTGCACTACTCCAGCAGGAGAATCATTTCCAGTAGCGGATTTGTACAACTATTAGTAAGCGAGGTTGCGACCAAAACTGGCACTGCAACACCAACTCGAGAGAGTAGGACATCACTTTCTGTGCAGGCACAGTAACTTTATATCAGCTTCTTTTTCCCCCTTCCTACTGAGGAAAATCAGCTGAAGTCTCAAGAAGCGGCTTTGTATTAGTAACGGGAATTCTTTGTTCTCAGAACCTCAAGCGTCCATAATGCTAAAGTGATGTCTCGGATATCAGCGAAGAAGAGGTTGAAGGTATACTTGTTGTCGGTTAAAGGTGTGAGTCCTTTCATTTTTGCTAATGTAGTTGGCATAGCGAACTACAACCTAACTTTGAAACGCATTCTTACTGAAGCCGATTCAAAAGAAGGGCATCCAATCCGAGCACAACTAGGTAAGCGCTTGAATTAAAAAATGTTGTCTAGTATTAATTATATACACTATAGCTATGGGAGCGGCGATCCGAACAAGTAACAGATCATGCAAGAAAGGGATGTACTTAACGTGTCGGAAGAGGAAGAACTGGACAATGGGACGATGATAAGAGAAGATCAGTGGAACTAAACACGTTTTTGGACTCAGGCGCCACGGAAGGAAAGACGATTGGGCCCACCGGGCTCGGAACTTTCCTGATGGCCTTTCCACCTGCATGGATGCTTCACCGTCGCCGAATGAACTCGTTCTCTGTTGTTTTTTTTTTTGTTGTTCCATGTACTTATGTATTTGCTTATATCGTAATATTTATAGAAGAGGCCTGGAAACGAGCGACTAATTAAAAATTCATAATTATGTTATACGCTGTGTTTTACTCATTTGCTATTGTTATACATTGTTATACAAAATGTTATACAGAAGTTATACACAGTGTTATACTATAGTTGTTATACGCAACCGTGTATAGAGTATCCATACGCAAGTTATACACATGCGGATAACACGTGTATAACGTGTGCATAACACATGAATACACGCGTTATACAGTACTGTATAACAACCCTTTTTACACAGTGTTCTATGGCATGAATCATGGTGCGTTCCGAAGAACGATACTGAAGCCTGAGCTGTGTTGGAGCGTTAACGGGTGATTAAGGTACCGCCCGTTACACCGTGCGGTTATGAATTGGGGAACGAGTAGCTCTGTGAGTTGTCGAGGCAGTACCCTTAGAAAACTACAGGACATCAGCGTCGAACGCAAGTATAGACATAATTTCGACGACGAGACCTCCATGCAGTTGCCTCCATGACAGAAAGACGATTTAATAACTGCTTCATCTTGCATGTGCATAAAGAGCTGGCAGAATGCGTTAATCTTGAGGATGTAGCAGCGAATTCAGGACATTTCCCACCGAAAAAAAAAATGGCCCGTGTTTTATTTTATAAACACGGACCGTTTTTTTATCGGTGGGGGTCGCGGTGTATGGGATGAATATGATTATCTAAAAAAAAAAAAAAAAAAAACCTCCGCCGCCCCTGATTTCCACATACCTAATAGTAGCATTTATACAGGGTGTGCTGTGGATGTGTAAACATAGTGTGCAGTAATACTAATGAAATGCATAAATAAACTTTACAATCAAACAATATACCCTAATACTTAAAAAACAAAAAACAACAACAGAGCAGTACAATCAAAATAATACCACTGTCCGATCTAAACAATCAGAAAAGGTTTTTATAGCTAGAATTACAGTCAACAGAACTTCTGTTCTATTATTTTAGCTAGGTTATCTCTGTTAACCTTTCCCAGAGCAGTAACAACAGCTCTCCATGTTGGGTTGGTGCACCTCTTTGTCCATTCATGTAGCATCTTTCGCATTCCTTCATGACAGTTGTTTGGATGGTCAGCTACAATGACTTGGAGGGCACTATCTGGAATGTCCAGTTGCAGGCCCAGTGTGTACCAGTCTGGAGCACACTCCTTTGCCACACTGCTCATTAGAGTCTTCATGTTAGGCATCTCTGCACCATCTCCACTGAGGCTGTGGAGTATATGGAAGTGAAAAGGTTACATTAAACTATTCAGTCAAATATGACCATCATTATTATGTTCTATATATCATGCAGATTGTGAGGGTGAGACCAAGTATGAGGACTTATTAAGCATCAGGGACATGCATGTTTTATTATTGATGGAGTGGTCAACCAAGACTATCATTGTGCTAATGACAAGGTCCATGCATTGAACTGGACTATCTTTTCTAATCATCAGCCAGGAATAAATAAATCATTGATTTCAATATAGTATTATAGAATCTGCCAATATATTGCAACACCCATAATTTATATGCAAGATAACCATAACTGTCACATAAAACAAGCTACAGAGCTGAGAAAGTGAAAAGCTAATGATGCCCAAGTGCAGTGGTTGAGTCTCCATGAAGCAAGGAGCACCTCTCACATGCTTGGCATCATCCATAGTTCTATGTCAAAGTCTCAAGGCTGAACCTTTCATTAGTTAGGGCCAATGCTATGACCATCCTATGCATGGGCAGCTGGAGGGGGGGGGGGCAGGGGGCCTTAGTCCCTCCCCCCCCTTCTCCCCAGGCAATGGCACCCCCTTCCCCCACCTCTGTTCCCTAAAACAATCTTCAATTACAACGATGAAAAGAGATTACAACATGTGGCTGTAGCTGGTAGCTTCTAGCGCTGCTTGCATGTATCGACAAGGCAATGCAGACTCAAACAGTTACAAAATACAATGTGCCACACTCCTTTTGGGCACCTCTCATTTGCTTGGCCCCTCCCTCAGTAAATGCTGGGGCCACCTCTGCTATGCAGGTTACTATAGTTCATTTGTAGTTTGTATTTGTTGTTTTGTTGCATCAATCTGCAAAAAGCAACCATTTTGGAACACAATACATTTGAGGCCGTACTAGGAATTAGAATGCTGCTGCAATGACTTCATACAACATTTAAATAAACTAACCATCTTGCAGCCTTTTCAAATCCTCTTCCACTAGCAGTGAGGATGTCGATCAACTTCTGTTTGTAGGCTTGAGGCTGTTGCTGCTTCTTCCAAGATATGAGCATGGACAGAGCATGTCTGGGTGGACTGGTGGTGTTCTCAGCAGGGATGCAGAGATGAGCAGCAAGAATGGAGAGGTCAGCATCACCATTGATATGGAGTGAACATCTGGTCAACTCTTCATCAGTCACCAGTGAGTAAACCTGAAAAGAAGCCATGATATTGTCATCAGTTGGTATCTATTAACATTGAAGTGAATATATTTAATCTTCAACTCATTGTCCTTTTTTAAGCGTGGTGAGTGTCTTTAATTAAGGCCGTGCCTTTTGTTGCCATGAAGCGAGTAACTAAGAGCAGCTCCTAGGTCATTTAAACTTCAAGAATAGCTAGTTTATACTGAATTTAACAACTCTATTCCCTATTTTAGTGGTGGGAGCAGTCTGTTTTGATGCAGCATAGACAGAATTATAAACTACAGATTTATATTTTTAGAAAGCCGGATGATTCAGTATCACTTTAGTTCTTACGTGTTGTAAATCAAGTGTGTGGTTAATACATTATTAGCAGCTGATGTTTCATCATGCTTTGAAAGATTTTCATTAATGAAAACAAATCACATCTCTGACCTCAGTAAGCACAGTTTGTACATCTAAATTTCTTTCCATGGTAGGATATTTTGGAACAATCAACTACTTGCACATGCACATTAGCATGACACCCATTGTAGGAACATTACCTAAGGACACAGTGCATGCATCCAATATTTCCTTACTTGTGCTGGATCACTATGGTGAGATTCTTCACTATGTTTAGGATAATTAATTCTATAGGATGAAAATAGAAGCATATTATGTCATATAGCAGACACCAAGCCTCCCCTCACAACCATCATTCTGTCATGAAATATATCATCATATCCATTCATACACCCTTTCTGTGCCTATAACATACCTTTGGGCTAAATGAAGGAGATTGATCCTCCTCAAGTGATAGGCAAGGTGGGAACGAGCAAGGCTTCCCATGGTGCAACACCAATCCCACAGACTGTACAGCAAGTGACAGCGATCATTGGAATCATTCGTGATTTCAAGGGCCTTAGCTAGCAGAGGAAAATCTTTGTCATCAAGCTCCTTGAGTAGTGCCTCAATCTCACTCTTGTACACAACACCTTCCTTGTCCTGTAGGGGAACATTGATTGTCTTAAGCACAATAACAACAAAAAAATCTTAAATTAATCAATTTTCTAGCAAGATATGTCGATTTCCTTCACATTTGCTTTTTACCTAAGGACACTTGTCCAGCCATACCTTTGCAAGTGGAATTTTTAGCCACAGTTGTTGATCAGCATTGGGAAACCCCCTTGTGTAATAATTACACACCAGAGGAGTCAAGCTTTCAGCTTCTGTTGATACCACTGCAAAGTGAGGAGGGAACACACACATTCAAATTCTGGCATCACTTTGATGGATGGAAACCACTGGTATAAATCATGAACTGCTCCCAGCAGTACTTTCATAATGGAACGACATGTTGAGTTGAAGTTGTACTTGTCAATGTATCGACAAGAGATACGTCGCACAACATGCACACAAATGGTTGTAAGTGTTCCAAAAATTGTGACATCATCTATCTGACCATTACGCTCATCCTCTCCATACAGGAATGTGATGTGATTGGAATAGATTTTTGCCTTGAATGCAATGCTAAAGCCTTTGGTTTTGCTCAGAAGTGTGGCCAGTCGAGCAAAGAATCCTGGAGGGACATACTTTGTACTGAATGTGAGGTGCAGTGGAGCAGCAGTGAGAACACCATCTGCTGGTGTTTCCATGGCACCATCTGGGCAAATGGGTAGCACACATGGCATGAAGTACTTCTTTCCATAGTTCCCAGGAACTAGATGGCTGACTTCTTGCATTAGCTCAGCAATTAGGTGGCAATGATCCAACAAATCAGCAAAGGCTTGAGGAGTCACCTCACACTCAGGAATAGCCGTCTTCCACACATCTTGATACAGTGCCTCAACAAGAATGCCATTATGACGTAGCAGTCTCCATGCCTTTGGTAGACCAACAGAGCTATTCCCAGATGCTTCAGGAGCAAGGATGGCACCAATATGCTTAACTAGCCATTCTGGATGGGCAATCACTACATCCCTAAGACTGCTAATATCAGCATAATGAAGGAATGCCCCAAGCTCATGATAGAAGGAGAGAACACTCAGGAGAGTGTTGTCATCAATGGAACATGTTCTAGCAACTATTGCAGCATTCTGCAATGACACAATTGGTCTTGATTTAGTCAGCTTGGCAAAAAGCTTACGGAACATCACCCAAGCAATAGGAGTAGGTATGCATAGTGCATCTGAAACAAATTCCCTCACAATTGCTTTCAACTTTTTTATTTCAGGGTCTTCCTCACTTGCTCTTTTTGTTGTATCCATAATAAATGTGCCTGCTAACTGATCTGAATATGGTTGGTTACAACATACAGATTCAAAACTTGAAATAATGTCATATTTCTTCTGATTGGTGATCTTGTCACCATGTGTTCCTATGACAACAATGCGAGGAAATGATGGGACAATGGCATCACTGTGCTTTGAATGTTGTGCTCTGTAAAATCTTTCTGCCTTTGGTGACAGGCTTGCGTGAATACAAGACATCCATTGAATCAAGAGGTCTTGTCTGCTCAAATCCAGTGTTTCCAGCACAATGGAGGAGCCTCCTTGGTTCCACATCACTTGTAGCTTCTTTTCATGTAGGTCTTTTGAAGCATCAAACATGAGGAAGAACATGGTACGAGAGGTTAGAAATGCAGGAAGGACATCCAGAAACACTCTCTGTCCTCCACAGTCCCATATGTTGAGATATTGGTCAAAGGTGGTGGGCTCCAAATGAGAATTCACCACTAACCTTACAGCTGCAGTAATTGTGGAGAGAGCTTTGAGAGCATCATCTTCAAATGATGTTAAACCTGCAGGTACTTGACTTTGTTCTGACAAAGACCTTTCTCCTGAATGAAATATCTTCACAGCAACTGATTCAATGAGGTTCTTTAGCATACTCTGGGGTCCAGTATTGATCACATGCTTTGCCAGGATGGCCAGTTCTTTCAGTTCATCTTCTTCAGTGAGGTCATGCCAATGAGCATCATTAGTTGTGGCCATCCACTGACACTTCACCTCTTTGGTGTCGGCCATGACAGTACTGGTTGCCTCAGCTGGTAATGACTTGTTCATAAGGGCCCCTAGTAGAGTGCTCTTGCCAGCCCCTGCTTCTCCAATGAACATCACCCGACCATAGGCAACCTTCACCTCTCCAAGCTTGAGGGCTTCTTCAAAGTAGGGATGTAAAACAAATCATATTTAACTGCGCCAATTCACATGCAGGTATTCCCTACACCTAGCTACATTACAAGATTATATTAGCACAGGTTAATTAATTATCTCCCAGTATTGATCATTACCACAATAATATATAGAGACAATACAACATAGTTTCTCACCTTTGACCTATCAACAACAAGATGAGCCATTGCAGATAATGGTGGAGAGGTACCAAAATGTAAACAAACCACAGGTAAATGTTACATCAGACTAAATGACACAGCACAAAATTACTAGCACTTACATCCTTTGTTGCAGATGATGGTGGAGAGGTACCAAAATGTAAACAAACCACAGATAAATGTTACATCAGACTAAATGACACAGCACAAAATTACTAGCACTTACATCCTTTGTTGCAGATGATGGTGGAGAGGTACCAAAATGTAAACAAACCACAGATAAATGTTACATCAGACTAAATGACACAGCACAAAATTACTAGCACTTACATCCTTTGTTGCAGATGATGGTGGAGAGGTACCAAAATGTAAACAAACCACAGATAAATGTTACATCAGACTAAATGACACAGCACAAAATTACTAGCACTTACATCCTTTGTTGCAGATGATGGTGGAGAGGTACCAAAATGTAATCAAACCACAGGTAAATGTTACATCTGTCTAAATGACACAGCACAAAATTACTAGCACTTACATCCTTTGTTGCAGATGATGGTGGAGAGGTACCAAAATGTAAACAAACCACAGGTAAATGTTACATTTGTCTAAATGACACATCAAAAAATTACTAGCACTTACTCGCTATGTTGCAGATGATGGTGGAGAGCAAACAAACCACAGGTAAATGTTACATCTGTCTATATGACCTAGCACAAAATTACTAGCACTTACAAACTTTGTTGCAGATGATGGTGGTCAGTAAACAAACCACAGGTAAATGTTACATCTGTCTAAATGACACAGCACAACATTGCACTTACAAGCTTCATTGCAGATGATAGTGGAGAGGTACCAAAATGTAAACAAACCACAGGTAAATATTACATCTGTCTAAGTGATACAGCACAAAATTACTAGCACTTACATCCTTTGTTGCAGATGATGGTGTAGAGTAAACAAACCACAGGTAAATGTTACATCTGTCAAAATGACACAGCACAAAATTACTAGCACTTACAAGCTTCATTGCAGATGATGGTGGAGAGGTACCAAAATGTAAACAAACCACAGGTAAATGTTAAATCTGTCTAAATGACACAGCACAATATTACTAGCACTTACACGCTTTGTTGCAGATGATGGCGGAGACGTACCAAAATGTAAACAAACCACAGGTAAATATTACATCTGTCTAAGTGACACAGCACAAAATTACTAGCACTTACAAGCTTCATTGCAGATGATGGTGGAGAGGTACCAAAATGTAAACAAACCACATGTAAATGTTACATCTGTCTACACAGCACAAAAATACTAGCACTTACTTCCTTCATTGCAGATGATGGTGGAGAGGTACCAAAATGTAAACAAACCACAGGTAAATGTTACATCTGTCTACACAGCACAAAAATACTAGCACTTACTTCCTTCATTGCAGATGATGGTGGAGAGGTACCAAAATGTAAACAAACCACAGGTAAATGTTACATCTGTCTAAATGATACAGCACAAAATTACTAGCACTTACACGCTTTGTTGCAGATGATGGCGGAGACGTACCAAAATGTAAACAAACCACAGGTAAATGTTACATCTGTCTAAATGACACAGCACAAAATTACTAGCTCTTACATCCTTTGTTGCAGATGATGGTGGAGAGGTACCAAATTGTAAACAAACCACAGGTAAATGTTACATCTGTCTAAATGACACAGCACAAAATTACTAGCTCTTACATCCTTTGTTGCAGATGATGGTGGAGAGGTACCAAATTGTAAACAAACCACAGGTAAATGTTACATCTGTCTAAATGACACAGCACAAAATTACTAGCACTTACAAACTTTGTTGCAGATGATGGTGGAGAGATTCCAAAATGTAAACAAACCACATGTAAATGTTACATCTGTCTACACAGCACAAAAATACTAGCACTTACTTCCTTCATTGCAGATGATGGTGGAGAGGTACCAAAATGTAAACAAACCACAGGAAAATGTTACATCTGTCTAAATGATACAGCACAAAATTACTAGCACTTACACGCTTTGTTGCAGATGATGGCGGAGACGTACCAAAATGTAAACAAACCACAGGTAAATGTTACATCTGTCTAAATGACACAGCACAAAATTACTAGCTCTTACATCCTTTGTTGCAGATGATGGTGGAGAGGTACCAAATTGTAAACAAACCACAGGTAAATGTTACATCTGTCTAAATGACACAGCACAAAATTACTAGCTCTTACATCCTTTGTTGCAGATGATGGTGGAGAGGTACCAAATTGTAAACAAACCACAGGTAAATGTTACATCTGTCTAAATGGAATATCACAATATTACTAGCCCTTACATCCTTCATTGCAAATGATGGTCGGAGAGGTACCAAAATGTACACAAACCACAGGTAAATGTCTAAATGGCATCTCACAATATTACTAGCTGCACTTACAGCCTTCATTGCAGATGATGGTGGAGAGGTACCAAAATGTAAACAAACCACAGGTAAATGTTTGTCTAAATGACACAGCATAAAATTACTAGCACTTACAGGCTTCATTGCAGATGATGGTGGAGAGGTACCAAAATGCAAACAAACCACAGGTAAATGTTACATATGTCTAAATAACACAGCACAATATTACTAGCACTTACATCCTTCATTGCAGATAATGGTGGTGAGGTACCAAACCACAGGTAAGTGTTACATCTGTCTAAATGACACATCACAAAATTACTAGCACTTACAAACTTAGTTCCAGATGATGGTGGAGAGGTACCAAAATGTAAACAAACCACAGGTAAATGTTACATCTGTCTACACAGCACAAAATTACTAGCACTTACTTTCTTTGTTGCAGATGATGGTGGAGAGGTACGAAAATTTAAACAAACCACGGGTAAATGTTACATTTGTCTAAATGACACATCAAAAAATTACTAGCACTTACTCGCTATGTTGCAGATGATGGTGGAGAGCAAACAAACCACAGGTAAATGTTACATCTGTCTATATGACCTAGCACAAAATTACTAGCACTTACAAACTTTGTTGCAGATGATGGTGGTCAGTAAACAAACCACAGGTAAATGTTACATCTGTCTAAATGCCACAGCACAACATTGCACTTACAAGCTTCATTGCAGATGATAGTGGAGAGGTACCAAAATGTAAACAAACCACAGGTAAATATTACATCTGTCTAAGTGATACAGCACAAAATTACTAGCACTTACATCCTTTGTTGCAGATGATGGTGTAGAGTAAACAAACCACAGGTAAATGTTACATCTGTCAAAATGACACAGCACAAAATTACTAGCACTTACAAGCTTCATTGCAGATGATGGTGGAGAGGTACCAAAATGTAAACAAACCACAGGTAAATGTTAAATCTGTCTAAATGACACAGCACAATATTACTAGCACTTACACGCTTTGTTGCAGATGATGGCGGAGACGTACCAAAATGTAAACAAACCACAGGTAAATATTACATCTGTCTAAGTGACACAGCACAAAATTACTAGCACTTACAAGCTTCATTGCAGATGATGGTGGAGAGGTACCAAAATGTAAACAAACCACATGTAAATGTTACATCTGTCTACACAGCACAAAAATACTAGCACTTACTTCCTTCATTGCAGATGATGGTGGAGAGGTACCAAAATGTAAACAAACCACAGGTGAATGTTACATTTGTCTAAATGACGCAGCACAAAATTACTAGCACTTACACGCTTTGTTGCAGATGATGGCGGAGACGTACCAAAATGTAAACAAACCACAGGTAAATGTTACATCTGTCTAAATGACACAGCACAAAATTACTAGCTCTTACATCCTTTGTTGCAGATGATGGTGGAGAGGTACCAAATTGTAAACAAACCACAGGTAAATGTTACATCTGTCTAAATGACACAGCACAAAATTACTAGCTCTTACATCCTTTGTTGCAGATGATGGTGGAGAGGTACCAAATTGTAAACAAACCACAGGTAAATGTTACATCTGTCTAAATGACACAGCACAAAATTACTAGCACTTACAAACTTTGTTGCAGATGATGGTGGAGAGATTCCAAAATGTAAACAAACCACATGTAAATGTTACATCTGTCTACACAGCACAAAAATACTAGCACTTACTTCCTTCATTGCAGATGATGGTGGAGAGGTACCAAAATGTAAACAAACCACAGGAAAATGTTACATCTGTCTAAATGATACAGCACAAAATTACTAGCACTTACACGCTTTGTTGCAGATGATGGCGGAGACGTACCAAAATGTAAACAAACCACAGGTAAATGTTACATCTGTCTAAATGACACAGCACAAAATTACTAGCTCTTACATCCTTTGTTGCAGATGATGGTGGAGAGGTACCAAATTGTAAACAAACCACAGGTAAATGTTACATCTGTCTAAATGACACAGCACAAAATTACTAGCTCTTACATCCTTTGTTGCAGATGATGGTGGAGAGGTACCAAATTGTAAACAAACCACAGGTAAATGTTACATCTGTCTAAATGGAATATCACAATATTACTAGCCCTTACATCCTTCATTGCAAATGATGGTCGGAGAGGTACCAAAATGTACACAAACCACAGGTAAATGTCTAAATGGCATCTCACAATATTACTAGCTGCACTTACAGCCTTCATTGCAGATGATGGTGGAGAGGTACCAAAATGTAAACAAACCACAGGTAAATGTTTGTCTAAATGACACAGCATAAAATTACTAGCACTTACAGGCTTCATTGCAGATGATGGTGGAGAGGTACCAAAATGCAAACAAACCACAGGTAAATGTTACATATGTCTAAATAACACAGCACAATATTACTAGCACTTACATCCTTCATTGCAGATAATGGTGGTGAGGTACCAAACCACAGGTAAGTGTTACATCTGTCTAAATGACACATCACAAAATTACTAGCACTTACAAACTTAGTTCCAGATGATGGTGGAGAGGTACCAAAATGTAAACAAACCACAGGTAAATGTTACATCTGTCTACACAGCACAAAATTACTAGCACTTACTTTCTTTGTTGCAGATGATGGTGGAGAGGTACGAAAATTTAAACAAACCACGGGTAAATGTTACATTTGTCTAAATGACACATCAAAAAATTACTAGCACTTACTCGCTATGTTGCAGATGATGGTGGAGAGCAAACAAACCACAGGTAAATGTTACATCTGTCTATATGACCTAGCACAAAATTACTAGCACTTACAAACTTTGTTGCAGATGATGGTGGTCAGTAAACAAACCACAGGTAAATGTTACATCTGTCTAAATGACACAGCACAACATTGCACTTACAAGCTTCATTGCAGATGATAGTGGAGAGGTACCAAAATGTAAACAAACCACAGGTAAATATTACATCTGTCTAAGTGATACAGCACAAAATTACTAGCACTTACATCCTTTGTTGCAGATGATGGTGTAGAGTAAACAAACCACAGGTAAATGTTACATCTGTCAAAATGACACAGCACAAAATTACTAGCACTTACAAGCTTCATTGCAGATGATGGTGGAGAGGTACCAAAATGTAAACAAACCACAGGTAAATGTTACATCTGTCTAAATGATACAGCACAAAATTACTAGCACTTACACGCTTTGTTGCAGATGATGGCGGAGACGTACCAAAATGTAAACAAACCACAGGTAAATATTACATCTGTCTAAGTGACACAGCACAAAATTACTAGCACTTACAAGCTTCATTGCAGATGATGGTGGAGAGGTACCAAAATGTAAACAAACCACATGTAAATGTTACATCTGTCTACACAGCACAAAAATACTAGCACTTACTTCCTTCATTGCAGATGATGGTGGAGAGGTACCAAAATGTAAACAAACCACAGGTAAATGTTACATCTGTCTACACAGCACAAAAATACTAGCACTTACTTCCTTCATTGCAGATGATGGTGGAGAGGTACCAAAATGTAAACAAACCACAGGTAAATGTTACATCTGTCTAAATGATACAGCACAAAATTACTAGCACTTACACGCTTTGTTGCAGATGATGGCGGAGACGTACCAAAATGTAAACAAACCACAGGTAAATGTTACATCTGTCTAAATGACACAGCACAAAATTACTAGCTCTTACATCCTTTGTTGCAGATGATGGTGGAGAGGTACCAAATTGTAAACAAACCACAGGTAAATGTTACATCTGTCTAAATGACACAGCACAAAATTACTAGCTCTTACATCCTTTGTTGCAGATGATGGTGGAGAGGTACCAAAATGTAAACAAACCACAGGTAAATGTTACATCTGTCTAAATGACACAGCACAAAATTACTAGCTCTTACATCCTTTGTTGCAGATGATGGTGGAGAGGTACCAAATTGTAAACAAACCACAGGTAAATGTTACATCTGTCTAAATGGAATATCACAATATTACTAGCCCTTACATCCTTCATTGCAAATGATGGTCGGAGAGGTACCAAAATGTACACAAACCACAGGTAAATGTCTAAATGGCATCTCACAATATTACTAGCTGCACTTACAGCCTTCATTGCAGATGATGGTGGAGAGGTACCAAAATGTAAACAAACCACAGGTAAATGTTTGTCTAAATGACACAGCATAAAATTACTAGCACTTACAGGCTTCATTGCAGATGATGGTGGAGAGGTACCAAAATGCAAACAAACCACAGGTAAATGTTACATATGTCTAAATAACACAGCACAATATTACTAGCACTTACATCCTTCATTGCAGATAATGGTGGTGAGGTACCAAACCACAGGTAAGTGTTACATCTGTCTAAATGACACATCACAAAATTACTAGCACTTACAAACTTAGTTCCAGATGATGGTGGAGAGGTACCAAAATGTAAACAAACCACAGGTAAATGTTACATCTGTCTAAATGACACAGCACAAATTTACAAGCACTTACATCCTTCATTGCAGATGATGATGGAGAGGTACCAAAATGTAAACAAACCACAGGTAAATGTTACATCTGTCTAAATGACACAGCACAAAATTACTAACACTTACTTGCTATGTTGTAGATGACAGTGGATCGAAAGGTACCAAAATGTAAACAAATGATACATATGTTTAAATGACACAACACAAAATCACTAGCACTTACAAACTTTGTTGCAGATAATGGTGGAGAGGTACCAAAATGTAAACAAACCACAGGTAAATGTTACATCTGTCTAAATGACACAGCACAAATTTACAAGCACTTACATCCTTCATTGCAGATGATGATGGAGAGGTACCAAAATGTAAACAAACCACAGGTAAATGTTACATCTGTCTAAATGACACAGCACAAAATTACTAACACTTACTTGCTATGTTGTAGATGACAGTGGATCGAAAGGTACCAAAATGTAAACAAATGATACATATGTTTAAATGACACAACACAAAATCACTAGCACTTACAAACTTTGTTGCAGATGATGGTGGAGAGGTACCAAAATGTAAACAAACCACAGGTAAATATTATATCTGTCTAAATAAGACATCACTTACAAGCTTTGTACCAAAATGTAAACAAAGCATAGGTAAATGTTACATCTGTCTAAATGACAGGTTATAAAACTACTCACACATATGTTAGGCTACTGACCTACCAGTTTATCAAGCTACCCATGTTGATATAAGTTGAATACTACACCTTTTACTACCTGAGAAGTATAGATGATAGGGGGTACCAAGTGGATGTTTTCATTTACCTTATTTACTAGTCAACCGATGGAATAGTATGTTATCAAGGTATGTTGGAATAATGATTTATGGCCCCTATGATTGTACCAATATATCATGAACTTCCAATATCGAGAAGTTCCACTGATGCTCAACAAGACACACGTCCAGTTAGCTAGGAAGTTGTTCAGTGTGGTCGCTGTTCATCGATTTGATTCTTATCTTCACCTTCCCCCCAGTAGCTCTCACCGTGATGTGTGTGTCCCCATTGTACCTTAGGGTAAAAAAAATTCCAGTGTGTGCATGGCCCCTGCTTGGGCATAGCTGCCCACTAGTCAGAGTGAACTATGGTGTCTGGAAATGTATGTGACCTGATGATGGGGGAGAGGATGCTAGCATCCCTTTAGTCCACCGCTTGCATGTACCCCTTCACAGAATGCTTGGGATGACTTGACTATCAGGGCAGTAGGAGCCGTCCATGCAGGCATTCGGGCTATGGCCTGACCATTTTATGCCAGAGATCTACCTCAAGAAATGGCTGTCCTGAAATGTGTACAGCAACCGGTATGAATGTATAACATAATTACTATAATTATACATGTATATCAGTTTACAGGTTACCCGTGATTGGTTAACTTGCCATTGGTTGTTCTAATATGTACTAGCAGCTCATTGACAATGATCCAGCTATGAATATTATAGCTGTGTGCCATACAAGCAAAATTGCAGATTGAAGAAGCCGGAATGCTACCTAGAAGGCACAAGACTCCATCAGGTGGGAGATGGGCAAGGAACATTTGCAGAGACTGTCTCCAAGACCACTTTCAAGCAGAGTACTATGTTATTGATGCAGCCCTGACAGTTGCATAAAGGAGCACAAATTGTACCACAAAGGAAGGTATCTACGCTAGTATGGGATAGTGTGTGATATGGTGGGAGGGGGTCAAAAATGTTTTTTTTTTTTTTAGAGCATGATATGACTTGTGAGTGTTCCCTTACTGCAATGCCATGTACTGTCTTCTGAGCATTCTTAGCTTATTGCATGGTAACCACAAATCAGCCTTCAGTGCCTGCAGCCTCTGTTCCCTTTTGTGATTCCTGCAGGCTTGAGTAAATGATCTTTCTCTTTTCTGCCTAAGGATTGTAGTTCAGTCTCAAGAATGACAGTAGAGCTTTCTGTACTGGTCTAGTGCTACTCCCCGATGCATCCTGCTCCATTTCCTCAACACTCTTATGGCTGCTCGTGTCTGCATTATCCACATAAGAATATGTGTTGTTAGTTTGATACAGAAACTGTAACAGCATATGTATTTACTGCTCCTCCTGTGGGTAGTTGATGTAGGACCTTTGCTGTGGCTTGTTGTGCTAACTACAATGATGTGTGTTGTAGGCTGCATGGAGCCACAAGATGTACAATGCACCATTACATCACCAAGCAACTATATTATAAGCTCTAGGCTGCTTGAGCTCAACCACCTGAAGGCTGTTGATTGAATAGCAGCAGCCTGAGGGGCACTTAAGTTGTACAGTGACACAGATCCATTCTGTAAGACAGCCACTGTAAACATTGGCATTGCATGGTAACTCTATGGGTTGATGTAGCATGTCCAAAAGAAATTAATCTACGATTGACAATATCTATTTTGTTGACAAAACAGTGGGTACCTTGTGATCATAGCAGGTGGAGCAAGTGCTGTTATCACAGCTGCTGCAGGCTGCAATCCATTCTTGTAATTTAATGGTTTACATGTCTACAGCATAACATCATGTTAAAATGTGCACACTTAGTACTTATATGGACTCTTGCACCTGTACTCTCACCATTGCCTTATGACACACAGAATGTTTGTGGGTGGATCTCCTCCTGGTCAATTGATATATTGATGTCGACATAAATGTAACCAGATTCAATATCAGTGTAGGTGCTGCACTGGTATGAAGGCGAGCTGTTTTGACGATTTGACTTTAGTTTGACCGCCTCTGTGAAGTTTGCACCTTCAGCGATCCACTAACCAGCATATTGTACTGGCTTTATGAGGGTGGTGTGCATGAAGTGGATGGTGCGTTATTATACATGTATATTTACGTAAGTGGTAGGTGTACTAAAGTGACTCGTGATCTCATCACGTGAGATACTGAGGAGTGAGATTCTAGTGTGTGATTTGTTTTGGTGTATAGTATTTTTTTTACTCATCTGTTTGAAGATGTTCCAGGGCAGTACATTCACTTGCGATCCCGTGTCGATTTTGAACTTGACAGCAACTCCATCTCACTGAAGCATTCATTGTTCTTGACCACCGCACCATTCTACTTGATAGTCCCAATCATGTATTGCTGTTTGCCATCGCTGGTTTCTTCCTGACACCAGGTGGAGGTCAGGACATTGAGTGGAAGACTTGAGGAGCTACAACACTACAAGGACTTTGTAGTTCTTTGACAAAAGGGGTTATAGTAATGTGACACGTGATGAGATTCTAGCGTGTGATTTGTTTTGGTGTAAAGATTTTTTTGGTAGCTGTTGAAATCAGTGCGCATCATGCAATTGGTAACTGTCCATTGACACATACGAATAGTACAGTAGAAATTGCGGTGCCACGAGTAAAACACACATTCTTACTTGAAAAAGACTGAACTTTCCACTCATGTGTCTTTTGTGATCACTTATAAGGGCGGGGGGAAAGAGATACAAAGGCTATAGACTGAATGGTATTTTTCGCACCATTCGGAGAGCACTATATGCGAGTAGCAAAATGGAGGATTATGCTACGCGTTGGGACATGCATTTAGGATAGAATAAAAACCAAACTACTTTTACTATTTGCAAATGGTCTCAAGGTGTGCATACTATCTATAGACCCTTTTCATCACGTGAGCAATGACATCAAAATGATTTGTTGTCCGCCATCATGGTGCTTAAGTTACTATAGGAAGGTATGGGCAAAACAAAGCTTTTGGTTATTACTGTCCGTTCACAGTAAGTGATTATGAGTTTGTTTTACAGTGGGCACTGACATCATTCCATGGTAAGAATATAAAAGTATTACGAGACCCAAAACAGGCATAAATGCCGTAAATTGCCCATACTGTTCTCAGAGATAATATATAGAATATATTATCTCTGCCGTTCTATAGTAACTTGAGGACAGCACCTCAAATGAATTTCATTTAATTAATTATCATGTGATTTTTGAACGTCATATGAAAGGGGTCTATAAGTTTTGGATTTTTGATGGGTGAGCGTTTTATGAGATGGCGGTTAACCATATTTGACTTGAACCGTACCGGTAAATGATGTCAGTGTTCTAATTATAAGCCTTTTGACGCATGTTTTTTTATTGTTATTTTATAATTTCTCAAGTGCAAAAACGAGTGCAAAAAAATAACAGCTACGGTTTTCTCCGGCTCCCGAGGCCCCGCCAGCGGAGCTTATAGCAATTCCACAGGCCCCCTTGCTGGTTTTGACCCCCCCCCCCCCCCACACACACACACACACACACCTACACCCTGGCGGCCTGGCCCCCCTCCCCCACCCCTGCCGGTATCTTAGAAGTGACAAACCTTTTCTTTCTTGCTCGCCATGTAGATTCAGTTTTAATGTTCACGGCTCGTGCAGAATTCTATTCAGTGTATTCGCTCTCACCACGCAGACCCAAAGAACGTAAGCTAGGAAGCTGATTAAGATCACGCGAGCTGTTTGCGGTTCGGATCAAAATTCATCACTGCTGCGATACCATCTAAGCTACATGTAGCTCAAACAATACAATGTTAACAATCCTTGGCTAGCTACATTAATGGCATCTAAAAACTATCAGGACCTACGTCCTTGATCCTATGTAGGATTTAAAGTGTACGTCAAGAAACCAAAACACCCGATCCCACTATATTGCTATTGTCACTGTAGGGCCTACAGTGTACAATTGAACGTGTTTGGATAGATCTATCGAATACCTACAATGTAATAAAACTGCATGCCGACGCTTTATGTCACAGACATCGAGCTACGTACAGCTTGACCGTTCGTCCTTTTCTTTTCTTCTTAGCAGGGAGTGCAATTCTATCAGACCACAATATCTTTTTGTATCATCCATTGACCTTGCAATTCATGACAGCAAGGTCAACCTGTCTTTCAGCAATGTAAACTTTACATTGGTATTTCACTAATCTCTTTATTTTGTGAAATAATGCATATGTGATTGTTGTAATGGTTTATTTTTAAAAAAATTTAAAAAGTTGGTGGGTGAAATCAACCTGACTTTTAGTCTCATAATTAAAAGCTAGTTTACGTCAAGTGGATCAGAAGTTATTAGATTGGAGCTTTTCTGTAACTTTCAGTTTTATCTTGTCATGATAATGATGTAGTAATGTTGGCTATCCTTTTTTGCCACAAAAATCTATTACTCAAAAACCATAGGACATTAATAATATTAATATCAAGAATTGCTTTTGTCACCCTACACAGTAAAGTTCAAGAAACCATTTTCCCACCATGATCTCTTAGCTGCCGCAACACCACAGTGCAGGCCATCACTATCACCATTCTGCCAAGCACTGCCCCACTTTAGGCATGCATCTTTCAATCCAATGAGAGAAAACCTGATGGTATTATGTAACATTAAATGTGGCAAACTACTACACTGCATATGCTGATAAAGAGGTGGCAAGTCAAGAAAAGAACAAAAGTATTCTATGTTTTGACACATCTTCACACAACAATCTACATAAAAACTTCTGGTTGGTACAAAGCATGCAGAGAAATGGTACATCATTTCCACATACCTAATAGTAGCATGTATACAGGAGTGTGCAGTAGTATTAATCATATGCATACTTTAACCTGAATAAACTTTACGATCACAACAATATACCCTAAGTATGAAAAAATAAACCAAGAAACAATGCAATTATAGTTATTATTATAATGCCAAAAAAGGATACTCAAAAAAAAAAAACAACGAAACTATGCAATCAAAATAATACCACTGTCCAAATCTTTCTCAGAGAAGTAACTACAGCTCTCCATGTTGGGTTGGTGCAAATATCCAACCATTTCTGTAGCATCTTTTGCATTCCTTCTTGACAGTTTTTGGGATGGTCAGCTACAATGACTTGGAGGGCATTATCTGGAATGTCCAGTTGCAGGCCCAGTCTGTACCAGTCTGGAGCACACTCCATTCCCACACTGCTCATTAGAGTCTTCATGTTAGGCATCTCTGCACCATCTCCACTGAGGCTGTGGAGTATATGAAAGTGAAAAGGTTTCATTCAACTAAATTCAGCTTCATTATGTACTACATATCACGGCATGGGCAGGTGAATATGTAACATGAGGGAAATGCATGATTTATTATTGATGGAGTGCATGGTACACAAATCAACATCACAATTCATCAACCAAGGCTATTACTGTGCCAATGACAACTATCTGGCTTTTCTAATCAACAGCCAGATTAATTATTATATGAATAAAAGAAAGTGAACAGCTAATGAATGATGCGGCCTAACCATTATAATGATGAAGTTATCTACAATAAGCAACTATTTTGCAAACACAAATCATTTGAGGCCATACTAGTAATAAGAATGCTGCAATGACTTCATCCAATATTTAAATAAACTAACCATCTTGCAGCCTTTTCAAATCCTCTTCCACTAGCAGTGAGGATATCGATCAACTTCTTTTTGAAGGCTTGAGGCTGTTGCTGCTTCTTCCAAGATGTGAGCATGGACAGAGCTTGTCTGGGTGGACTGGTGGTGGTCTCAGCAGGGGTGCAGAGATAATCAGCAAGAATGGAGAGGTCAGCATCACCATTGATATGGCGTGAACATCTTTTCAACTCTTCATCAGTCACCAGTGAGTAAACCTGAAAATAAGCCATAATATTGTCATCACATGTATAGGATGTCCTGGCCTGGGAAGAAGTGATGGTGACAACCATACATGTGTGTGCATGTTGATGCATTGTAATCATGGCTGCAATGTGTTGTTGATACTATTACATGTCTTAGTTTCAATGAACCTAAAGGGCATGTATTGTTGAAAATCTAATGGTTAAAAGTTGTGCCTCTCATCTAAACATAAGCATTGAAGTTAAAGTTCCTTCCATGGTAGGACTGTCTGTTTCGGAACAATCATCAATTAATCACCTACTTGTGCACATTAGCATGACACCCAGTATAGGAACACATCACAAGGATACAATGCATGCATCTAAAATTTCCTTACTTGTGCTGGATCACTATGGTGAGATTCATCACTATAATGTTTAGGATAACGACCACAATCAATTCTATCGGATGGATTTAAAAAGAAGAATGACACTATGTCATATAGTGGACACCAAGCCTCCCTCCCACAGCCATCATTGATATCCATTATGAAATATATCATACTAGGTTGCCTATCCATTCACACACCCTTTCTGTGCCTGAACTTAAGGGTTAGGGTTTGGGTTATGGTAACATACCTTTGAGCTAAAGGAAGGAGATTAATCCTCCTCAAGTGATAGGCAAGGTGGGAACGAGCAAGGCTTCCCATGGTGCAAGACCATTCACGCAGACTGTACAGCAAGTGACAGTAATCATTGGAATCATTCGTGACTTCAAGGGCCTTAGCTAGCAGAGGGAAATCTTTGTCATCAAGCTCCTTGAGTAGTGCCTCAATCTCACTCTGGTAAACAATACCTTCCTTGTCCTGCCAAGTAACATTGATTGTATTAAGCACAATAAAACAATTGTCCACAAATCTGACACTTTGTGAAGCAAATAGCAAATAATTAATGTTCCCTCACAAGTATGTATAATATTCGTATTTGTTTTCTACGTAAGGACACTTGTTTTGTGTATCAATAAAATCATACCTTTGTAAATGGAATTTTTAGCCACACTTGTTGATCAGCATTGGGAGTCCTCCTAGTGTAATAATTACACACCAGAGGAGTCAAGCTTTCAGCTTCTGTTGATGCCACTGCAAAGTGAGGAGATGGTCCTTCAGAGCATACACATTCAAATTCTGGCATCACTTTGATGGATGGAAACCACTGGTATAAATCATGAACTGCTCCCAGCAGTACTTTCAGAATGGAACGACAAGTTGAGTTGAAGTTGTACTTCTCAATGTATCGACAAGAGATACGTCGCACAACATGCACACAAATGGTTGTATGTGTTCCAAAAATTGTGACATCATCTATCTGACCATTACGCTCATCCTCTCCATACAGGAAGGTGATGTGATTGGAATACATTTTTGCCTTGAATGCAATGCTAAAGCCTTTGGTTTTGCTCAGAAGTGTGGCCAGTCGAGCAAAGAATCCTGGAGGAACATACTTTGTACTGAATGTGAGGTGCAGTGGCGCAGCTGTGAGAACACCAACTGGTGGTGTTTCCATGGCACCATCTGGGCAAATGGGTAGCACACATGGCATGAAGTATTTCTTTCCATAGTTCCCAGGAACTAGATGGCTGACTTCTTGCGTTAGCTCAGCAATTAGGTGGCAATGATCCAACAAATCAGCAAAGGCTTGAGGAGTCACCTTACACTCAGGAATAGCCGTCTTCCACTCATCTTGATACAGTGCCTCAACGAGAATGCCTTTATCACGTAGCAGTCTCCATGCATTTGGTAGACTAACATAGCTACCCCTAGATGCTTCTGGAGCAAGGATGGCACCAATATGCTTAACTAGCCATTCTGGATGGGCAATCACTACATCCCTAAAACTGCTAATATCAGCATAATGAAGGAATGCCCCGAGCTCATGATAGAAGGAGAGAACACTCAGGAGAGTGTTGTCATCAATGGAACATGCTCTAGCAACAATTGCAGTATTCTCCAAAGACATAATTGGTCTTGATTTAGTTAGTTTGGCAAAAAGCTTACGGAACAGCACCCAAGCAATAGGAGTAGGAATGCATAGTGCATCTGAAACAAATTCCCTCACAATTGCTTTCACCTTTTTGATTTCAGGGGCTTCCTCACTTGCTCTCTTTGTTGTATCCGTAATAAATGTGCCTGCTAACTGATCTGAATATGGTTGGTGGTTACAGCATACAGATTCAAAAAGAATGTTCTTTTTCTTCCTATTTTTGATCTTGTCACCATGTGTTCCTATGACAACAATGCGAGGAAATGGTGGGACAGTGGCATCACTGTGCTCTGAATGTTGTGCCCTGTAAAATCTTTCTGCCTTTGGTGACAGGCTTGCATGAATACAAGACATCCATTGAATCAAGAGATCTTGTCTGCTCAAATCCAGTGTTTCCAGCAGAATGGAGGAGCCTCCTTGGTTCCATATCACTGGTAGCTTCTTTTCTTGTAGATCTTTTGAAGCATCAAACATGAGGAAGAACATGGTGCGAGAGGTTAGAAATGCAGGAAGGACATCCAGAAACACTCTCTGTCCTCCACAGTCCCATATGTTGAGATATTGGTCAAAGGTGGTGAGCTCCAAATCAGAATTCACCAGTGACCTGACAGTTGCAGTAATTGCGGACAGAGCTTCGAGAGCATCATCTTTAAATGACATTGAACCTGCAGGTACTTCACTTTGTTTTGATAAAGAACTTTCTCCTGAATGAAATATCTTCACTGCAATTGATTCAACGAGGTTCTTTAGCATACTCTGGGGTCCAGTATTGATCACATGCTTTGCCAGGATGGCCAGTTCTTTCAGTTCATCTTCTTCAGTGAGGTCATGCCAATGAGCATCATTAGTTGCAGCGATCCACTGACACTTCACCTCCTTGGTGTCAGCCATGACAGTACTGGTTGCCTCAGCTGGTAATGGCTTGTTCATAAGGGCCCCTAGTAGAGTGCTCTTGCCAGCCCCTGCTTCTCCAATGAACATCACCCGACCATAGGCAACCTTCACCTCTCCAAGCTTGAGGGCTTCTTCAAAATGTTCTGGGGAGGGATGTAAAGCAAATCATATTTCACTATACCAATCACATTCAGGTATGTCCTACACTAAGCTACACTACAAGAATATATTAGCCCAGGTCCATTAATTATCTTCCAGTATTGATCATTACCACAATAATACATACAGACAATACAACATAGTTTCTCACCTTTGACCTATCAAACACAAGATGAGTCATCTGAAAATATACTTTGCTTCTTATTAGGACACAAATGGTATCACCTAGCTTACCTCATAATAGTGAATTTAGTTCAAAATGAACGCAGACCATACACACACAACAATTGGCATGGAGTAAAGACCATCACATCAGTGAAAGTAAATCATGCTACACTGTAATGCAAATGATTAATCCATACACCTTTGTAATATTGCTTTGTGATAATTGCACCATGATGTATTTTTTAAAGGATCCTTTCACCACTTAGTCAAAATATCTAACAAAAACATTACATTACCTTAAACCGCCAAAATCTTTATTTTAAAAAGCCAACTCACCATAAACTACACAAACTTCATGTACATGCACAAGCAACAGGTACCACAATGTAAACAAACCACAGGTAAATGTTTGTCTTCATGACACACCACAAAATTACTAGCACCTACAACCTTTGTTGCGGATGACTGTGGAGAGGTACCAAAATGTAAATAAACCACAGGTAAATGTTACATCTATCTAAATGACACAGCACAATATTACTAGTACTTACAAGCTTTGTTGCAGATGATGGTGGAGAGGTACCAAAATGTAAACAAACCACAGGTAAATGTTATATCTGTCTATACAACACAGAACAATATTAATAGCACTTACAGTCTTTGTTGCAGATGATGGTGGAGAGGTACCAAAGTGTAAACAAACCACAGGTAAATGTTACATCTGTCTAAATGACACAGCACAATATTACTAGTACTTACACCCTTTGTTGCAGACTATGGTGGAGAGGTACCAACATGTAATCAAACCACAGGTAATTGTTACATCTGTCTAAATGACACAGTACAAAATTACTAGCACTTACAGGCTTCATTGCAGATGATGGTGGAGACGTACCAAAATGTAAACAAACCACAGGTAAATGTTACATCTGTCTAGGTGACACAACACAAAATTACTAGCACTTACTTCCTTCATTGCAGATGATGGGTAGAGAGGTACCAAAATGTAAACAAACCACAGGTAAATGTATCATCTGTCTAAATGACACAGCACAAAATTACTAGCACTTACTTCCTTCATTGCAGATGATGGGTAGAGAGGTACCAAAATGTAAACAAACCACAGGTAAATATTACATCTGTCTAAATGACACAGCAAAAAATTACTAACACTTACAGGCTTCATTGCAGATGATGGTGGAGAGGTACCAAAATGTAAACAAACCACAGGTAAATGTATCATCTGTCTAAATGACACAGCACAAAATTACTAGCACTTACTTCCTTCATTGCAGATGATGGGTAGAGAGGTACCAAAATGTAAACAAACCACAGGTAAATATTACATCTGTCTAAATGACACAGCAAAAAATTACTAACACTTACAGGCTTCATTGCAGATGATGGTGGAGAGGTATCAAAATGTAATCAAACCACAGGTAAATGTTACATCTGTCTAAATGACACAGCACAATATTACTAGCACTTACACCCTTTGTTGCAGACGATAGTGGAGAGGCACCAAAGTGTAAACAAACCACAGGTAAATGTTACATCTGTCTAAATGACACAGCACAAAATTACTAGCACTTACAGACTTCATTGCAGATGATGATGGAGAGGTATCAAAATGTAATCAAACCACAGGTAAATGCTACATCTGTCTAAATGACACAGCACAATATTACTAGCACTTACACCCTTTGTTGCAGACAATGGTGGAGAGGTACCAAAATGTTAACAAACCACAGGTAAATGTTACATCTATCTAAATGACACAGCACAAAATTACTAGCACTTACAGACTTCATTGCAGATGATGGTGGAGAGGTACCAAAATGTAAACAAACCACAGGTAAATGTAACATATGTCTAAATGACACAGCTCAAAATTACTAGCACTTACAATCTTTGTTGCAAATGATCGTGGAGAGGTACAAAATGTAATCAAGCCACAGTTAAATGTTACATCTATCTAAATGACACAGCACAAAATTACTAGCACTTACAATCTTTGTTGCAGACGATGGTGGAGAGGTACCAACATGTAATCAAACCACAGGTAAATGTTACATCTGTCTAAACGACACAGCATAAAATTACTAGCACTTACACCCTTTGTTGCAGACGATGGTGGAGAGGCACCAAAGTGTAAACAAACCACAGCTAAATGTTACATCTGTCTAAACGACACAGCATAAAATTACTAACACTTACAAGCTTTGTTGCAGATGATGGTGGAGAGGTACCAAAATGTAATCAAACCACAGGTAAATGTTACATCTGTCTAAATGACACAGCACAAAATTACTAGTGCTTACACACTTTGTTGCAGATGATGGTGGAGAGGTACCAAAATGTAAACAAACCACAGGTCATTGTTACATCTGTCTAAATGACACAGTACAAAATTACTAGCACTTACAGGCTCCATTGCAGATGATGGTTGAGAGGTACCAAAATGTAAACAAACCACAGGTAAATGTTACATCTGTCTAAATGACAC
Source organism: Spongilla lacustris (assembly GCA_949361645.1). Lineage (NCBI taxonomy): Eukaryota > Metazoa > Porifera > Demospongiae > Spongillida > Spongillidae > Spongilla > Spongilla lacustris. The sequence goes on along the minus strand of OX442429.1, from coordinate 7,226,398 downwards.
AGCACAAAATTACTAGCACTTACAGGCTTCATTGCAGATGATGGTGGAGAAGTACCAAACCACAGGTAAATGTTACATCTGTCTAGGTGACACAACACAAAATTACTAACACTTACAAGCTTTATTGCAGATGATGGTGGAGAGGTACCAAAATGTAAACAAACCACAGGTAAATGTAACATCTGTCTAAATGACACAGCGCAAAATTACTAGCACTTACTTCCTTCATTGCAGATGATGGTGGAGAGGTACCAAAATGTAAGCAAACCACAGGTAAATGTATCATCTGTCTAAATGACACAGCACAAAATTACTAGCACTTACTTCCTTCATTGCAGATGATGGGTAGAGAGGTACCAAAATGTAAACAAACCACAGGTAAATGTTACATCTGTCTAAATGACACAGCACTAAATTATTAACACTTACAAGCTTTGATGCAGATTATTGTGGAGAGGTACGAAAATGTTAACAAACCACAGGTGAATGTTACATCTGTCTAAGTGACACAGTACAATATTACTAGCACTTACAAGCTTTGTTGCAGATGATGGTGGAGAGGTACCAAAATGTAAACAAACCACAGGTGAATGTTACATCTGTCTAAATGACACAGCACAATATTACTAGGCACTTACAACCTTTGTTGCAGATGATGGTGGAGAGGTACAAAATGTAATCAAGCCACAGTTAAATGTTACATCTGTCTAAATGACACAGCACAATATTACTAGTACTTACACCCTTTGTTGCAGATGATGGTCAAGAGGCACCAAAATGTAAACAAACCACAGGTAAATGTTACATCTGTCTAAATGACACAGCACAAAATTACTAGCACTTACAGACTTCATTGCAGATGATGGTGGAGAGGTATCAAAATGTAATCAAACCACAGGTAAATGTTACATCTGTCTAAATGACACAGCACAATATTACTAGCACTTACAGACTTCATTGCAGATGATGGTGGAGAGGTATCAAAATGTAATCAAACCACAGGTAAATGTTACATCTGTCTAAATGACACAGCACAATATTACTAGCACTTACAGACTTCATTGCAGATGATGGTGGAGAGGTATCAAAATGTAAACAAACCACAGGTAAATGTTACATCTGTCTAAATGACACAGCACAATATTACTGGCACTTACACCCTTTGTTGCAGACAATGGTGGAGAGGTACCAAAGTGTAAACAAACCACAGGTAAATGTTACATCTGTCTAAATGACACAGCACAATATTACTGGCACTTACACCCTTTGTTGCAGACGATAGTGGAGAGGCACCAAAGTGTAAACAAACCACAGGTAAATGTTACATCTGTCTAAATGACACAGCTCAAAATTACTAGCACTTACAATCTTTGTTGCAAATGATCATTGAGAGGTACAAAATGTGTTCAAACCACATATAAATGTTACATCTGTCTAAATGACACAGCACAATATTACTAGCACTTACACCCTTTGTTGCAGACAATGGTGGAGAGGCACCAAAATGTAATCAAACCACAGGTAAATGTTACATCTGTCTAAATGACACAGCACAAAATTACTAGTACTTACACGCTTTGTTGCAGGTGATGGTGGAGAGGTACCAAAATGTAAACAAACCACAGGTAAATGTTACATCAGACTAAATGACACAGCGCAAAATTACTAGCACTTACTTCCTTCATTGCAGATGATGGTGGAGAGGTACCAAAATGTAAACAAACCACAGGTAAATGTTACATCTGTCTAAATGACACAGCACAAAATTACTAGCACTTACAGGCTTCATTGCAAATGATGGTGGAGAGGTACCAAAATGTAAACAAACCACAGGTAAATGTTACATCTGTCTAAATGACACAGCACAAAATTACTGACACCTACAAGCTTTGTTGCAGATGATCGTGGAGAGGTACCAAAATGTAAACAAACCACAGGTGAATGTTACATCTGTCTAAATGACACAGCACAAAATTACTGACACTTACAATCTTTGTTGCAGATGATGGTGGAGAGGTACCAAAATGTAAACAAACCACAGGTAAATGTTATATCTGTCTAAATGACACAGCACAATATTACTAGCACTTACATCCTTTGTTGCAGGTGATGGTGGAGAGGTACCAAAATGTATACAAACCACAGGTAAATGTTACAACTGTCTAAATGACACAGCACAATATTACTAGCACTTACAGGCTTCATTGTAGACGATGGTGGAGAGGTACCAAAATGTAAACAAACCACAGGTAAATGTTACATATGTCTAAATGACACAGCACAAAGTTACTATCACTTACACCCTTTGTTGCAGATGATGGTGGAAAGGGACCAAAATGTAAACAAACCACAGGTAAATTTTACATCTGTCTAAATGACACACCATAAAACTGCACACACATGTTTGAGAATAGTGACCTATCACTTTATAAAACTATCCATGCGTATATTAGTTGAATACTAAACCTTTTACTACTGGAGAAGTAGAGTAAATTGAGAGCACAAAATTTATTTAGCACTCAACTGATGTGAGAATTATGTTATCAAGGTATGTTTGAATAATGATTTATGGCCCAGATGAATACTTAACCTTGTATATAATGCACATATCACTAATCACCAAGTGAACTTTCAATACTGAGAAGTTCCACTGATGCTCAACAGGATGGAGATGATTGCAGTACATGGATCGAGTCTGTACCATTGTGTTCATGCCACACACACTCGTCCAGTTAGCTAGGGAGTTATTTAGCATGACATCCCTACATTGATTTGATCAGCACTCTCCCCCAGTTGCTCTGGCCATGCTGTGTATGTCCCCATTGTACTTGTAAGGTTAACAATTTTCGATGCTGATGCTGAACAAAGGCGGGCGTCTGCTCGTGATATGTACAGAGCAAATCTGGAGTCGAACCGAGCTTCTAAGAGGTGGCAACAGGAAAAGAATTCTGTTGCGGTGCGAGCTTCTAAGAAGCGACGTTATGAACTGAACTCTGACGAGAAACGAGCTTCTAAGAGGGAAAGCTTGGCGCGCGAGTTTCGAACTAATGGAACAGCTGCAAATGTAACATAACTGTAAACATTATGTTGCTAGGCAATAAACGTCAACGGCTGGATTTTATCGTACAATCGTATTCAGTTACTTCTACATTGTACTACTGTACATGTATACCTATATACTAGTAATCACTTATTTATACAATGAATGAAACAAGATATAAAAAACATTCTCTCTGAGAAAGTTAGTGGTATATAGGATTTGAAGGCAATGGTGGTGTAAAAAGAAAGGGAACAAGGGATTCAGAGGAGATACAATGATTATTCCTATATTTAGCACTGTACATGTATAGAACGTCATTACAATTATGTTGCTAAATATAGGAATAATCATTGTATCTCCTCTGAATCCCTTGTTCCCTTTCTTTTTACACCACCATTGCCTTCAAATCCTATATACCACTAACTTTCTCAGAGAGAATGTTTTTTATATCTTGTATATACTACGTTCAATCTTTCCGTGCCTTCTACTCTAATATCTATGGCTACAGTATATGAAAGATTGCGTCGTATGACAGCTACAGTATACTATTAAAATCCACCCGTGGTTTTGATAATAGATAATAGAGCTACTCTATTATCTGTGGTTTTGCGTGCTCCGCGGATCTGAATGTGTTCTTTCGGAACAACCTGGCTTTCCCGAATCGTATAAACTTTGGCAGTAGCAGTAATCAGCGTAAAATTAACTTAAACAGTTAAGACCTTGTTGGCACGTCTGCGACCTTCCACCGGCTATTTCGCCGATAACTCCAATTACAATGATGCAAATAGATTACAACATGTCTGATGTGGCTGTAGTTTGGAGCATACTTCTAGCGCTCGGTTTATTATCATTAGCAACAATCCGCCCCATATCCAGCCAGAGTCAAACAGTTATGAAATATAATGTGCCACGCCCCTTTCGGGGCCCCCTCGTTTGCTAGCGCTTAGACCCTCCCCTGAGCCTCGGTAAATGCTAGGTGACAAACCTTGTCTTTCTTCCCCGCCATGTAGATTCAGTTAATGTTCACGGCTCGTGCAGAATTCTACTGTATGCTCCCGCCGCGCAGATCCGATCACCAAGGTAAACTGAAAAGATGCAGATCACGCGAGATTGTTTGAGGTACAGAATTCATCTCTGGGTTTCAAACTGCCCATGGCTAGATCACTTGGTTTCGGGCTCTAACGCTCTATTAAAGGTAGTACAGCTTTTGCAATTTTAAGCAGTATCGGGATATTACATACCTAAATAAAATTTAGCACAGAATGTCAGCCAGGTTGATTGGTAAATAAATCTGTAATATTTAATGAATGCATAATTTCCGTAATTCCTTGTTTCCTTACTTGTCTACATCAAAATTTTATATTGTGTTTCAATCGAGGGGGGGGGGGCAAAAAAAAAAGTTATAGACACCATCCCAAAAATTCTTAAAACCAAGGGTCAGGTCAACCCCCCTCCGCCTTCGAACACGCCCATTTTTGACCACGCCCCTTAAAATAATTACGTAATTGACCACACCTACAATTAAGACAATATTACAAATTGAAAGCAGGCTTCGTTGCAGATTGCTGTTGTAGCATGGGCGTCGGAAGGTAAAAAGCATTGGTCCGGCAAATGAATAAATAATGAGTGGGCGGACCCGGAGGGGGTGGGTGCGGGAGGGGGTCAGACCCCCTCCCGCCCAGCTAGGGGGTATGGGGGAGCGCTGTAAGCTCCCCCATCGGGGTCTGGGGCGGAGCCCCAGAAGCTTTGCAAGTTGTGCATTATTAATGCCCTAAACCATAAAAAATCTCACTAGCTCGCACGCTCGGATAACCGTACGCGGTACGCCCACGCACCGAAAAAAGCGAAACGGTAAATGTTGTACGAGTCTTAATGGATCACGTGAGAGGTTTCCTCAAATATCTATGTCGCCCACATTCACTCGATCTTTCAAGAAGCTTATGACAATCGTTTTTGAAATGCTTCACAAGCATCTTTCCAGTTCTTATATTAGACTTTCAAAATGAAAGTAAGTTGCCTTGAATTTCTTCTCTACTTCTGCATGCATCAGTCAGTGGCGGATACAGGGGGGGGGTTCCAGGGGTTGGAACCCCCCCTCGAAACTAAATATGAATATAATTAATGTATAATCGGCGCACGTGAGCTATACATTTCTACGGAGAGTTCAGCGTGCACTCCGTGAAGTTGCTAAGCAGCTTATTCTTATTGCTTATTCCTTGGTTAGTACTATATTCTGTAAACTGCGAGATATGTAGTAGGCTGGTATTTATACGTAAATCTAAATGTATTCCAAAATGCTAACCCGCGGACGTAATAGAGCGATTCTTTCCGCAGTTATTTTGATTGGTGCGCTAGTATTAGTACCCATCAAAGTTGAATGCACCTTGCTGCATGCTTTTAGAGATGATGGTAAATTTTAACATAGCAAAGAAACTAAGCCGGCGCATGTAATTTTGTAAACGTACAATGGCGAATGCAAATCTGCGATATGATGAAGCACATGCAGCCCTTTAAAACCACAATAGCCTGGAAGCCAGAACGTAACGGAGTGGCACGCATTTATTGGTTATGACATATTGCCTCCGTTTTCCGTTTCTAATCCCCCTATACATGTACAATCTGTGGAATGTGTACAAAAAATGTTTTCGCGCGCCAATGTCACACTGTTCACTGCTTGAAGTAGGTCATCTGCCGGAATCAGTGTGATGGTAAATTTTAAGTGGCTCAACTGAATAGCAAAGAAAAGCGCGCATACATGTTCCAACACAGCCATTTAAATCCGTAAAACCAGAACGTAACCGAGTGGCACACATTTGTTGGTGTTGATTGCCTTAGTGTCCAATAAAATCTTTGGAAAGATTAGAATGCGCACCACAAAAATTTTCGCGCGCTTCGCGCGCGCCCCTCCCCTTCATCAATAATTCATGTAGAACCCCCCCCCTCGCCAAAATCCTGCATCCGCCCCTGATCAGTACTGGCATCGCGGCTGTGCTTTTCACACCACTCTGCTCTAAACGAGCGCGTTTCACCCTTCGATCCAAACGAACGTTTTGGAAAGGGAAACCGGCGACTTAGATGGATGAAATTTCTCTGGCACCACGGCACACGTAGAAAAAGAAGGAACGGACAATAATGTCGAGCGAGTGGAATCCATTTCTCTTTTAGACGATGTCTATATATTATCTCTGGTTATACATTATCGTAGCAAGTTAGACGAAAGGGCGGGTCATCATCACCCATACTCATGCCCATATTTGCTAATGATTTTTTTTAAAAATGTTTATTTATTATTATTATTTTTGGAAAATATTGGTCCGGCGGCCGCCGGACCAACCGGCCCTGTTCCGACGCCCATGTGTAGGTGTTGTCACTTCGTCGCTTGCAGCTGGAGACGCTGTTTCACTTGTACCATAGAATTTCGCGATACTCAGTCTCTCGTGCCATGACGTAATGCACAGGCTGTAGGCCTATCGAATATTACATCCCTGCCCATCAATTAAGGTTTGCGGTACTCCAACAAGATTTTGAAGAACGGCACGCATTATCGTTCATGATTTGGTAAAGTACTCGTTTAAACAATAGCAGGCGGGGCATGCTCGCGTGAGGCGTGAGTCGGCGTGACCTCATGCATGTTACTTAGTACCAGGTGTATCCGTGCCTTACTTAGTAGCGTTAGTATAGTTTTTATCTTTACATTGCTTTGCGACGCTTCAATTGTTGCACTATTGGGTAGTGAATTGGTATGAAGGCCACGCCCACGAATTGTGTCTCAGTCACGTGATAATGTGCTTTCCACAATGAAATAGCTTACAATCGCACTAGATAGGCAGTTAAGCCCTATCTTTGCACGAATTGGACACCCATGAACACTACAAACAATATGATTCCATCATTATGTTGCTGCAGTGCGAGCTAAAGTGCAAAAAAAAAATTAAGAAAAGTGATGAATTTTTTTTTTAATAATTTTTTTTGGCCAAGACCCCCCCCCCCCCCCCTAACTTTGATACCTCATAACTTTTTTTCATAGACCCCCCTGAAAAAAATAATAGCATATTCGTGATGCTCTCAATGAGCTCTTCAAAGTTGGGGGATGGTGTCTTTCACTTTGTTTTTTGCCCCCCCCCCCCCCCCTTGGTTTCAATCTACACGTAGGTCCAATAATCTCGAGCATGCTTGAAGTATCTCTGCACACTACACCATTAGCTAGTGCCACGCCTCTTCCAACGATCTCCAGCAACAGTTGGGTCTTCTACTCACAACACCTGGCCATGGTACCTCCATTATCGTAACGGGTTTTGGCTTCCCTCACATGATTTGGACATTCCCTCTTGAACACCCTTCATCTTTAACCAGGGATAGTTAGTTTGGGGGTGGGGCAGGTGATGTATGACCAGTCACATTTATGATTTAATAGTTATAAATTTTAGCATTATTGTTGAGATTCTTTCAGACATAGGGAAATACCCTAATCACCCCCATTAAGTACAACTTCCCTAAACGAGCGTTTGGTGTATTATTTAGTAAGGCATCATTTTTTTGGTGGGCGGAGAGTGTGTTGTTCAGAACTTTGATTCATTACATCATGCAGGGGAATATTTTATTGCAACATAGCAATTTTGCCACCAAAAATGCCTCTCAGATTCGAGGAAATGCGTTAGCTTCTGGGGTGGGGGAGTTTACAGCACGCTCCCCCCCCCCCCCCCCCCCCCCAGACACCCTAACTGCTATTTCTTTTGGTCCTGTTACCAGCCTGACCACTTTTCTAATGCTGCCTATGGGCCTGCACCGGTAGTCTGGGGACCCGACTGATGATGATGATGTACAACAATCAGTCGAGTCCACCAGTACATGTATGTACCACTGGATGTTGGTCCGTCCCTACATTACCATCACCTCAGTGGTGCAGTCACCAGATTAAGTCCACCATAGTTGCTCCCGCGCTTCAGAGTGGTGCTGGAATACTCAATTGCATGGGGATGAGGTACTCAACAAAAAATCAGTGACGATTTGTCCTAACGGCAAAAGCAGGCTCAACGAAAGTTGTGTATCACTATGATATGTGCTGTGTGGTTTGTGTGTGAAATGCGCTGTGTGTGTGATATGTGCTGTGTGGTTTGTGTGTGAAATGCGCTGTGTGTTTGTGTGATATGTGCTGTGTGGTTTGTGTGATATGTGCTGTGTGGTTTGTGTGATATGTGCTGTGTGGTTTGTGTGTGAAATGCGTTGTGTGTGTTTGTGTGATATGTGCTGTGTGGTTTGTGTGTGATATGTGCTGTGTGTGTTTGTGTGATATGTGCTGTGTGTGTGTGTGTGCTTGTGTCAGCCTACATGTAGATATTCCTATCAAGTGCTAAAACAACTAATCTTCCCTACACAAGGTGTTTGATTGTCTTTTGTGATCACACGTTTTGACTACAGCTGTCTGTAGCTGTGTATTTGTGTGACTCACTGTGTATTGAAGTGGATGTGAGTGGAGCTGCATATGACCTGGTGTGTTAGCGTGTGTGTGATATACATGTATACTAAAGCTAAATTTATCATTTATGCTTATTCATGTGCATGGCCAGCCCTGAGTTTGTAAAACGTGCTTATAAAAATAACTATGAAATCATTATCGTTCGTAAGTCGCTCCTATTTTTGTATTGGAAAGTATACGTGTAGCTACGGCGAACAAATCACATACATACAATGAACTATATATCAACCTTTGGATCATGAATGTTAATTATTAATTCGGGACACCCCCTTGGCCGGCCCCCCTCTTTGCTTCACGTGACTTCGGCATGACATGCATTATTACGTCACCAGAAAGAAACCCGTGGTTAAAAAGCGTAATTCGTTACCTGAGAAAACGCTCTCAAGACAAGTGTCATCACGCAAATGAGCATCGGTAGGCGAACTAGGAGATCCATATTGTACGCTGTTTATAAAAATGACGTATTTGCAGGGCAGGGCCTGCTTGGCGGCCTGGGCGGCGGGCTTGGCGGGGCAGGTCTGTTTGGCCAGCAGACTTCAGCCCAGGGTGCTATGGGAGCTGGAAATAGAACTGGTTTGGGAGGAGGCACCGGTATTTTAGGGGGCGCCTCACCCGGCACAGGACTGTTCGGACAAGGTTAGAGGCGTGAAGCGCACGTTGCGTTTTTGAATTAATTTATTCATATTTGATTTTTCCCTTCCTCGCAGCTGGTGGTGGGAACCTATTTTCTACTGGCACTGGACTTGGAGGTGGAGGAGGTGGTCTAGGAGGAGGTGGCCTTGGAGGAGGTGGCCTAGGAGCAGGTGGTCTAGGAGGTGGCCTTGGAGGTGGTGGTCTTGGAGGAGGTGGTCTAGGAGGTGGCCTTGGAGGAGGTGGTCTAGGAGGAGGTGGCCTTGGAGGAGGTGGCCTTGGAGGAGGTGGCCTTGGAGGAGGTGGCCTTGGAGGTGGTGGTCTAGGAGGTGGCCTTGGAGGAGGTGGCCTAGGAGGAGGTGGCCTAGGAGGTGGCCTTGGAGGAGGTGGTCTAGGAGGTGGCCTTGGAGGAGGAGGTGGCATGTTTACCAATGCTGGAAGTGGAGGCCTCTTTCAAACCCCCCAGCAGGGAGGAGGTCTGGGTTCACAGCAGGCAAGATTGGGAGGTGGGCTGTTTGGTCAGACACCAGGGTCTGGTACAGGAGGAGGCTTGTTCAGTCAGCAACAGCAGCAGCAGCAGCAAACGCCTCTTTTCAAGACTGGAGGATTGGGCCTAGGAACTGGAGGCATGGGAACTGGAGGCCTGGGAACCGGAGGCCTGGGAACCGGAGGCATGGGAACTGGAGGCATGGGAACTGGAGGCATGGGAACTGGAGGTCTGGGAGCTAGTGGTCTTGGAGGAGGTCTGGGAGGCGGCATGGGAGGAGGCCTCTTTGCAGGAGGTACACATGTTAGTAGTCTCTCGGTTGCATTTCAAGCATCTGTCTCCCCTCCCGGTACCCAGGCCTTGGTGCAGGACAGCAAGTGCAGGGAACCACTATCAAGTTTGAGGTATAAAAGGAAACCATTCCCAGATAGCTCTGCTTCCTCTTCCCCTCTCCTCCCTCACCACCTCACCCCTCCTCCCTCACCGCCTCACCCCTCTCCTCCCTCACTGCCTCACCCCTCTCCTCCCTCACCTCCACCTCATTCCCCTCCTCCCTCACCATCTCACCCCTCTCCTCCCTCACCTCCACCTCACTCCCTTCCTCCCTCACCGCCTCACTCCTCTCCTCCCTCACCACACTTCCCTTCTCATTCTCTCCCACCCCTTTCTTCCACAGCCTGCTAAGGGTACCGACACCATCATCAAGAATGGCGGCACAGCTAACGTGAACACTCTGCTCCAGTGCGTCACAGGAATGCCTCAGTATGAGAACAAGAGCTTAGAGGTGTGTTGTGTGTCCTTTAGCTTAGAGGTGTGTTGTGTGTCCTTTAGCTTAGAGGTGTGTTGTGTATCCTTTAGCTTAGAGGCCTGTTGTGTGTCCTTTAGCTTAGAGGTCTGTTGTGTGTCCTTTAGCTTAGAGGTGTGTTGTGTGTCCTTTAGCTTAGAGGTGTGTTGTGTGTCCTTTAGCTTAGAGGTGTGTTGTGTGTCCTTCAGCTTAGAGGTGTGTTGTGTGTCCTTTAGCTTAGAGGTGTGTTGTGTGTCCTTTAGCTTAGAGGTGTGTTGTGTATCCTTTAGCTTAGAGGCCTGTGGTGTGTCCTTTAGCTTAGAGGTGTGTTGTGTGTCCTTTAGCTTAGAGGCTAGTGGTGTGTCCTTTAGCTTAGAGGTGTGTTGTGTGTCCTTTAGCTTAGAGGTGTGTTGTGTGTCCTTTAGCTTAGAGGTGTGTTGTGTGTCCTTTAGCTTAGAGGTGTGTTGTGTATCCTTTAGCTTAGAGGCCTGTGGTGTGTCCTTTAGCTTAGAGGTGTGTTGTGTGTCCTTTAGCTTAGAGGTGTGTTGTGTGTCCTTTAGCTTAGAGGTGTGTTGTGTGTCCTTTAGCTTAGAGGTGTGTTGTATGTCCTTTAGCTTAGAGGTGTGTTGTGTGTCCTTTAGCTTAGAGGTGTGTTGTGTGTCCTTTAGCTTAGAGGTGTGTTGTGTGTCCTTTAGCTTAGAGGTGTGTTGTGTGTCCTTTAGCTTAGAGGTGTGTTGTGTGTCCTTTAGCTTAGAGGTGTGTTGTGTGTCCTTTAGCTTAGAGGTGTGTTGTGTGTCCTTTAGCTTAGAGGTGTGTTGTGTGTCCTTTAGCTTAGAGGTGTGTTGTATGTCCTTTAGCTTAGAGGTGTGTTGTATGTCCTTTAGCTGAGAGGTGTGTTGTGTGTCCTTTAGCTTAGAGGTGTGTTGTGTGTCCTTTAGCTTAGAGGACTGTTGTGTGTCCTTTAGCTTAGAGGTGTGTTGTGTGTCCTTTCTTTAATGCCCCCCTCATCGTAGTAACACTATTGTGTACCTGCTGTCCTGTTGCTAGCAATCCTTTTAGTTTACATCCTTTATCGTTGACAGGAACTGCGGTTTGAAGATTATGCTGCCGGGCGTAAAGGACCTGGAGCTTCAGGTGGCCTGTTTGCAGGAGGGATGCAGGGTGGTCTGGGGACCGGAGGAGGAACGGGAGCAGGCTTGTTTGGTCAGCAGCAGAAGTTAGGTTGGTTTGCAGTGTGATATCACCTTTCCTATCATATTCACCACCATAGGTGGTCTAGGGACTGGTGGGGGTCTGGGGACTGGCGGTGGCCTGGGGACTGGTGGTGGCCTGGGGACTGGTGGAGGCGGTCTCTTTGGCCAGCAGCAGCAGCAGCAGCAGCAGGGACTAGGAGGTGGTGCATTGTTCCAGCAGAGACCCTCCGGTCTATTTAACACCCCAGGACAGCAGCAGCAGCAGAACAAAGGATTTACTGGACTAGGCGGAGGTTTAGGAGGTGGTCTAGGAGGAGGACTGGGTGGAGGTTTAGGAGGAGGACTGGGTGGAGGTCTGGGGACCACTGGTGGTGGCCTTGGACAGGTAACTACAGTGTGTTTGGTGTGTGTGTGCGTGGTATGTATGTGCGTGGTATGTATGTGTGTGGTGTGTATGTGTGATGATGGTATGTATATGTGATGTGTGACAATGGTATGTGTGTGGTGTATAGTGTGGTGTGTGTGTGTGTGTCATGCTCACCATTTCATTGGCTCACTTCTATTGTGTTCTACCGTGGGTACGTGTGTGTATGTGTGTGCGTGTGTATAGGGTGGAGGAGGACTGTTCAACACTCAGGCAGGTGGTCAGACAGGAGGGTTGTTTACAGGAGGAGGGGGCGGGCTGTTCCAAGGCAACCAGCAACAGCAGCAGCAGCAGGCCCAGGTAACTGTGCACAGCTGTTAGTGCCATCTTCCTTCACTGTACTACGGCACAGCGTGCAAGGACATGGTTGTCACATGGTTGTCACATGGTTGTCACATGGTTTAGGTGTTGTATTCTAATAGAAAGATACATATGTGAAAACTGAGGTGCAAAATCCCATGGGGTAGGTAAACGAAATGGAATCACTGTACGAGCTCAAATACAAACTCTGATAGAGACTGATGTGGTTAGTTAATATGGGAGTGTTCCCTGGTTAGTTAATATGGGGATGTTCCCTGGTTAGTAAATATGGGGGTGTTCCCTGGTTAGTTAATATGGGAGTGTTCCCTGGTTAGTTAATATGGGAGTGTTCCCTGGTTAGTTAATATGGGAGTGTTCCCTGGTTAGTTAATATGGGAGTGTTCCCTGGTTAGTTCATATGGGGGTGTTCCCTGGTTAGTTAATATGGGAGTGTTCCCTGGTTAGTTAATATGGGAGTGTTCCCTGGTTAGTTAATATGGGAGTGTTCCCTGGTTAGTTAATATGGGAGTGTTCCCTGGTTAGTTAATATGGGAGTGTTCCCTGGTTAGTTCATATGGGGGTGTTCCCTGGTTAGTTAATATGGGAGTGTTCCCTGGTTAGTTAATATGGGAGTGTTCCCTGGTTAGTTAATATGGGAGTGTTCCCTGGTTAGTTAATATGGGAGTGTTCCCTGGTTAGTTAATATGGGGATGTTCCCTGGTTAGTAAATATGGGGGTGTTCCCTGGTTAGTTAATATGGGAGTGTTCCCTGGTTAGTTAATATGGGGTGTTCCCTGGTTAATTTAATATGAGAAATGTTGTTACTTCTGAGCTGCATGTAAATGGGAACTATATCTAGCCTGGTAGTTCTAGTAGTTCTTAAAAGTTGCTGTGATGATTAATGATGATCTCATTGGTTGATAGTCAGCTAATATTAGACTCGGATATTTCGATCAGGCATAATTTAAGTAACTAATGGTAAACATACCTGTATGTTATATAAATATCCTCTGCACGTACACGTACATTTGTCATGAGTTCTCTTCTGGTACTATTGGCCCCAGCTTGGTGGTGGGTTCAAACCTGGAGGCCTGGGACTTGGAGGTGGCCTGGGGACTCTTGGAGGAGGTAATAATCATTATTTTAAAAAACTTATTGCTTCTTGTCTTCTAATAAAATCGACATATTTCATATTTCATGTTTTTTTACCGTAGGTCTCGGACAGCAAGGAGTTCAGCAGGGTGGTCTGGGTGGTGGTGGTCTGTTTGCAAGGCCACAGAACATGGGCCTTGCAGGATTGGGCGGTGGGCTCGGTCTGTTGGCCTTTGAGGCCCCTCCCACCTTCATCACACTCATATTTCCCTGCAGGCCTTGGACAGACTAACCAGCTGGGAGGTCTTGGACTGGGGACTGGTGGAGGCCTGGGTGGGGGTAGAGCCAACCTGATGGGAGGGGACACGGGTGGAGGCCTGCAGATGGGTGGTAAGTGTGTGTGTGTGTGTGTGTGTGTGTGTGTGTGTGTGCATGTTGTGTGTGTATGTGTATGTGTGTGTGTGTATGTGTGTGTATGTGTATGTTGTGTGTGTGTATGTTGTGTGTGTGTGTGTGTGTGTGTGTGTGTGTGTGTGTGTGTGCAATTGCATGATTGATTGTAGTGGCCTTAAAATCAAACCTTACAGGTCTCGGACAGACCAACAACGCAATGCTGTAAGTGTTCTGGATGGATCTCTAAGACTGAAACTCACTCTTGTTGTGTGTGGGGGTGTACGTGTGTGCATGTGTGTGTGGGTATGGTGTATGTAGGGGTCAGAACAGTGCAGTCCAACAACAGCAGCAGGTCCAGCTACAGCAGCAGCTGACCATTCTGGCCAGTGCTCCTTTTGGAGACTCCCCGCTCTTCAGGACTGGCTTAGCGGTGAGTGTGGATGGTTTGGTTGCCTTGGTAATACTAATAGGGATGGTCACCTTTATTTAACCATCAAGGGATGGTCTTGCCGTTCATAGGAAAGTTACCATGGTAATGGCTTCAAGGGATGGTTACCTTGGTAATGGTAACCTTTAAGCATCATCCTTGATAATGGTAGCATAACCTTCAAAGGGTGTTGCAGGAGAGGGAGAAGGGGGGTTCAGGAGAGGGAGAGAGGGGGTTCAGGAGAGGGAGAGGGGTTCAGGAGAGGGAGAGGGGTTCAGGAGAGGGAGAGGAGGGGGTTCAGGAGAGTGAGAGGGGGGTTCAGGAGAGTGGGGTTCAGGAGAGGGGTGGTAAAGCATGTGACCATATTTGCTGCTAATGGATACGGGACACAATGTTTTGTCACAGGATGTTGCCAAGCTTCAGAAAGCAAAGGCCTCCTCCACCACCCCTGTCTCCAGCAAGGCCTCCACTTTGTCCAGCCCTCACTACAAGCTTAACATCAGGCCCGTGGGGAAGCTGAAGCCAAAGTCCCTCAGCTCTCCCTCCTGCCAGCAAGACAAGACACAGCTCTTCGAAGACCTGGAGGACTCTGCCGGTTCAGGTGAAACCTTTGTCCCTCGGAAGAGTGTAAAGAAGCTGGTCATGAAACCCAAGGCAAGCACCCTTCCCTTCCTCCCCTCCTTCCTCCCTTACTCCCCTCCCTCCCTCACTCTCTGACTGAGCACATGTATGTACATACATGCTGTGATCTTTTACCACAGACATCCACTCATATGCAGAGTGCCACGCCCCCTGATGGGACAGTCCCCGACAGTTCCTTCCCTGAGAGGAGCCACTCCCCTAATGTCTCACATTCCCAGATATCTCAAGATGAGAGAGATGAGTATGGGGACCAGGAAGTGTCTGGGGACCAGGAAGTGTCTGGGGACCAAATTGCAACGAGTCCTGTGCTTTCACTCGGACTGATGAAACCCATTCCACGCCGGTATGTCCCTGTTCCATGTCTGTTTTGAAGGATGAGGTGAGGTAATGTTGAGTGGAGGTTATGTAGTGAGTGGTGAGGGTATAGGGGTGGTGATGTGGGTGGTGATGAGGTGTAGGTGGTGAGGATGAGGGTGTAGGTGGTGGTGATGTAATAGTGCCAAGTGAGCATGTTCACTTAAGCACATATGACACACACACACACACAGCCCTCCCCCGGAATCAAACTTGGACACAACCCTGACATCACTGCGGGGACCCAAGCCTCTCCTCACCTCTCCTCCCCACGGCACCACTGCACCCCCCTTGGAGACCACCTACGTTAAGGACTCGGAAGGAACACCCCTTAATGGGAGTGTCTCGTCCCCAGACCGACCTTGTCGCGTTGTGTTAGACGAGGGAGAGTACTACTGCACCCCTTCCTTGGATGAGCTGGACCGACGCACGCGTGACAATAGGTGTGAGGTGGATGGCTTCACTGTGGGGAGGGAAGGCTTTGGAAAGGTCTTCTTTCCCGGCAAGACTGATGTGTTTGGACTAAACCTGGACAAGCTAGGTAAGGGCTCGTGATAGGAAGTGTGCTTCATTTGGAGACACAGCTTTCCACATTTAAAATGTAATAATTATATTAAAAATAAAAAAGTTTGTAAACCTCAAAATAAATGGCTGTATGGCAGAAATACAACACGACCAAACCCTAGGATATGGCAGCAAGACAAGTTTCTGCCCACAAAGTCCCATGTTCAATGTGCACATCAGTTAGGTTTTCAAAAAACACACTTCATTTGGTCCCAAGCAGCACGTTCCATTTAGTGCCCATGCTCTGTAGTCAAGTCCAGATTTAGGTCTCCCCTCCTTGTGCAGTGATCATCGCGGAGAAGGAGGTTGTGGTGTATCCAGAGGACCAGGCCAAGCCCCCCGTGGGGGAGGGTCTGAACAAGAGGGCCATCGTGACATTGGAGGGGTGCTGGCCTGTGTGCAAGACCACCAGGGAGCACATCAGGGACCCTGAGAGGATTGCTGCCATGAACTACAGAGAGAAGTTGAAGAGGTCCACAGAGAAACTGGGAGCAAGGTTCTTGGACTATTCCCCAGAAACTGGGTCATGTTCATTTGAGGTGTGTGTGCATGATGTGGGTGTGTGCATGGTTACTTTACGTGTGCATGTGTGTTTGGGTTTGGGGGTGACTAGATTTGATTGTGTGTAGGATGATGGCAGTGATTTATGATGAAGTACACATATTTTAGTTATAATTATATAATCTTTTTTCTCCCTTTCGTTCTCCCTCTCCTCTGCCCCTTGTACCTCCTCCCACACCTTATCCTTGCTCCCACACCCTCACCTCTGTCCCTCCTACCTCCCACACCCTCACCTCTGCCCCTCCTACCTCCCACACCCTCACCTCTGCCCCTCCTACCACCCACACCCTCACCTCTGCCCCTCCTACCTCCCACACCCTCACCTCTGCCCCTCCTACCTCCCACACCCTCACCTCTGCCCCTCCTACCTCCCACACCCTCACCTCTGCCCCTCCTACCTCCCACACCCTCACCTCTGCCCCTCCTACCTCCCACACCCTCACCTCTGCCTCTCCTACCTCCCACACCCTCACCTCTGCCCCTCCTACCTCCCACACCCTCACCTCTGCCTCTCCTACCTCCCATACCCTCACCTCTGCCCCTCCTACCTCCCACACCCTCACCTCTGCCTCTCCTACCTCCCACACCCTCACCTCTGCCCCTCCTACCTCCCACACCCTCACCAGGTTGAACACTTCTCCAAATACAAACTTACAGCTGACGAGGAATCAGAAGATGAAGGCAGTGCTCAGGGTCACCCCAAGAAGGCCAAGACATCTCAGGTGTGACCCGTGGTGCATTTAGTAGCAGTGTTGGTTTCCAGAACACCACCCATAGCATAGCATAGCATGCTTTGCTTGGCATTCATTCACGACGTGCAATCCACCATGTGTACTGTAGATCTTGATGTATTTAGCATTTTTATTTCTGTGTTGTTTTTGTTTTTAAATTTAAATTTATTTGCATACATCGAAACGAAATGTACGCGTAGGAATATCGTCCTACGCGTATGACGCAAATTAAAATTAATTTTTAGCAAACTCATTGTACTGTAGACATGGTTATCAATTCAGAAATACTGGTACTTCCTTGCGATTCTTCAATGATTGTCAATTATAGTCAATACTGCATTGCTAAAAGATGTATTTTTGGTAAATCGCAAAGCAACTTCAAGTACCAACAAGTAATGTTGGAAAGATCAGAGCAACATGTTAAAAGAAGGGGGTAGTAAAACAGGTCTTTTGCACTAAGCAAATGAATAGCACATTGTAGATTTGGAATTTGCTAGCTCCACAAGCGTATGAACGATAGGTATTTGTCAGACGTTTGCTGGAATAGCCAAGTGAGTGGACAAAATCGCGAAAATGTACAGTGTGTTATTTGGTAAAAATGGCAAAACCGATTAGAGTAAAAACACTTCAGTAGAATTTTTACACACATCATGCTTCAAAAAACATTCAATAAAAGTTATACTTGTCTACTTTTTTCTGTGACAATCCTTCACATAGTGCAACCGCACCCGTTGTTTTGCACTGTGTAACCAAGGGTGTGATTAAAAAAAAATAGGCTGACAATTGGTAAATTTAGCATGATAGACACATCTAACAACAGTAGAGAAATGGATGCTAAAACACCTGCGTTACCATTTATAATGAGTTTCCAAAGTCCTATGCATAGGACTTGGACCTGGGGAATTAAGGTTAAGTTTTGCAGTTTCAGTATGGCAAGAGGTGGATGATGTCATTGTCATCTCCCCCATGCACCATGCTCTGTCTGCTCTCAGGTGCCGGGGGGACAGCAGCAGCAGCAGCAAGGGAAGCCAGTGCCGGGAGGACTTCAAGGAAAGCCACTGCCAGGGGGACTTCTACCTTCAAGGCTGCAGTTAGACCAAGATGTAGCCATGTCTGGGGCTGGGGAGGAGGAGGAGGAGGAGGAGCTGGAAGTGGATGGTTCGGCGCCTGTTGCCAACGTTTCCCTCATCTCCTCCCACCACCTCATGAACGTCAGTGGGCTGAGCCCACACAAGGTTCAGGTGATGAAAGCCTCGCTCTTCCAGGGGGAGGAGGAAGGGGAGGAGCCTCGTGCGGGAGCTGACCACTCAGGTCGCAGCCCGCTCCTTTCCCACCAGCAGGGCAGGCCACCACCGTCGCGATCTCAACCGACGACAAAAAGTTCCTTCAGAGCCACTTCAATGCACAGCTCGGGACTACTTAAAGCCACCTCACACCATCACCCTCCTCCCCAGCACTACTTGGCTCCACCTTTTTCGACCGTCAGCTCCCCCTCCTCTGAATCAAAACGTGTCGATGCTACGTCCATAGCGTATGCGCACACAATCCAGCCCGTCCAATCATCCTTGAGTCTGTCCAAGCAGAAGTCGGTGGTGTTGGTGCCGGCCTCATCCTCCCTGGTGAGGAGCAGGGCAAACATGGTGGCTGACCTAGGGCTGTTCCTGGGCCGCTCCTTTCGCTGTGGGTGGGGGTCCAACTGGACTTTTGCTCACTGCGGAACCCCGCTGTCCGAGTTGAAGGTCGAGGGGGCTTCATTTGGGGATCGAGGGGGCCCATTTTCTCCGTCATTCGTTCCGGAAAGGAAATGTGAACCGCTAAGTGTGAAGGTGGAGAGGCTACAAGTGCGGCCTGAGGGAGAAGATTGTTTGGTGAGGGAGGGGATTGTTTGGTGGGGGAGGGATTGTTTAGTGAGGGAGGATTGTTTGGTGAGGGGAGGATTGTTGGTGAGGGAGGATTGTTTGGTGAGAGGAAGGGTTGTTTATGAGGGGGAGGATTGTTTGGGGAGGGAGTGGATTGTTTGGTGAGGGAGGTTGTTTAGTGAGGGGGGTTGTTTAGTGAGGGGGAGGATTATTTGGTGAGGGGAGGGTTGTTTGGGGAGGGGGAGGATTGTTTGGGGAGGGGGAGGATTGTTTGGTGAGGATTGTTTGGTGAGGGAGACAGGTGGAGAAAACAGGGAGGGATGTGTAGGAGTCATATGGAGGTAAGGCCTGAGATTGGGGGAGGAGGGGGAGGAGGAGTAGGCAAGATGGTTACAGTCTTAGTCGAGTGTGGTGGGAAGATTTTATGATACCCATTCAGCCCCAGAAAGGATTTGGATTTCACTGCTGTCTTTTGTCATTTGTTCTCAGCCCATGTGTGAAGCTTTTTTTGACGCCCAATTGGAGCACACCAGGGTGGAGAGCTCGGGGAAGGGCCTGCCCTGGTGTGAACCCAAAGATGGCAATGCTCTCCTGCACGCACTGTCAGCTGCTGCAAAGCAGTTCACTCTCCCGGAAGGTGGGCCGATCACCACGTGCATGCAATCTTTACTTTGTAAGGTGTGCACTGAAAGCTGCCAGAAGTGACTTTTGGTATTTTGTTTGTGTGTACAAGGGGGATGGGTCAGCCAGCGTTGCTGTGTTTGGTGGTAAGTAAACAGATGCCTGTTTTTCGGTCGCAGCACCTTGACTGAACGGCTCAAATCTATTTGATGGGTAATTACTAAACCTTCTTGGTTACCTCTGTACTTTGGAAGTGGTTCAGACTTACATGTATGCATATAATTTCAGGAGCTTTGAGGTTAGCAAGATTTCAGTCAAATCAGTTGACTTTTAAGGGTTAAAATGTTGATTTTATAAACGAGAGGTCCCTGGGGCATCATATCATCTTGTGGCAGTTCAGCATTAAACAACTCGTACCATTTTTCTCCTATTTTATGATTTCTCCTTGTATCGAAGTAAACCTAGCCACATTTCGTGCTGTTCAGCCTTATAAGCAGTCTGGTAACGGATCTAGGCTGTTCTGTATTTAGAGCATGGTATAAGTAATAACGTCTAAAGTCATGAAGCAAGCCACAGGTTTAAAAGGATAAATCTGGGAGAACATTGATACATTGGGACCAATCATTTCAACTTGAGTAACCTAGAAGCTTACCTCACACATAGGTATTGAGAAGGGTTAGCTGTAAAACAATTTGAGCCCTCTGCCAAGGTATTGTGATTAATACATGTTTTCAACTGACTGCCAAATGTAGTTTATGTAAAGCAAATGCTGACTGATTGTGAATTATCCATTCCCTTGAACGGTTCAAAAGTTACGAACAAAATTTGGCAGCTTTCACTAAGCAGTACTGTGTACATGACATGCACCCCCAACACACCTACACTCATCACATGTGCCCCCAACACACCTCACACCATTACATGTGCCCCCAACACACCTCACACCATCACATGTGCCCCCAACACACCTCACACCATCACATGTGCCCCCAACACACCTCACACCATCACATGTGCCCCCAACACACCTCACACCATCACATGTGCCCCCAACACACCTCACACCATCACATGTGCCCCCAACACACCTCACACCATCACATGTGCCCCCAACACACCTACACTCATCACATGTGCCCTCCTCTGCACAGCTCTAGACCCACTTACACAAGGGCAGGCACTGCTTGTGTTTGAGTTGGCAGAGGCTCTTTGGGGAAACCTGGAGAACTGTGACCCAGGTAAGCGTCCTTAAGGATCAGGGGGCTTTTGTTTTTAAAATCCAGGCTTGCATTCTTCCCTTCTTTAATTAGTGCTCACTTTTATGGTAATGTCTCTCCTTTACTTACCCTACTCCTCTTTCCTCTTTCCCCTTCTTGGTTGGTCATTTGTTTAAATGAATAATTTCCTGCCTGTAGATTTGGAGTCTTACAACCACCAGCAGGCCAGGCGTCGTGCCCTCACCAGGTGGCTGGTGAAGGCCAGCAGTCCTGCTGTGGAGCGAGAGCTTCGGTCATCAGATGAGAACGTGAGCGGACCGGCTGAACCTTCACACACTTGTCTTCATCTCCTTCTCCTGCACCCATCACCACACCCACTCCCATCACCACACCCATCACTGTACACTCATCACCACACCCACTCCCATTGCCCCACCCATCACCACACTACACCCATCACCACACCCATCACCACTCCATCACCACACCCACCCACTTCCATTGCACCACCCTCACCACACCACACCCATTTGCACGCAGCTGGAGAAAGGCTACATGAAGTCTCTCTTCAGCCTGCTCACAGGACTGCAGCTATCCAGCGCACAGACACTCTGCCACAAGCATCGTGACCATCGCCTGGCACTGCTGCTGTTCACCCAGACCTCCTCTTCCCGGGAGTACCTCTCCAACCAGCTATCTGAGTGGGAAAAGTTGGTAAGACACCTTCATACCCTCCCTCCCTCCCTCCCTCCCTTCCTCCCTCCCTCCCTCCCTTCCTCCCTCCCTCCCTCCCTCCCTCCCTCCCTTCCTCCCTCCCTCCCTCCCTACCCTCCCTCCCTCCCCCTCCACCCACCCCTCCATGACACCTTTGGAGCAATTACTTATGTGGGATAAGAACATACAAGCCCTCCTTGAATGCCTCCTCCCCTCCCCCTTCCTTTTGGTGCTTTTAACCCCTCTCTTCCCGACTACCCAGAACCACAAGTACATAAGTGAGGAGCGACTAAAGGTGTACTGCCTGCTGGCGGGGAGGATGTACTGGAACGCTCTGTACCTCAACGTCTGCAAGGAGCTGGATTGGAAGAGGGTGTTTGCTATCCACCTCTGGTACGAGCAGGACACCCTCGTGTCCATCAGGGAGGTGACCAGAAGATACACGCAAGCATTTGAGGTGACCTTAGCCATGCGAACGTGTGTGTGTGTGTGTGTGTGGGCATACACGCAAGCATTTGAGGTGACCTTAGCCATGCGAACATGTGTGTGTGTGTGGACAATGGGTGATGTCACTCTCCACCCCCCCACAACCCTTTTTTCCGGCAGGCTAATGAAGCCCAAGAACCATATGCCCTTCCCCCATGGCCTGCGTATGCCGCAGGACCTGTGACTGTCACCGGGGAACCAGTTCTGGACACGTGCTACCACTTGCTAAGGCTGTACTGCTCGAGGGACTACAGTCTGGAGGCCACCCTGGACCCCGCTGCCTCCACCCCCTACCTCCTGGACTTCAGGCTGAGGTTAGTTGTGTTTCACGTCAGACTTAGGTGGGAGTTTGTGTGTGTGTGTGTGTGTGAGGGGGCATTATTTAGGGAACAATCTATGTTGTTCCAATTTGTTTTGGGTCTTTTAATATGTTATTATAGATCTTAAAATGTAGTCCTCTAAAATACATTTTTAAATATGGCAGTTGTGGTTGGTTATTGGCTTTGTGTGGCCATGATATCATGTGATGGGTTAGCCTTTATGGCATTGTAGCCTTTGTGGTGTTAGGTCAGAGTGATAGACCTTGAATCAAATGTCACTGTTGCTAAAGAGAAGTAATTCTATCTTCATTTTGTAGTGCTGTTTGGATTTGTAGCTGTGTTGAGGCTTCACAAATGTACACATGTTGTGTGTGTTGAAAATATTATTTCTTCTTCCAAATACTACATTTTGGTAAACTTGCAATATGGCATGCACTTGGTTTAATAAATATCTCAACAAGTTTAGGTTTAAATGCTCCTCATCTTTTTTTATACCTACCCACCATTTAGTAATAAGTTGATTGCAGCTGTGTGGTGACTGGTGGTGCTAGCTGTTGTAGTGATCCACTTATGGCAGCTGTTGTAGTGATTCTCTAATGGCCTGTCAGCTGCTTCTCAATTATGTTTTTAGCTTAAGGCTTACTCCATATAGAGCACATTCATTGGCTGCAATGTTAACACTGCAATGGCACTGAGTTTTACTGAAGTGTCTATTAATCATTACAACTTCACATCATTATTCTTTGTGTGTGTGTGTGTGTGTGGTCTAAATAATGCCCATCTTGAAAAATAGGCTGTTGGTTGAGAAGCATGGCTCAAGGTGTGTGGGGTGTACATTACACCAGCAGCTGTCAAGGGTTTGGCCACGCCCCTGGGAGAGCCCCTTGTCTCCTTTGAGGGCCTTTTTGTAATGCCGATGGAATGTTGCATGCAGTGGTCCTTCAAGGCTCCTGAGGGATCTGATGAAAGGAGTGTGCTGGTGTGTACTAGCTGGATAGATTTCATCTGATACGTCCATACGAGAATTCCACTGCATTGAAATTCTGTTATTGTACATATATATGATGTGATGTTGGATTGAACCGTGTTTACTTAGGTGACACAGGTGGGATGAAAGGCATATCAGTAACAGTATATGGGTATCAGAAAAGCTTCATCTCTCCTCCTCCTGCTTCTCTCCTCCCTTCCTCTCCTCTTTCCCCTCCCTCTCCTCTTCCCCCTCCCTCTCCTCTTCCCCCTCCCTCCTCTTCCCCCTCCCTCTCCTCTTCCCCCTCCCTCCTCTTCCCCCTCCCTCTCCTCTTTCCCCTCCCTCTCATCTTTCCCCTCCCTCCTCTTCCCCCTCCCTCCTCTTCCCCCTCCCTCTCCTCTTCCCCCTCCCTCTCCTCTTCCCCCTCCCTCTCCTCTTCCCCCTCCCTCTCCTCTTCCCCCTCCCTCTCCTCTTCCCCCTCCCTCTCCTCTTCCCCCTCCCTCTCCTCTTCCCCCTCCCTCTCCTCTTCCCCCTCCCTCTCCTCTTCCCCCTCCCTCTCCTCTTCCCCCTCCCTCTCCTCTTCCCCCTCCCTCTCCTCTTCCCCCTCCCTCTCCTCTTCCCCCTCCCTCTCCTCTTCCCCCTCCTCTCCTCTTCCCCCTCCCTCTCCTCTTCCCCCTCCCTCTCCTCTTCCCCCTCCCTCTCCTCCTCCCCCTCCCTCTCCTCTTCCCCCTCCCTCTCCTCTTCCCCCTCCCTCTCCTCTTCCCCCTCCCTCTCCTCTTCCCCCTCCCTCTCCTCTTCCCCCTCCCTCTCCTCTTCCCCCTCCCCATGCAGTTGGCACTTGTGGTGTGCCCTCAGCGCCCTCGGTTACGGGCACCTTGACCCCGCCCCTCTGGGTGCCCTCCACTGCAGCTATGCGGCCCAGCTGGAGGCCCTGGGCCTATGGCAGTGGGCGGTCCTGGTCCTCCTGCACCTGCGGGACTGCGTGCAGAGGGAGGGGGCGGTGGGCGGGGTCCTGGAGCGCCAGGCCTCGGCCGACGAGGACCTGAGTGAGGCGGAGGGCTTTGTGATTGAGAGGCTCAAGGTCCCTGAACAGTGGGTGTACCGAGCCAAGGTGTGTGTGTGTGTATGTATACACATGTATATATATATATATGGGACAGTTTCCACGAAAATGGCCCTTCGTTTATAATTATAAAGTCTTATAAAATTGCTTTGCATTTGATTCGTAATAACTTCCGAACGATTAAGGGTATCAACTTCCTATTTTCAACCCTTCATACCACACCATTTCTCTACGGTAGAATACATTTTGGGGTCTTGCACTTGCTCCGTGCCAGAATTGCAACGTCCGATACCCCACCGGGTTCAAACTCAACATAACTTTTTGTAGGAGTTATGAAATCGCTTCAAATTTGGTTTGTAGGTGGAGAGGTCCTATACCTATTGATTTGTTCTGTTCGTTAATTTTTATGCCATCCGTTATCGAGATACAGTTGAACAAACTACGTGCACGTTTTCCCGCTTGATTCGCGCCAATGTTATAATCCCCGCCTCCCCATACATTGAGCGGAACGCAATTTGCCCAAATCATTGGCGCGAATCGAGCGCGAAAATGGGCACGTAGTTTGTTCAACTGTATCTCCGTAATGGATAGCATAAAAATCAACGAACAGAACAAATCGATAGGTATAGGACCTCTACACCTACAAACCGAATTTGAAGAGATTTCACAACTCCTACAGAAAGTTATCACCACCTCAACATCACCACCTCAACATCACCACCATAGGACCTCTACACCTACAAACCGAATTTGAAGAGATTTCACAACTCCTACAGAAAGTTATGTTGGGTTTGAACCCGGTGGGGTATCGGACGTTGCAATTCTGGCACGGAGCAAGTGCAAGACCCCAAAATGTTTTTTACCGTAGAGAAATGGTGTGGTATGAAGTGTTGAAAATAGGAAGTTGATAGCCTTAATCGTTCGGAAGTTATTACGATTCAAATGCAAAGCAATTTTATAAGACTTTATAATTATAAACGAAGGGCCATTTTCGTGGAAACTGTCCAGGTCTGTTGTGATGCAATTTGATATGCATATGTTCACATCAGTACAATTACCTTGCCTAACCATCACCGCCTCACCTCACCATCACCATCACTTTATCATCACCACCTCAACATCACCACCTCAACATCACCACCTCAACATCACCACCTCATCATCACCTCACCATCACCACCTCACCATCACCACCTCATCACCACCTCACCATCACCACCTCATCATCACCTCACCATCACCACCTCACCATCACCACCTCATCACCACCTCACCATCACCACCTCATCATCACCTCACCATCACCACCTCAACATCACCACCTCATCATCACCTCACCATCACCACCTCACCATCACCACCTCATCATCACCTCACCATCACCACCTCACCATCACCACCTCATCACCACCTCACCATCACCACCTCATCATCACCTCACCATCACCACCTCAACATCACCACCTCATCATCACCTCACCATCACCACCTCAACATCACCACCTCAACATCACCACCTCATCATCACCACCTCATCATCACCACCTCATCATCACCTCACCATCACCACCTCAACATCACCACCTCATCATCACCACCTCATCATCACCTCACCATCACCACCTCACCATCACCACCTCAACATCACCACCTCATCATCACCTCACCATCACCACCTCATTACCACCTCACCATCACCACCTCACCATCACCAGGCACAGAGAGCACACTACGAGAGGCTGTACGACATAGAGGCCTCCCATCTCCTGAGGGCAGAACAGTGGGATGCAGCCCACAGCATCGTCATGGAGCACCTTGTGGCCAACTGTATCATCAATGGTGTGTGTGTATGGGGGGGGGGGAAGGGAGGGCATCAGGGGGAGAGAAGGGAGGGCATCAGGGGGGGGAAGGAAGGGCATCAGGGGGGGGAAGGGAGGGCATCAGGGGAGGGG
This sequence comes from Spongilla lacustris, assembly GCA_949361645.1. Classification (NCBI taxonomy): domain Eukaryota; kingdom Metazoa; phylum Porifera; class Demospongiae; order Spongillida; family Spongillidae; genus Spongilla; species Spongilla lacustris. The sequence continues at coordinate 7,200,101 of OX442429.1, read as the reverse complement.
GAAGGGAGGGCATCAGGGGAGGGGGAAGGGAGGGCATCAGGGGGAAGGGAGGGCATCAGGGGGAAGGGAGGGCATCAGGGGGAGAGAAGGGAGGGCATCAGGGGGGGAGAAGGGAGAGGGCATCAGGTACTGTCTTCCCCGCAGATGACACAGAACAAGTACTGGACTACCTTCAGCAGCTGTCCTTACCTGAGCATGCTGGGGTGGTGGAAGGCTGGGAGGTCAAAGGACTGGTGAGTAACCTCATCTTGTTGATGTAATTGTTGTCATGGGCAACTTACATGATGTTGGCCCCTCCCTCTTGTATTTCCGGCCATGCCCTGATCTTTCTCCCATGCTGCCTTGCATCTCAAGGTGTACCTGGAATTCCTTCATCTCTCAGAGGAGATGAAGTCATTGTCTGATGAAGTGAGTGTTTTTTCCCCCCTTTACATGTGTACTGGCTGAGTGTGAGGTTGCCCTTCTCCTGCTTAGATCACTGTGCATGTAGCCGAGGATTTGTTGCTAAGACTGGTTGACCTCTGCCATCGTATACAGCAAGTGCCCACACCTTCAGCCAAGGAAGTGTATGTACATGTACTACTTATGCAGAGGATTTTAACGTGATCGTTGTTATCCTTCCTACCACACCCACCCCACCTTTGCCCTCCTGGTATAAGGCTTTGTCAGGCAGAGATGTCCAAGAGAGTGGCTGCTTACATCAGAACTGTAGTCGAAATCAAGGTACAATTTCCATCCCTCCCCCACAGGTTTTAAGAAGTAATATTCACCCACCCACCTCCCCCTCCCCTTACCCCCACCTTCCCCTACTCTTACCCCTACCCCCTCCTCCCCCTGCAGGGTTCCCTTACCAGCAGTGGGACACCTGTTAGCACTGTAAGGGATGTGGCCCAGTGCTTTGCTCGGCTGCCCATGCCAGAAGAGTACTCTGTCAGTGAGTACCGTCACTTAATCCACGCATACATTGCCGAACTAGCCAATACGTAAATCTGACATCACTCCTTCCACCTCCGCACCATCTGTTTCTCACTTTTGTTGTGTAAATGAATTATGAATGAGTTGTACACAACCATTTGGGTGTTTTTCTTTAAAAAAAAAAAAAGTGATCATGTCAAAGCTAGAGGGGCGGGTGTTCTGCAGCCTACTCTGTCCCGCGGTATCAGCCTCAGTTCGGCGCCGTGTTTGAGGAAGACATTACCCGCTGTTTGCGCGGGGTTGATTCCTATGCCGTCTGCATTTTGCAACGGCAACAAAAACAACAAAGGAAAAAAAAAAGGCATATGCTTGTTACCCAAACGAAATATTAGTATAGCCAGAATTAACACCAACCGTTGGTAATGATTGCACTGGTTGCTGGCGGTACTTTGAACTAACGGGAGTATGAACCAAGTCTTCAAAGAGAACAAAGGACTTCAACCTACCTCTTCAGCTGCAAACTTGAGGACGGCGGTAAACGGTGTATTTTCTGGGACAGCCAACCTGAAATACAGTTGAAATATTTGATTTTTATAATATGCTGAATCAAGGTTTGCGCGTACACTTTGTAGGGGAGTTTCGGATCAGAGGTTAGTGTTATCTTGAAGGTAACCTTGGAAGTAGCCCTGTTGAGAAAGACACGGCCATCATTGCTAGAATCAGTTTGGTTGAGACACGTACATTCCAAATAAGAAACGATTGTTCTATTAGTTCCGTGGTACAATATTATTAACCAGTCGAGTAAATAGATGTGTTGTATTGTGAATACCGGAATCATCTGATAAGGAAGTAAACAAAAGCGTTCATTTTCGCAATGCTATTAGTCCTAACCCTGCTGCTCGCTTTCAGCTCTTTGCATCACGGTAATGTGACGTTAGTTTCATTTATATTTTCGTTTAATATTACATCCCATATCTCTCTCTCTCTCCCTCCCCTCCCCCCCGCCCCGCCCTCAAGTGTGCGGAGAGAGCATTATAGATGAATCAGAATGCAAATTGAAATCGATATCTTGTCCTCGGGAAGGCGATCCGAACTACGCCAAGTACTGCTGTGCTGCTGGTGATGGTTATCTAACATGCTGCAATCCATAGTAAGCGTTAATAACGGCCACCATATAGGCCTTAATTCCCCCTTCCTCCTCCCCCCTCATGTGTGCAGTCTGTCGATCGGTCTCGGAATCAGCATTCCTCTTATCTTCATCACGCTCCTCGTCGTTCTCATCATTCTCATCGTCTGTGTACTCCTCAGGTGCAACAGGACGAAGTACTACCCTGGCTCCGTTGCTTACACTTACCGCCGCGTCCGCGAGGAGAGGGAGGGAGCCGCTTACGACGCTCCGCCCTCGTACTCGTCCTCTCAGGGCCAGCCACCCGCGTACGCGGAAGCGGAAGTGCACATTAGGGACGACCAATCAACGCAAGCTCACCAATCTCCCACAACGCTTGGAGAAGAGAGAAACAATCCTGTACATGTAAATCCACAACAGTAGCTGTGCCGTGGCTACTTTTTTATGTTCCAAAAGATGTGTGTGCCTTGCAATATACAAACAGTGATGCCGCGGCCAGCACGGACCGTCCGTGACCGTATTCATTTGACGGTTTTTGACGGCCGACCGTGACCGTGACCATGAAGCTTACCGATCACGTGATTAAACCGTGAAAAATAATTGGCCGTTAAATTTATTTGCTGGCCGTCCGTGGCCGTCAGAACTTTTGACGGTCTATTAAGCCTATTCACGTCATTAGCGTCACGTGCAGGGGATTTTTTCCCTGCGTGGCAAATGTCGTCTTTCCAAGAACCTTTGAGGATAAGCCACCTGATAGCGCGGTGAAGTCTGCAGCAAACCCACCCGACTGTCACCAACACGTGGCTATGGAACCATTTAAATGTTTATTATTTACGTTGTCCCCCTCGCCATGACATAGTCTCGTCCCCAGCCTAATATGTGTTCGTAATATGCGATGTAATCCAGCCGCTGCTGCCGAATGTGGGTCTGGGGACGCGACTTCCATGATTACGCGTGGATTCCACGTGCGAGCGAGTTTTCTCCCAGTTGAGACTCATTGTGAAGATGGAGGATGGATCCAGCCAGGATTGAATCTGTTCTCTTTCTCAGCTGCAATAAAGCCTTTAGTTTCTGTTAATTGAATCTGTTCTTTCACACTTGTTTTGCTATGACCATGCATACCGTTCATGAACCATTTCTATTGATACGTGCATGCCAAACTTCTATAGCATAAATAATGACCGTCCGTGACCGTATTAAAATTTTGACGGTTGACGGCCAGCCGTGTACGTGACCGTATTGAAATCATACGGTCCATCTTTGACCGTGAACGTGACCGTCTATATCCAAACGGCCAGCCGTGAACGTGACCGGATTATCAAAAGCTGGCCGCGGCATCACTGTATACAAATCATATAATTTTATATCTTTAACACTTTCTGTGCTGTGACACACCAGTTGTCATGGTCGAAAACCTCTTCCATAACGACCAAGTCACTGACACCACATGTGAATAAGTTCAAAAGTTCTCCTTTTTGAAAGACATGGTAGTAGCGAAGGAATGTCTGATATCCAAGTTCTCTTAAGCTGGTTTCATTGTCACCGCATCTCACATTGCTTGGATTAAGTTCTGTGCCGCTGGGCATGTTGTTCAGTGCATGTATATTGCTCTGAGAAGGCTTAAAATCAATCGGAGAAGGCTCCCCACCCTCATTTGAACCTTCGTGTGCCTGCTCTTCAACACAGTGTCTCACATTCTCCAAATGATTGGGCAAAGAGCCTGAATGGTGAGTGACGTCCGTCACTTGCAGGGCAGCATTTGTAGCACAACAAGGTGTGGGCGCGTCCTCTCTGTTAATTTGCTCTTCCCCTTGTTTCTTCACCTGCTTGCCGCGTCTACCGCGCCTACCCCTGTCTGCCTTAGCCGGTGACGTAACGTTAGGATTCGCACTCGATGAATACTTAGGTTGAAGATGCCACGGGACCAGAACGTCTTGACGATCGAACTGAGATGGGCGTGAGAGAGAGATTCAAATTATGTGCTTGTCGACGTAACGAAGCGTTAATAGGTCACCTTTTTACCGTCTTGCTCCATCGCCCAGACGTACACCAGCAACTTGCCGCCCGGCCTCAAAATCCGAGCAAGCTCCCGAAGCGCGGCAAGCCGGCGCTCCTCGGTCGACAGGTGATGAATCACTGCAATGCAGATGACGGCATCGAACAGGCCCGTCCTGTAAGGCAGGCACAGACAATCGCACACGGCGACCTCGTGACCACGATGGTGCGCGATGGCTACCAGTTCAGAGCATATATCGGAGCCAAGCTTGTACGTTAGACGGTTCAACCCGAGATACTTACCATTCCCACAACCTACATTGCCAGTACAACACAAGTACATGGTATTTAAATATGAGCCAACAGGAACTCACCTACGTCTGCTATTAAGCTACCAGGAGGCTGGGACTTGAGGAACTCCTCTATCCTTGGCCATGGTTTGTACCTAGTGTCACTGAAGTGTGGTGCTATCTGCGAGTACACAGAGTGCACGTGGTTCCGTTCCACGGCGTCCATCAAACCGAAAATGTATTAATGAGGTGACGTCATTTAACAAACTACAAAGGCGCTAGGCACCGTTGTAAGAGTTATTTACATGTACAGTACATGCAAGTATAATTCGTAACGTAAATATGGACGCAAACGGCACTTCCGTCACTCCTACTTCGCCGGAGAAGGAAATCCCCGCAGGGGAACTCAAACTCAACAAGGAATCTTCGCACAAGGGTGTCCTCCAGTTTTTCTCCAAGGAACACTCCTCAGAGGCGTTCGAACTCATCCAGCAGATGCGGCGAGACGGGAAGCTGTGCGACGTCGTGTTAGAGGTGGAAGGAAAGACCCTTCCCGCCCACAGGCTCGTCCTGGCGTCGAGCAGTCACTACTTCTACTCCATGTTTGTGGGCGACATGCGCGAGTCCCGCCAAGACTTGGTGCACCTCAAAGACGTCGAGTATTCGGCCATGAAGCTCCTGGTGGAATTCGCCTACACGTCGAGGCTGGAGATAACGGTGCCCAACGTGCAGTCCCTGCTCACTGCCGCGTCGCTCTTCGACTTCCCCACTGTCAGGGAGGCGTGCGGCAAGTTTCTAATCGGCCAGCTTCACCCGTCGAACTGCCTCGGTATAAGGAGCTTCGCGCGCACCCACGGCTGCGAGCAGCTGATGGAGAAGGCATCAAACTACTTCAGGGGCCACTTCATAGACGCCGTGAAGAGCGAGGAGTTCATAAGCATCGCCGGGGACGAACTTGCCTCCCTCATCGACAGCGACGACGTCAACGTGAGGTCCGAGGAGGACGTCTTTCGCGCCGTGCTCACGTGGCTCAACCACGACACGGAGTCTCGCAAGGAGCACCTCCCGGCCCTCCTCAGGGCCGTGCGGCTGCCCCTCCTGTCCCCGTCCTTCCTCACCTCCGAGGTGGAGACCAACCTGTGCATCAAGAAGAGTCTCGAATGCAGGGACCTGCTGGACGAGGCCAAGAATTTCCACCTGATGCCCGAGCAGTATTGGCACAACGCGCGCACGTGCTTCCAGCCTAGGAAGTCCACTGTAGGCGTCCTCTTTGCTATAGGAGGACGCGGTGCGGTTGGGGAACCTTTCAACAGTGTGGAGTGTTTCGATTTCCTCACCAACACTTGGTATGAGGGTCCGGAGCTACGTTCCAGGAGGAGGCATGTGGGCGTGGCATGCTTGGGGGAAAAGCTGTATGCCGTGGGGGGCCACGATGGGAACCAACACCTGAACTCTGTAGAGTGCTACGACCCCAAGGTGGGCAAGTGGGACTATGTGCAGCCAATGAAGACCCTGAGAAGAGGGATAGCCGTGGGGGGTTTGGGTGGACCCATGTATGCAGTAGGTACGTGTTTGTGTGTGGGTGTGGGTGTGTGTTGGTGTGTGTGTGTGTGTGTGGGTAGTTGTGTACCTGCATGTGGGTGTGTGTACAGCATCCCCAATACCTGTGTGGTGTGTGAGAAAGTCACTGGTACTTCCCGCTTCAGAAAATTATTTATACACACACACTACACACATACATACACATACTCTACACGTACACATACACACACTACATACATACACGCATACTATACACCCACACACACACTACACACATATGCACACTACACAACTATACACACACTACACATACATACACATACTCTACACACACATACACGCACATACTATACACAAACTATACATACACATACACACATACTTTACACATACACACACATATGCACACTACACACATTTACACACTACACTCACACCTGGATGTTATCAGGTGGCCTTGACGATGTTAACTGCTACAGAACAGTCGAGCGCTATGATCCCGAGTCGAATGAGTGGGTGGAAATATCTCCCCTGCGGACTTCGCGTGGTGGTGTGGGCGTGGCCACACTGGGCGGGTACCTTTATGCCTGCGGGGGTAACGATGGCAGTACCTCGCTGCAGACGATGGAGCGGTACGACCCTCACACCAACAAGTGGACAGAGGTCACTCCCATGTCAAAGAGACGTGCTGGTGTGGGGCTAGCAGCTCTCAGTGGCTACCTTTATGCAGTAGGGGGGTTTGATGATGCCTCACCTCTGGACAGTGTGGAGAGGTGTGTGGGGGAGGGGTGGTGGAGTGGGGTTTTTTTTTAAATTTAATCCTCATCATTGATTCTGTTGTGGATAGATTGGCTTAGTTTTAGCTGGGGAAAAAAATCTGGATTACAGAGGAATTGGACCTGTTGGTTGTGTGGGGTAGGCAGGTGTGTGTGTGATACAAATCTGCACATGGTTAGGTCATGTTTCTCTCACCATGGCTTCTCACTGATGTGATAGGTTAATTCAATTGCTGCCAAGTTTCCAAGTTGATAGTTACGTCTCTCACACAACAACATCCCTTAAATCAATTTGGCAACCCCTTTGGTTAAAAATGAACGGACCCTTCCCCCCCCCCCCCCCCCCCCCCCCCAGCCTCCATAATGGTATCTTTTATTTACCTCCACGCAGGTACGATCCCCAGACCAACAACTGGACGTTGGTTCAACCCATGCACGTGTGCAGGGGAGGGGTTGGGCTAGCTGCACTGGGAGGGTACATGTTTGCAGTGGGTGGGCACGATGGAACGTCCTACCTGAACACCGCTGAGATGTACTGCCCTGCGACGGACACATGGAAGATGGTTGCCCCTATGAAGACATGTCGCGCGGGCGCTGGTGTGGTCTCCTGCCCCCTCTCACATACTAACATGAGGAGCACTTCTGAAGCTTCAGAGTCTCTTGATTCACTATAAAGCTGGGCTCCTCCTCCCCAGGCTCCCCTCTCCCCGCCATGCTCATTGGCCAAGAAGGGATTTGCAGTCCTTGTTCTGTTTTGTTAATTTTTTCTAATGGTTGTAACTGATCACACCCTCCTGCATGTTTGTGTGTATGTGTGCAATTGTTTCATATCTTCCAAGTTCTTGTCTTCTCATATTGTTTGTCAACTTTCAAAGTCAAGAGTGAAGTGTTCACTGTTTAGTCCTGCGCACCTTTCACCCGATAACCCCTCAGTACACTTTTTTTAAGTTGAAAGTGGAAGACATAGAACAAATAGTGTTGAAACCTGAACACAATTGTGGACAACAACAAGAAACACAGATTCAAAAAATAATAATAATAATTGACAACAACAATCAATACACATTTCAATAAGTGCACATTTTGTGAAACAGGATGGGGACGCACTAGGAGGGTTTCCACAACAGAAGGCAACTTGCCGTCTCTGGGAAGTCCTTGACCACAGAGGTGTGCATGAAGTCCTCGCAACCACTGCCTCCACTGACCAAGAAGGGTACTCCTTCCCTCTTGAGGGTGGTCATCACCTGAACACCACCCACATGACCCTGAAGGAGTGGCAGGACCTGTGTCAGGTAGGGGAGGGGTTGTGGCTCTGGTCCAAAGACGGGGATCGGTAGGCCTACGACGACCCCTGCACTTGTGCCGACCATCAGGAGCTGCTCAAAGGGACATAGGCTTGTGACCTTCAGGCATGCACTCCTGTGTTGGAGGAGGATGTTCTCATAGCCTGAAGATTAGAGATAAAAAAAAGGGGGATTAAATGGCTGAAGGAAATGGTGTGTTTATGTGTATGTGTGATGCATGCAAGTGTGTGTGTGCACAGGTGTGTGGATAATTGTGTGCGTACATGTGTATGCGTGTGTTGTGTGGTGTGTCTATTTTACCCTTGAGAAGGTCTGTAACTGAGTTGGTAATGTCCACTGTCAGGAGGAGGTTGTTGGAGGGCATGTGGTACAGGTAGACCAGGGGCAACTCGCACACACTGACACACACACAGTAGCCCATGGCCACAGCTGCGTGGACCGTGTGCTGAGCTGGCAGCTTCACAGCAGCCTGGGAGGAGGAGGGAAGAGGAGGAGGGAGGGGTGGAGGGAGGGAGGGAGGAGGAAAGGAGGAAGAGGAGAAGGGAGGGAGTGGAGGGAGAGGAGGGAGGAAGGGAAGCACAGTGATTGGGAGTGTTTACACACTTTACCTCATCCTTACACATCAGCAAAAATAAAAACTGACTCTCTTACATACCGTGAAGTGGGTGCCCAGGAGGAACCAAACAGCTTACATCTTCCTCATTCCATTACATCACATGCCTCCTCCCACTCCCTCCTCCCCATCACAAAGTCTCTTATTGCATGCCCCCCCCCCCCCCCATAATGACATGTAAGTACTAGCATTGGAGCAGCTATGGGCTAAATACACACAATTATCCAACAACTTTTCATACTCGCAAGCAAATACGCACGCACGCACGCACGCACACACGCACACACACACACATACACACACACATGCACACACACACACACACACACACACACACACACACACACACACACACACACACACACACACACACACACACACACACACACGCATACACACCTCCTTGTTGCCATACACACCTCCATGTTGCCATGCACACCCTGGCAACCATCCTACTGGCATCTTATACCTCTGGCATCTTATACCTCTGGCATCTTATACCTCTGGCATCTTATACCTCTGGCATCTTATACCTCTGGCATCTACCCCAGACAAGATACTTAAAACTCGGCAAGGCCCCATATTCCCTAGAATACCTCAACAACAACACACACGCCTAAGTAACACACACGCCCAAGTAACTCCCTAGATGTAAACAACCATATGGTATGTATATGGTATGCATATGGTATGTATATGCACATACATACAGTCTACCCTCAATATAGCCCAGTCTACAGGAACCCCCAAAATGGCGAACTGTAGTGAAATGGACGGTAGCGATGCGACGTTTAGCTTAGGAAGGGTTAGTTGGTTAAGCGAAAATAGCAGACATTATCACGGAAGGACTGTAGCAAAGTGGACACTATCGAGGGTAGACTGTACACACACACACCCACACACACACACACACACACACACGCACACACACACACACACACACACACACCCATACCCACACACACACCCACACATACACCTACCCTTGCAGTGTGGCTGGTGGTGTCCACTGTGTACAGACTGGAGCCCCCAGCTACCCACAGTGTGTCCTGGACAGAGAAACACGACACAATGGGATCTTGCCCCACAGCCAGTATGTGCCTGGGACCACTGGAGATGTCTGCGCACACATGTGCAGAAGAAGCTATGTCAGGACCAAACACTAACCACACCAAACAGGGAACATACCTTCATCCTGAGCAAATATTGCTACTGTTCCATTCTCAAGACCAGCGTACACGCTGCTTTTGTGATGCCTGGAGGAGTGAAGGGTATAAGGGAAGGGGGAGGAGGGTAGCAGGGAAGGTATCAGAGAAGGAGCTATAATGAAGATTTATACACCTAGGTATAAGTCTCCACATACCACTAGGCCCTCACAATAGGTCTCTAGACCCCCCCACCCACAGACACCTGTAGATCTCCACAAAGTTCCTACATCTCCTCCCCATGTCTGAATGTTTTTCTGTTATCTTCACATCAGTACTCCTGCCTTGACAAGCACTCATGTCTCCATAAATCCCTCTTAACCCTTACAAGTCACCTCCCACCACTCCATAATACCCTCCTCCCCAGACCCTCCTTCCTAGCTCACCTGATACACCGCACAGCGGAGGACAGCTGCCTGCTCTGCCGGGCCACGCGGGACCTAAGGTTACACCCTGCATGGTACACATGGATCAACCCGCTCTCGGTGCCTATCCAGACACACGAGGACGATGATTTGTTCGCCGACAGGAGGGTCAAGGGCGAGAATAGCTTGGCCGGCTCAGAAGCCAAGGGGGCGGTGCCATTTGGGTTATGTCTACCGTCAACATGGGAGAGGGGATTACTGAGGGGATTACTGAGGGGATTACTGGCAGTGTCCAATAGGCGCTCAGGATCTGGGGGGGCAGAGTTGGAACGGACGCGACGAAAGCTGTCCTGGTGTGTGATGTTGGTGGTGGTGGTGGTGGTACCACTGGTGGGCTGGGGGGAGGAGGTGCTTGAACTGTTGCTGGAGAAGACAGGAGCTGGGTCGTTGGTGAGGGTGAGGTCGGTGATGGACTGTGAGGAGAGGGAGGATGCCTCGCTCCCCTCATCCTCCTCGTCCAGGGCCCCAGCCTGGACCTTGCCGTGATTAACCCCTCTGCTGTCTGTGCTGACGGTGGCCATGCAGAGGATGGGGGAGTCGCATATGGTGATGTTGACTATCTGGTGTGGCTTGGTGGAGGTGTGGAGGTCCAGTAGGCAGACCTGACCTGTGTGACCATCGCTGCAGCACACCCACAGGCAGCTGGTGGAGTGGGCTTCCACAGGAAGACCCACACCTGCGCAAGTGAGCTGTGTGTGTGTGTGTGTGTGTGGGGGGGTGTGATGGTGGGAGGGGGAATGAGGGGAAGTATTAGTGAGGAGGATGGGCAGGGGAACATCCACACATTCGGTGTGTATGCATGAATGTGTGCCATGTGTGGCGTGTATTTCTGCACGTGTGTGTATATATGTGTGTGTGTGTGGATGTGTGTGTGTGGATGTGTGTGTATATGTGTGTGTGTGTGTGTGTGTCCCTTTCAGCCTCACCAGTGTGTCCACTCTGTTGGACTGCAGGAGGATGGGATGGTGGAAGGACATGCCTGCCAGTGTGGGGGCCTTGGGAGGGGGCGGGGACGTGATGGGGGACACAATCTGAGTGGGCGGGGCACTCTTGTTGGCAATCAGCTTCACTTCAGCGAACTGCTTCTCCCAAGACTCCTTGATCCTCTGCAGCGGAAAGACAACCGCGTACTGGAAGGGTGGGTTGCTGTGGGGCATTGAAGAGCAAGGGAAGTCTGATCAAAACAAGAGATGGCTGGCTGTAAACCTGCGTACCTCGCGTAGGAGATGAGGTCCACACGAAGTGAGTCGTGGGGCAGGTTCTCTATCTCAGCTTTCTTCAGTGCAATGTCGGTCCTTGTCTCTGTAAGCATCTCTTTCAGCATACCAACCAATGGCTGTGTGTGAGAGAGAGGAGTGAAAGAGAGAGAAGGAAAACGAGAGATTGTGTGGAGGGGAGGGTGTGAGAGAGATTGTGTGGAGGGGATGGTTGTGTGGAGGGGAGGGTGTGAGAGGGGAGGGTGTGAGAGAGATTGTGTGAGGGGAGGGTGTGAGAGATTGTGTGATGTGAGAGGGAGTATGTTGAAGTATGAATGGGAGAGAGATGCGAAGAGGTGAGCACAACAGTTGAAAGGAAGAATTCTCAGAAAGGGCATGTATGCACAATGTGTAGCCTAGGTGTGTAGGGTGTTGTACAACTGAGCATTCTCAGGAACTAAATCTAGATAGATTTTCCTTGTTGCTAACATGATACATGTAAGACACACGCGCACACACACACACACACACACACACACACACACACACACACACACACACACACACACACACACACACACACACATCAATTATATCAATTAAAGTGCATGGTGTGCAGACTATATTCTTATATACACACTGCGGGCAGTAAAGTAAGCTTATGAATGCCATTTGTGGCCCAGCTCTAACTAACCGCACTCAAAACGCAGCGCACCTGCCGTTACACCGCACGCCCGCCCCACAAGGTGCCATCTAACCTGATGTGGTCTGTGAAGTCCGCCGGCTTGCTCCAGCATTTGCTGCAGGCAGGCCTCATCCTTCCGCAGGTTCTCAACAATCTTCTCAAGAGTGTTAAGCTTTCTCTTCTCCGCGCAAGGCGCTGCCAGAAACGAGACAATGAAAGTGGGGAGGAGGAGGAGGGGGAAAGAGGGGGAGGGGGCATGTGAGCAGAGGGAGTGGGAAGAGAGGGAAGGGAGGGAGGGAAGAGGGAGGAGAAAGGGAAAGGGGAGGGAACAAGATGTAATAGCACAGAATACAGACCTCTGTAAAGCCCCAGACACCACTTGTATGGCCCTCACCTTGTATCTGAGCAAGAGAGATGTCTGTCAACTTGCAGAACCACTTAATCTTGTATCTAATCGCCTCTGGAAGCATTGCATTAAGATTACTACAAATGAAGAATATTGTGTAAGTTCAGAAGGAGACGGAGAATTGGAGGGCGGTGTGTTCATCTGTTCATCAACATGCTTACATGAGCGAACTCCTTCTGAAGCTAGCACTTTTACGTCTGGTGGATGCACAGATTATCACATCAGAGAACAAGATGAGGAAGCGGTCCCTCTTATGAACACTTCCTTTCTGCAAGGCCAACACAACAGTTGCATAATGCACACAAAAACACACACATTCACATGCACAAAGTAAGCATGCAGTATTGACTTACAATCTCGGTGATCATATCGTAGCGAATCAGGGAGCTTTGGGCTGTCAAAAACTATTGAAGAAAAAAAAACCCCAGTTAAAATGACCCACAATCCTATAGTGTTCTTTTCCCAAAAGCTTTCAATTTTCCAAGAGCGTGCAATGACTTCTACAAATGGTTCTTATGTATTCACCTTCCATCAAATTTAGTTATAAGTCAATGAATATTTAATTAACCATACATTTGAATGCAAATGATTACAAGGTACCATGAGCCCTAAGGTACCAAATAATGCCCCAAACAGCTATTGGAGGGAGGGGACTGAGGAGACTCCCACCATCTCAGCTTACCATTGCCAGTCCGTCGACAGCAGCCAACAGCTCCTTCTGTCTCTCAATGCGGCTGGCCTCCCTCTCCCTCTCGTTCACCCTCTCAGCCAGCGTTGTGAGGGCCTCCAGGGCTCGCTGCAGGTGGGCGTGGTCAGGGTGGCTTGGGGCTGTGTACTTGAGGAGGTCCTTGATGAAGAGGACATATCGAGGGATGCGTTGGACTGGCTTGATGAGAAGGTCGTTGAGACTAAGCTTCCCTTCACTGTCCCGAGAAAGTTGCTGGGAAAAAAAAAAGAAGAGATTAATAGGCATAGGGGTCAGGGGAAGAGGCATAGGTCAGGGGAAGAGGCATAGGGATCAGGGGAAGAGGCATAGGTCAGGGGAAGAGGCATAGGTCAGGGGAAGAGGCATAGAGGTCAGGAGAAGAGACATAGGGGTCAGGGGAAGAGGCATAGGGGTCAGGGGAAGAGGCATAGGTCAGGGGAAGAGGCATAGAATCAGGGGAAGAGGTATGGATGAGGTGTGAGGATTAGGATGAGAAATGAAATGAGGGCAAAGGGGATAAATGGTGGGGAAGGGCATGGAGAGAATGAGAGGGTGAGGAGTGTGAAGGGGAGAGGAGTGTGAGGAGGAGAGGAGGAGAGGAGGAGGAGGAGAGGAGGGAGAGGAGGGGGAGGAGGGAGAGGAGGGGGAGGAGGGAGAGGAGGGGGAGGAGGGAGAGGAGGGGGAGGAGGGAGAGGAGGGGGAGGAGGGAGAGGAGTTACCCATGTCCACTAACCTCTAGCAATTTCGCAAAGTCAGGGCGTGAATGCTTGGCTACCTCTACAGCTGCTTTGGCTCGCATGAAGTTCTGTATGAAAGCACTGTACAACTCCATTAGCTGACACCTGGAGAACTGTAATTGAAAAGACACACACCCCCTGGATATAACAAGCAGCTGGCGTAAGGTGGACTGGGGACCCCACTTACAGTATTTACGAGGATGTCCCCAATCTTCTGCATGTGATGCCACCTCTCCACGCGTTCCAGTACCTCCTGGAGAAACTTCTCGTGTAGAGTGCATATTTCAGGGATATGGGAGAATATCTCATTCAGCAAAGCTCCCTCTATCAAGGATGAGCTCTTCAAAGGCTCAAAGTAGACCTGTAACATTTAACGTTTTATTACACAGGTCCTAATTAATAGGAACTCTTGTCTACAGACAGACCTTGACAATTGTTTTCAGTGACTGCACATAGGACTGCTCTGTTTCCAGAAGAAATCGTACCACGTGTTGCCTCATCTCGCGCTGTGTGTGTGTGTGTGTGGGGCGTGTGTGTGTGGGGGGGGGGAGGGGCATGTATGTACGTGTGTGGGCGGGGGGGAGCATGTATGTACGTGTGTACATGCAGACATGTCATGTAGATGTATGTAGATGTAAGTATGATGTGCAAAGGAAGGGGAAGGGAAGGCAATCTGAAAATCTTATTCAACACACACAAAAAAAAAAAAACATCCTTGTGTGAGAGACATATTGGTTTCTATCAAGATGTTTAAATCCATGCAGCTAGCTTGGTGGAGGCCATATAAACATTTTACTTACCCAATCAGCTGCCTGGGGCGCTCGGAGCTCCCCCTCAGTGAAGGTGTGGCCTTTCCTCACCAAGTGTCGAGGCTTGGCCTTCGCGGGCTCCTCCGTCCACCCCGGGGGCACGTGTGCCGGGATGGGAGGCAAGTCGGCGCACTCCGGATCCAACGCCAGGGTCATCTCTGTCGGATGGGGTCCGGCGCTGCTGCTGTTGCGAAGGCGACGCGCGCGCAAGTTGGACTGCGTGGCGGGAACAACGTCGTCGAAAACGGGGAAAGGGGGCAACGCTCTGTCGTCATCCGCATCCTCCTCCGTGTTCCTCTGAGGATTGGGCATCGTGCTGGAGGCGATGTGGGTGTGGGGCGCGGGACTTCCCGGTACGGTTTCCAGCTTGGTGAGTCTCGTGGACCGTTGCGGCAGCCTGGCGTCGACCTTTCGAGAGCGGGATTCCGAGGGGGAAGGACCGTTCTCGCACGGCGCATTACGCGACTCGCCTTTGGTTGGCACCTGGGGGGTGCCGCGGTTTTCGGTAGGAGCTGGTTGCTTGGGTGGGAGCGTCGCGCTGCGAGAGCGTCCTACCAGAATGGGCTAGCCGGCGTACCAATGACGCCGAGCGGGGTGATGGGGGGCGGTGGACGCGCAGCAGACTCCAAAGAACCTCGGCGAAACGCTCCAAAAATGCTCAGGGCATGCTTTTTCTTTGAAGTAGGGGCATCGAAGACGCACGACATGGTTCTCTCCGGCAGTGTTTTACTGAGCAACTTTCCGGATACCAGGGAACGCTTGGGTGATGCAGTTGTGTTGGGAAAGAGGGGCTCGCCAACATGCAGGGGTTTCTCTTCCGGCAGGATGCAAACTGTTGCCTTGGAGTTTCTTTTAGCGACGACAACGTGATTACCGACTAATCCATTTGCACCTTTTCGCCTGACAAGCTGATCGACATTTTCACTTTCAACACAATTGTTTGTGTTCCACAGCGAATGCGCTTCCATGCCGGCCTTCGATAAAGCTACGGTCTTTGTGGGAGACACTATCACACGAGGGCGGAGACCGTTGCGAGACTCGCAGTCCGAATACTCATCCAAGGCACTGAACGGAGAGCCCCGCTCGTGTCGTTCTCCGATCAACTGTGCGCTCATTTCGTCTGGTACTCGATGCACACAATACAAAACGCAGTCGTTTTCGGGCAAAGCGACATGACCTGGTTAATTGGGAGCGTTTATGTACGAGTCACTGCCCACGTTGAATGAATTAGTTTTAAATTAAGTTAATTAGTGCCAACGATTCGTTTGTTATATAACCGTCTTTCAACACAGTAGATCTAGATGGTCTTTCGGAGGCTCGACTCGACTGGCCGCGCGCTTCTACTTATCCTGTGCTTGACCAATGCTGCCGCGCTATTTCCTCCGAGTACCCCACAGGACGGGATATGTTATACAACCTCCGAAGGTGACCCTTAAAAAACGCTTATTTGAAAATGATCGAAAATTTATATGAATCATATTTATAAGGCGTCCAAACGACAGGTGGATCGCGTAGTGATTTTCATTGCGGAAATCTTTGCGATTCGGAGAACGACCAGTGGAAAGGTTACCTTGGGGCAGCCCTCGCTATCGTATTCTTTGGAAGCAACTTCATCCCTGTAAAGAAGTTCGACACAGGAGATGGTAGGCGTGGGTCCAACTGGAACTTTCTTTTCGTTTCTTTTCTCCTTGTTTTATTTCTCTCGCTCCTTTCACTCTCCTCCCCTTCCCTCTCACTTGCCTTTCACTCCTTTTTTCTCCCTCTCCCTTCCCTCACTCCCCTCTCTTCCCTCCCTCTCCCTTCCCTCACTCCCCTCTCTTCCCTCCCTCTCCCTCCTCTCCCACTCTCCTTTTACCCCCTCCCCCCACACATTTACTCTCCACTCCTTTCACCATTTCTCTCCTCCTCACCCTCCTCCTATGAGATGTTCCCTCCATTTTTACACACTCTCATTGTCTCCTATCCTACCTACCTGCTGCAGGGTTTTTCTTCCAGTGGGTGCTGTGCATAGGGATATGGCTGGTTGGTGTAGTGGTGAACATGGTAAGGTACCAGCCGCCAATGTTCCTACCTTCCTTGCTGGGAGGGGGCCTCTTATGGACCACTGGTAAGCTAAGGTACTCGACCACATCACCTGCAACTCACATGGCCACGCCTCTCTCGTCAAAGGCAACATCCTAACGGTGTCTATCATCAAGATGATCGGACTGACCATGGGGCTGACCGTGTGGGGGGCCACCAACCTCCTTGGGGGTTGGATCACCGCAATGTGAGCTAGGCTCCTCCCACATGCTGTGTCATGTGGTGTGGTGTGCCACGCCCACCCTCACTTGCTCCTCCCATCTCAATTGGCGGTACATAAGGTTCATACTGAAGCAGGATGACCAGATCAAGTGTCCTGGGCTGAACTATGGTGGGATAGTGCTTGTGATTGCAAGGTGACGATGGTGATTTGTTTTTGTTTAGCTTACATGTATGTCAAAGTGGGTAAGGGCTTTTATCTTTTGTTGGGATGCTCACCCATAGGGGTAACCCCTGTTGCCACACCTCTTGGCCACATGTCATACCTCTTGACCACACCTCTTGGCCACATGTCATACCTACATATGTACACCTAATTGATTAATACTTGATCACGTGTCTCTATGACCACACCCATCTGACTATACCACATCAAGTGCTGCACCTCTTAACCACGCCTCCATGCTGCACCACACTGTCCACAGCCTCCCCAGCCTCCCCACACACACACACACACACCACAGCCTTCCTACACACACCCCACAGCCACTACACACACCCCACAGCCTTCCTATGTCCACATAATATGTGCAAAAGCTTTTCCTGTCAGAACATGTATCATTATTCAACTAGGTTTTTTGACATTCTATTTAAAGCACAGCACAGACATGGTTCTCTGTCAGTTTTGATTGACTAGCAGGTGTAGCAGACCTGATGAAAACAAATTGACTGGCATGCTGGGGGGTATGCCACTGATGCCATTTCATGTATGCATGTATTTGAAAATTGTGGATCATATGACCCCCACAAATGGTGTCACAGCAATTGTGCTTCACCACCCAGGTCCTATTCTGTATAGTGCATAGCTACACATATTAGACCATGGCTCCCTTAGTCAGATACAGTTACACACCTCCTCTTGGTTGTATCATCTTTTTAACCTTATTGTGTGCATATGGCAACAACAGGCACATTCTGCAGCGACAAATATTTATTGTTTGTCTCCGTTCCTATGTGTTATAGTGATGTGAGGCTTTGTCTTTAACAGCACTGTCATATTGGCCTTTGTGAAGACCGAAGGAAAGACAGCAGCTGGCATAGTGGAGCCAACGTCGGGTCTGAGGGGGAACTGTGTCCAAGAGCGTTCTGTGAGCCAGAAGGTCTGCCTCTATACCTCACCTCCCCCTATACATGTACCTCTCCTATACCTCCCCTCCCCTATACCTCCCTACACCCCTATACCTCCCCTATACCTCCCCTCCCCTATACCTCCCCCTATACCTCCCCCTATACCTCCCCTATACCTTTCCTATACCTCCCCCTATACCTCCCCTATACCTCCCCCTATACCTCCCCCTATACCTCCCCCTATACCTCACCTCCCTATCAACAACAGTGACGGC